>CM053601.1:22030963-22125185 GCA_028646575.1 Pseudocheirus occidentalis | reverse complement strand
TTTTCCTTAGGTCTTCAATCACAGATACCGATATTATCTTTACAAATATTCTTACCTTTACCCACCTCTTAAACGAATTCCAGTTCAGGTAATTACTTCAGTTAACTTCCACCCCCCCCCATTACAAATGTTTTAAGATAAAAATGCTTAAATGATTGTTTGAAAGAATAGACACAAATATATTTTTTTTTACCAATTACTTCTCAAAGAAATTCTGAAAACTTGCAGTATTCAACATGACCTCAGATTACTTTGATATACAAAACTTTCACTGTGTCCACCCAGGGTGGATGGTGGTAGGGAATCTATGATTATTATTATATTTTGTTTTTTGCTCTTTGGAGGGGGAAGGCAGGGCAATTGGGATTAAGTGACTTGCCCAAGGTCACATGGCTAGTAAATGTTAAATGTCTGAGGCTGGATTTGAACTCAGATCCAGGACCAGTGCTCTATGGGGCGCCACCTAGCTTCCCCAACACCTATTATTCTTTATAAACACACCAAAGCAAGTACCAGCATCCAATGGTGTTCTTAAATGTCTCACTAAAGCACAAAGGGGGTTTGTGTTTTAAAGCATGACCTTGTGCTATGCTTAGAATTTAAAAGTAGTCTTCAACAAGTCAAATCCAATTATTTTGATTGACTACCCAATTAATGAGTTGCCAGAAATTAGTCATTCTATACTGTCAATAGTAAGAATAATTTATGGTAACATAATATTTTCCTATTACCATGGGTTCTATGTTCCTTATTTCATTTAAACCTCATAACAGCCCTGTGAGGTAGGTGGAGCACATGTCATTTCCACTTGACAGGTGAGGAGACTTCTACCTAGTGATCTTTTTACTCTGCATGTATGAAATGACCAGTATAATGAATTGGCAGGTCCTATCACAGCTGATTTAGCAATGTCATAAAGAAATGGTCTAAATCTTAGGATCAAAAATTCAGGCAAATGTAAAGCTCCTCAAGAGTGAAGACAATTTAGATGCTATCGTTGAATCCCCAGAATCTAGTCAACAGGTGACTTCTAAGTCATTGGGTGCAGCCTTTTGACTGAGTGTAAATTTTGCAGAACAAATTCTTTTATTAAGGGGATTTGTTCTGTGAAGTTTGGATTTAGTCAAAGGGCTGTACTTGAGGACCTAGAGAGCCACATATGGTCACACTTTACCCACCCCTAGCACATAGTAGGCACTTAGTAAAAATCTGTTAAATTGGATTGGGAAAAGTGTGAAAAGTCAGTGGACAAAACCTTGTCAAGTCCATGGAAAGATCCAAGGAGCCCAATGCTCAAGGAATGGTCCAAGAATTCTCAAAAGGAGACACAACATGGCAGCCCTGGAGAACTTCAAATTACATTTTCTAATTTGTTCATTAAAGTATAACTGACATCAGACACTGGAAATAGTGTACTGTATTGACAAAGGGAAATGGGACGAGAGGAAGCCCTTATGAAGGGATAGGAAATTTACAATGGAGATAAGTTTCCATAGAAATCTCTTCTATGGAAAGAGATTTCTTTTTGGTTCAAACCTATGATTTCATCAATATATGGAACTTCTTATGTGGGAAATTACTTTGCTGATGCAAACTAGTCACTTACCCATACCTATAGCCTTAGACAGTTGTCTGGGGAGCACAGAGAAATTATATGGTTTCCCCCCTACCAAATATGTCAGAGGCAGGATTTAAGCCCACATCTTCCTGACTTGAAGGCCTTATCTAGTATGCCACACTGCATCTCTTCTTTGGGGAGGGATATGTCCTTTAAAATTTGAAAGAAAAAAACCCCCAGACATTTTTATAAAGATTCTTGTCCTCAAAAAAAGCAATAATCTGAGACTTAACTATTTTTAAAGATTATAATGTAATTTACATTCAGGGCATCAATTCCATGCCATGGTCAACATTCTGAGAATGATGGTCTTGGCATGGTGGTTTGACATATTTCTTTGGTACATTTGTATAGAAAAGGTTCTGTGAGTCTGTAAAATATCACAGATGATAAAGATATCTGATATGATTTCTGCAAAATAGAGTTTCTACACTTTGTTTTTGTCAATGGAAATCAGCGTAGAAAATATAAAAAAGATTAAATTCCACCTACGACAGAAAATGAATTTATTGGGAGGAAAAGACTTATTAAATTTTGACTAAGTGTGAAGCATAGTGTTGGGCACTGAAGATACCAATGGATAGCAGACACAGTGTCTGCTATCAAGAAACTCTCATTCTAACAGAGGAGGCAGCACTTAGCTGCAGGTCAGATAGAAGGATCCCACAAACCCTAGGGTAGAGTGGCAAAGCAGATGAAAACACATCTTTTTTAATGCCATTTCCACTGATAAAAAACACAGCCATTTCTGATGTTGTGCCATTTGACTTGGGTAGTAAGAACTTGCTTTTTCCAGTTGTTAGGAGCTATGAGGGCAGCTGGGAAGGCAGGGTTTACAGCTCCTGTTGAAGCAGTTGACATGGCTTTATTTTCTGGATCATGGCTTTGTGGTTGGTGGTCTGGGGAGTGCTGCTTTACCTAGGGCTCTTGAGCTTAGGATCCTGGGCTGTCTCCATCTAGAGAAGCATACTAAGTATGCAAGTTAAGCTCCTATTTACAATTTAATTCAAGAGGCTCTTGTTCCAAAAAGTGTTGATTATAGTTATAGGTAAAGGAAAAAATATTTTTATGTCATAGATCATATATTTTATAAAAGAGAGTCAAGTTCAGAAAATATTTGTATAACTAACAGTTCTTTGAAATGAATAGCTAAACAGAAAAAGCACTATTCAACTGTGTTTGTCAGTTGCCATCAGTGAACCTAATACTCAAGTAGGCACTTTGGGAAAATTATTGGAGCAAGAAATACAATCCCTGGCCTCAAATGGTTTAAAGTTTCATTAAAAACACCAAAATTAGGCATACACTCATGAAAAAGATCAACACACAATGCACTAGAATTTAATTGGCATGTATTTTGAAAGTTCTTTAAGACTATCCCAGATATATAAAGCATTTACTAGTTTACAAAGCACTTGTATCACAATCCCCCTGGGAGTTAGGTACTCTTAAGTATTACTATTCCCATTTCACAGATGAGGAAACTGCAAAGTAAAATGGCTACCAAGTGTTATAACTGTGACTCAAATTCAAGTTTCTCTGACTCCAAAATGAATGGTCCCAATAAAAAAGGGAACGATCTAATTGAGGAAGACAGTGGAGGAGACAGAACTGAACCTGGACCTTGAAGAACAGCAAAGTAGAGAAAAGTGCATTCTAGGCTTGGGGACCAATAGAAGTGGGTGAGGAAAGTTAAGGACAACAAAAGGTTGTTATTATTGTTTCAAGTACAGGGTAGCTAGGTGGCCCAGTGAATTTAGCACTGGAGAACCTGAATTCAAATCTGGCCTCCCACACTTTCTAGTTGTGTGACCTTGGGCAAGTCACTTAACTGTGATTATCTCAAAAAAAAAAAGGAAAAGAGGAAGTATGTAAGAATTCCTAGGACCATAGCTTGGGCAGCATGGGACAGGATGATTACTGACCACAGAGAATATGTAGCTGCCCAATTCTCATTTTGCTTCTGTTTTATCTTCTAAGAAGCGAGATCTTTGCAGGAACAGAGCAAGAATCACTAGCAAGTACATGATAATTTCCAGGTACAAACAGGTAGGGGGGTGACTTACCAGTGACAAATATCAGGTCATACAAAGCTTCGGACTGGATAACTCCTTCTCCCAACATGGTTCAACTGGCAGATCTGGGAATGATGGGTCACCAAGTCAACCCAACTCTCAAAACCTTGATAGGCAAGACTGTTGGGCTCAATCGAATACGATGAAATTAACAGGCAGCAATGCCCTACACCTGGGTTCAAAAACCAAACCTCTTAAGTATGGGATGGCAGAGGTGGTCAGAGAGTAGTTTTTCTGGGGGAAACAGAAGATCTAGGTGATTTTTTGCACCTTAAACTCAACAGGATTTGGCATTGTGTGATTCCGTACCACTCCCTTCCCCCCCCCAAGTCAATACAGTCATGGGCTACAATGACAGAAATAGAGCTTCCAAGACTAAAAACATGATTATTCTATTGTACTGTAACCTGGTCAGAGGCCATCTGGAGTATCATGTTCAATTCTGAGCTCTATAGTGGGGCAGCTAGGTGGTGAAGTGAATTAGAGCACCAATCCTGGAGTCAGAAGGACCTGAGCTCAAATATGGCATCAAACACTTGCTAGTTGTGTGACCATGGGCAAGTTACTTAACCTCAATTGCCTCAAAAAAAAGAGCTAGCTGAAAACTAAGTCATTACAACTAAAGTTTACATTTGATAGATGTTTATAGGATCTCAAGTCTTGCAACTTTTCTTTTGCTCAGTACCTCTTTTGACAGTTGCAGAAAGAGAAGGAAAATTCATTTTGATTTATTATTGGGAAAGCAGGAAGTACGAAGTCTCTAATATCTAAAATTATTGTTACTATTTTTTCATGGTGAATATTGCTTATTAAAATTATATATTGTAACAACCAATTATACAATTATATAGTTATATAGAAATATTTTATAAATAACTTGGGCCTCTCCATTACTCAGGAAACAGTTACCCTAATTTATATATTCTATTCAAAGTTTTTCTTCTAAACCATCCATTAATAAGGTAAATAAGAATTTACAGTACTTAATATGATAATCACTACAAAACTATCAATTAATGAAAACTATAATCATTTATGCTTGCTAAACCAATGTCAACAAGCTCCCTACACCTCACCCCATCCCCTCCCCATCAAACTTTTTCTTGGGTTACATAAAAACTAAAATGTTCTTGAATGCTTTTAGTTTTCCCAGTGAATATGGTAGTGTTTGGAATTCTCTTAAATCCTACAATGTTCTATGGTTATAGCACTTAGTTTAAAACTTCTACTTTGACTGTGATTCTCTGTGTATATGGAGGGATTCTTTAATGAAGGAAAACACATATAAAACTAATAAATCTTGTTTCTCTGCTATATTTTTGTGGGTTTCCCTTTTAAGAAGAGCTCAGAGAATTATAGAATTATAAAATGCCAGAATTGAAAGAAGAAAACTTAGATGACAAAAATAAACCGAGAAAGATCGGGTGACATGCAAATCAATTCAAGTGCTATTTTAAATGCATTAAATATGATCGTTACTTAAAACAACCCCGTATAGTTAATCACGTTGTTGTCTTATTCTCCTACTGGACTCCATGAATGGAAAAATATCTTAACCTAAAATTTGTACCTTTGGAATCATTTGAGTGCTTTGTATACAGTAGGCACTTAATACATGTTTGCTAAAATAATGGTTCCTTTTAAATTGTGAAAAAAATGATTTTATATTTTAATCATGTTGATTTTTTTAAAGACACATTAAAATAGGACTAACTATAATTTCTAGTTTCAAATTAGCCCCAGGAAAGTTACAGCATTTCTGAGCCTCAATTCTCTTACTTGTAAAATGAGGGAGTTGGATTTGATGATCTCTAAGACTCTTCCATCTTTAAAATTCTCTAACTATATTCTATTCATCGTTTATCATTATATTGACTTCAAATACACTGTAGTTTATACATAGCTACATTTGACATTTCTATGTGTTGTATTATTTATGACCAGCAGTAGAGAATTCTGATTGTCTTTTCATATATTTTAGCACAATGGTGATTCATCTGAGGAAGGTGATGGTGAAAGCTCAGAAGAGGAGGAAGAGGAAGAGGTGGGTCATTTCTGCGGTCAATGTTAAAACAAATAGAACAGCAACAAAAATGAACAAGAAACTAGAAATGCTATACTCAACAAATAGCCATGCCCAGGATTACTTACTGCCTACTGCTTTCTATTTTGGGGAGCAGTGATGTTAGGTAACTCAATCCCAATTCAGCTAAAAATTGAAACAATTTCCCAGACGTGGCCATAAATTTCCAGTTAAAGTTACCTGAGATTGTTATACAAGCTCAGAAGTATTTCTACTTTTGAGTTAGAGTTAAAAGAATGGTGAAAAGCAATTGAAAGCCTATATTTAGATAGCTAAGACATGATAATAGAGGTTGAGTAAATGATACTCTCAGTATTGTTGGAGTGGTAAATATAAGATGATTAAACTTTAAAATTCCAAAAAATTCGCCACCCATGTCTCATTGGAACATAGAAGTATCTCTGGGATCTCAGATCAGATATCTTGGGTCCTCAAATGCCATCCTTTCCAACTTCCTCATTTTAGGGAAGAAGAATTTAACCCAGACTCTCTGACTCCACACCAGTGTGCTGGTCACTGTCCTGTGCTAGAAGGCTACTCCCACAGTCTTCAAGCTCTGGGAAGTTATTGTAATGATTCTGGAAAAGATTCGAGTACCCTTTTCAGAGGAAGATTCAGACATTTTTCTAAGGGTAATTTTAGCTAAATATAGACAAGTTTATTACCAATAGGCTTGGAACTGGATGATAAATTCTTTATCAATGGACACCCCCTTAAACAAAGAAAAAATACGAATGGCCCTCAGTCCTATGCACCCTCATTTAAATTTATGCAAAAACTATGGCAGATTGACCATATATGAACCAAAGGATTCTAAAAATCACAATGTCTTCAGACCATCTCTAACATTAACTTAGTTGTTGGTACTCAAAATGGAAGATATTTGCCAAACGATCAGAGAGGCCTACAGATCCGAAGGAAAGAAGTCAATCTTTACATACCTGCTGTAAACAAACCTCAAAGACAGAAGGATGGTACAGCTACATTGAGTGCTGGTTCACAGATTTACAGGAGGCAAAAAAGTGAGTTGATGGAGTTTGTTTTATTATATGGCCAAAGGAAAAAGGTACATGCATGTGTAGGGGGAGGGAGGGGTCATCTTGTGTTGCAATACTCCCAGTATTTTCAAAAAGATCATTATGAAAATAAATGCAACCTACCTATTAATATCTACAGTATTGGAAAGTCTTAATAAGATCCTTCAAGTCAATCAATCGATATTTAATTCTCAGTGACTTCAAAAATAACCCTACTAATTTCTATTCCAATATCATCCTAATATGATACCTTAAATGTGGTACTACTGGTGGGGGTGGTCTAGTCACAAAATTGGTTATAAATACACACTTGGGGCCTCACACCTCTCAATTTGGTTTGTGAGACACCCTGGGTTTAGCTCATTCCATCAAATTGTTCTCATATTAGCAGATTTAATCCCAGAGATAGATCACTGCCAAGCAGTTACATTCATACTCTTTCAAGATTGTAGGGTGACTGTGTTGAGGAGATATATATTTCCCCTACTTACCACTTTAACTCTTGAGACTTCAACCATTATGTTTTCTCATACACATCCAACCACTCACAAGGCAATGTATCCACATTTTGCCTAATATTTATACAACCAATCATTTGAAATAATGGCACTTTAAGATTTTAAAAGAATTATTTATTTAATAAGGCAACTAGCTAAACAATAAAATTATGTAATTTAGTTAATAATGTTATAAATACTAACATATTAAACCAAATATATCACAAGATATGAAGAATGGTCATATATGCATGGAAACTTGGTGGGGAAACAAATGAAAGAAGAAAACTCATGTGGTTAGATTAAGTCCCAAGCCTGACTGTTGATCCTAACCACTTTTCATCTAGGAAAATAATTTTTATAGGTTTTTTTCAATTAATCAGCACTCTTGAAGGGGTATTTAGAAAATGTTAGCTCAAAATGTAAACCTCAGTTCTCTTGCCACCAAACAACGATAAGTCTAATCATGCTGGTTATGTTTGGTCTCTGTAGGATAGACCAGATAGCTTTGAACTTACTCAGATACAATCATAATGGAGCTCTCACCAACAGAATTATGGTTTACTCTTTAAGGCAGCATTTGTACAATCCCTTCTCCATTTCTTTCTCAAGTCAGAAAGGGCAGCAGAGATCAACAAACCCTCACAAAAGGTGTTACCTTTCTCAAACTCTAGGTGGCACTGAAGGGTAATAACTGGGGGTCTGAACACTTGGCCAAAGACATTAGTTCTCTCTGACCAACCAGTAATTGCTTCTTCTCTGCTAACTGTTTCTAAGTGCTCTAACTCCAAGGTTCCTCCTCCTATCCCATTAAGATGCCCTTGGGACTTCTATTATGTTGAGTAATATATTTATTTATATATAATATATAATTTATATATTATAGTTTAAAGCAGCAGTTCTCAACCTGTAGGTCAACCCCTTTGGGGGTCGAAAAACCCTTTCACAGGGGTCACACAGGTGTCTTAAGACCATTGGAAAACACATATTTCTGATGGTCTTAGAAACTGAGACACCACTTCTCTATTCATCTCCAGGTGGGTATGCCCACATGCAGATATGCCCACATGTGAGTATTAAAGTATTGCAACATTAGGAAGGTTGAGAACCACTGGTTTAAAGGAAAGTCTCCTGACTCTCAGTGACTTTACTGTAAAAGAACATGAATTTCTCTTATGAAATCAATAATCTCTTTTAACTATTTGTCAGTTTTCAAATATTTATATGATTTGTCATTTTCTTAATTTGACACTCTTTCATCATAAAATATGCATACAAATTAGCCATCATGCAACCACATTTCAAAGCTTCAACAGAGGAGTGTTTGGTGCCCTTGGAATTCCATTTGTTCACATTCACATTTCTCTTGTTTTAAAAAATAAATTTAAAAAAATTTCTCCTACCTTTTTACAACGCTAAATTATTCCCACAGGTTTGAGACATTACTCCACCTTGTTGTTAAAGAGATCTGAATTCTCAAAACTATAACGAAGATCATTCTTTCTCCAAAAATGTCCTAAATCCCATTTGGAAGCTATATTTCCACATGCACATAATTTAAGAGTTTATACAAAACAAACCACTCATATTAGGTATCAAAATGTTCATTGATCCTTTGACAGTAAGTATAAATCTTTTTACAAAATACTTTTTCTGCCCATTTTGGGAATGGCTAGGGATTTTTTAAATTAGAAAATATAAATCAGAAATAAGAATTGAGGGATATTAAAGATTTATAGAATACACAAAAGCCTGATGAAGCCATCATGAATATTTTCTTCAAGAATAAAATCATGTATATTTAACATTCTTTTTAGACTACTTGGATATTGATCACTAAAAAAATATGGATAAGTATTTGTTTTCATGTAATAAGTACTGCAGAAATTGTAAGGGCCACAATTATTGTACCCGTCTGTTCTATGTCAAGGTTGACGTCTTCAGTACTATAATTACCGCCTAACTATCCAGATACAAGAACCAACTGAATAGCAGGAAAAGTGCTGCCCACTCAAATCTGTAGTTTTTGGTTGTGACTTTTATTATATATTTAAATTCTTCTTAGTTGCATAGTTATATAATTCTGTATTCCATAATTATTCCATGACAAAAAAAAACTGGCCATCTGACTCTGTACTTCACAGAGTTATTGTGAGATAAGTGCTTTCCAAAACTTAATGTCTTATAAAAGAATAAACTGTGTTTTCTGGGAAAATAGTTAAATTAAAAGTCATCTATTGGAGAAAACCCCCTAAATGTGATACAGTCAGTTGATCTAGAGCTAAATCAGAGAAGCAGAAGAGCTTCCCTATCAACAGCAAATACTTATCTAGAGTCCAGGGGTTCCATGACGTTTTATGTGATTTTCAACAAGAAAGAAGAAAATACATTGACTGAAGAAATACAATAGAAATCATTTACATAATGCAGTGAGAATTAACTGGATTCCTCAGTCACTAGATGTATAAAATGTAGGTATTCTCTAGAAAGAAATAGATTCCACACTTAGTTTATGAGAAAAGGGGAACTCCATATAGCTAAGGGAGAGAGAGGGGTATTCCAAGTTGGGAGGCAATACGAGTAGAGGAAGACAGATTAAAAGCTCGGCTCTCTACTAGTTTGTGACAAAATTTGAAGCATAGTTCACTTTTTATTGACTAAAACAAAATGTTGTGAACTTTCCTACCAGGAGACTTCAAATGAAGAAGAGGAAGAAGAGTCTAATGGAAGTGAAGAGTCTACTACTGTATCTACTGTATCACCTGGATATGGAGAGGACAATACCACTGCAAGTGGGGATGTGGGTTTAGCAGCAATTCGAATGCCAAAGAAGGTGATAATTGCATTTTCCCCTAAGTTAATACAACCTCGCTGTCCCTCTTGCATAAAACATTGCATATCTTCTGTGGTCTTTAGTTGAAAGAGCCATGAACACTTCTAGTGTATGCGTTGAAATCAGCATATATCCTAAAACCTCCATTAGCTAGAATGCTTGAATAACGAGGTAACTGAATGTCTAGCTAACTAAAAATATAATAGCAGATTTCATTTGTAGTATCATCAATAGGGACACTAACTGTATCAATTCCCTCCGTACCTTCTCCGTCCCATGTGACTCTTGTCCATGTCCTATAAATCTTAGTTAGTTAATAAGTTTTAACCACAAAACCCATTTTATTCAAACTCTTCCATCTATATTATGTAGTTAATTTTCTTGCTTTATTGAGTAGAGCTTTTTTGACCAAAATCGCATCTTTCTCAGTTGATTGATCAATATTCTGATTACCACTGATGATTCCATGCTAAAGTCATGGATGTAAGTTTATAGATGTAGAGCTAGGAGGAGCATTGGTGGTCATTTAGACCAGATGAGGACATGAAGTCAGAAGAAGGTCAAGTGATTTGCCCATTGTCCCACAGATAGTAAGAATGAGATTTGAACCCAGGTCTCCTGATTTTTATTATTAGTTACTATTTATTTAAACCTCCTATTCCTCTATTTATTTAGGAGATACACACATACACACAAACACATGCACACACACATGCACACGTGCTCTGGAATGAAAGGATAAATAAAACTCAGTCCCTGCTCTTGAGGATCTCATAATCTAATAAATAAGATTAAAAGGGCACATAAATGTATTACAAGATAGAGGCCCTGGGTGTGAATACTAGTTCTTCTTCTTCTTAACAGCTCTTGGGCTCAGTTTTCTCATCTTTATAATGAGGGACATTATGTGATTTCTATGATTATTTTTGTCTTTGGGGACCAGGGAAGGTTTCATGAATAAGGTAACATTTAAATTGGATTTTGAAGGATACTTACTATTGAATGATAGAGACTTGGGAGAAATAATGACAAGAAATCATGAACAGATAATAGCAGAAAATTCTTCTGGGATGTTTTTATTTTTCAAAATCCATAAAAACAGTTTGTTCCTTTCAGGTTTTCTCTCTCTTAAAAAAAAAATTTTTTTTGGAGTCAGGTTTCTCTCTTTCTCCTTCAAGTAGAATACAGGAAAAAACTCAAGGATTTTCCATATATGTGTGTGTGTGTGTGTGTGTGTGTGTGTGTGTGTATACATAGGTGTATGTATGTATATGCATACACACATATATACTATGTGTGCATGTATGTTTGTGAACATATGCACATGGATATAGATACTGATAATTCCCATTTTTTAATTTCATTAATGTAGGTCAGCAGTTCTCAAACTTTTTGGTCTCAGGACTCCTTTGAATTCTTTAAAATTATTGAAGACTATACTATTATTTATGTGGCATATATCTAATTGATATTTACCATGTTAGAAATTAAAAGAGATAACGTTAAAAAGTTATTTATTCATTTAAAAATAACAATGAAAATATTGCCTGTTAATATTTTTATGTAAAAATGATCATATATATTTTTAAAAATGTGATGATTATAGTGGCATTGTTTTAAATCTTTTTTCTACATTTCTTTAATGTCTATTAATAGAAGACAGCTGGATTCTCACATTGGCTTCTGCATTTGCTCTGTCTCAATGTATTGTTCTGAATTGAAGCATGTAAAGAAAACCAAATCCCCATGGATATGCAATTAGAAAAAGAAGGAATGTTTTAATATGGCAAATAATGTCTTAATATTATGGAAAAATTAGTTTTTACCTTGAAGACCCCTAAAAGGTTGCAGGGACACCCAGAGGTCTGCAGACCACACTTAAAGAACCACTGATGTAGGGAATTCCCAGTGTATATATAGGTAACTGCCACGCAACTCATAGTCTTAAAGAATATCTGGGAGCACTGAAAAGTTGTAACTTGGCCAGATTCACACAGCTAGTGTGTGTGTGTGTGTGTGTGTGTGTGTGTGTGTGTGTGTGTCTGTGTCTGTGTCTGTGTCTGTGTCTGTCTGTCTGTCTGTGTCTGTGTAAAACAGTCTTCTTAAGGCCAGATCTCCTACTGACTCTCAAATAGGCTAGATATTTCGGTAGTCAGACAGGCAGGAAATAAGCATTTATTAAATGCCTTCTCTGTGCCAGGTACTGGGCTAGGGTCTGGAAATATGAAGAAAGGCAAAAATAGTCCTTTCCTTCAAGCAGCTTACATTAAAATAGAGGAGGGGCTTAACTTGAGAATGAGTAAGTATACTGGGGGCTGGAGAAGCCAGTTGGTGGAGATTGAGCTAAGTTTTGAAGAAAACCAGAGAAATATGGTGGTGAAGATGAAAAAGAAGAGAATTCCAGACATGCATTGGGAAAACTGCAAAGAAATTGGTGTAGCTAGATTATAGGAGAAGTGTGGAGAGAAATAAAATGTAAGAAAGATTGGAAAATGAGGAAAGAGCAAAGTTATGAAGAGTTCCAAGTACCAAACAGAAGAATTTATGTTTGATCTTAGAAGCAATAGGGAACTATTGGAGCTCATTGAATGAGGTGTGGTTAGGAGGGGAAGCTAGGTGGCGCTGCAGTGGATAGAGCACTGGTGCTGGAGTCAGGAAGACATGAGTCCAAATCTGGCCTCAGACACTTACTAGCTGTGTGACCCTGGGCAAGTCACTTAACCCCAAATGGCTCCAAAAAAAGTCATAATGGGAGTTTAGTGGATAAAACACTAAGACTGAGAATGTCTGATATTGCTGCTCAATTCACAGATCTAAAAATACCATTTTAGAGAATAAAGTGCTGTAGTGGTATAGCAAGGTGGTTCTAGATTCAAGGCCTGATCCTGATCTGTGACCCTGGGTTAGTCATTTAACCTCTCAATGACCTGAAGCAACTCTAAGAAAGCAAGTTACAGGTAGCTTTGGTGGAGAGAATTTCTTTAGCTCCTTATATTAAAGAAATGATAGATCCTGATTAAAATATCAACTTCCTTAACCACAGTAAATCAATTTACCTAAATGTGAAAAAGGAGACTTTTCCTAAACCTCTGTCATTGAAAAATTAAACTCCATCATTCCAAGCTATGTCTGCACTCCTAGAATTTCAATTTAACACCCAGTTAGAAGATGTAAAAATTTTTTAAAAAGCAAAATGGAGCTCTCTGACAGATGATTCCTATGAAATTCAAGATCCTAAATACCATAAAAAATATTTCCTTAGTCTAAAAATGATCCTATCAAGGAGGACTATTTAGACAAACATTTCTTTTTCCTACTTGTTCTGAATCTTTATGAAAAGATCCAAAGCAAGTCTTTTGAAAGCTAATGTTGTCTATTTCAGAATGAAGTTTGAAATGGTATACAAAGTCCAAACAGAAGAGCACTGAAAAAAACAGAAATGTTCTTAGTTGTTTTTAAATATATATTTAACTGAGTACTTGCAAAATGTTCATTATAGGAAGAAGATAGTAAAAATAAAACGGCTACAAAGGAAGAAGAAAGTGACGAAGAAGAGGAGGAGGAGGAGGAGGAAGAAGAGAATGAAGAAAGTGAAGCTGAAGTAGATGAAAATAAAGAAGGAGGCAATGGCACCAACCATGAAAATGCTGAAGGAGAAAATGGAAATGGGACCAGTGGGACAGAAGATGGAGAAGAGGAAGAAGAAGTAGAAGATGCCACAGAAGCTACAGAAAATGAAGAAGGGGCCAGCAACAGCACTGAAGTGACACCCTTTCAGAATGGCGGGTATGAGTCTACCACTCTTCCAAAAGGGGACAATGGAGTTACTCCTCTTCCATATGAGGAGAGCACCAGCAACCTCTATGATGGTGGATATGAAGAACCCATCACTAATGAATATGACAATGGGTATGAAGTCTATGAAAATGAGAATGCAGAACCCCGTGGTGACAATTACAGAGCGTATGAGGATGAATACAGCTACTACAAAGGGCATGCGTACAATGGCTATGGAGGTCAAGATTACTACTATCAGCAGTAAAGACAGAAAACAGGATTGAGTCATTCCTATTAATGGTTTACATGGCCATGGTTTTTTTTTTTTTACAAGTTGAACTCAGGAAAATACAATATAAGAAATCCACAGTATATTATGGATGGGGTGCTGCTGCTTTAAAACTTTCTTTGGCCAGTAGGTCAACTTTTCAAATTAGCTGAATTCCTAGTATTTATCTGGGGGATGCTAATGAAAGCCCTTGCAAACCAGTACCACTTCTTAACTAGCAGGAGGGATCTTTGGAAATTCTAACAATCCTGGAGAATGTTTTGGGGCTGCTGCACCATACCTGTTTGAAAACAAACAAACAAACAAATGTTTTTAATGACCGGCATTATTGTGAAATTATAAAATGTTATATTGTTTCAGAATATGCCATCTCATAATGCTGTGGACACTATACAACAGATATATAGACTTTTATATCATTGCCTATCAAACACTGTTTAAGTGGAATTATTGCCACGAATCTTGTTTTACACCTTTGTTTATATTCTATTGTTTCTATTAAAGTCGAATGCAATCCATAAAGCATATTGGAATTTAAAAGTAATGTGGTTAACATTTAATGATTAAACTGTTATTGTGCTTGTTTGATGAGATGAATACAGTTTCTAAGAGGAATCAAACAATTAATAAGCATTTCACTAAGTATCTAATATCTACTAGGTGCTGTGTGTTGGGGATACATATAAGAATGGGGAAGTTCTTGAGTTTAGGGAACTTGGGTAAAACATGTTCAAAGATGCCCAAACACAGGATATGTAGGAAAAGAACATTCAGTGATTTGGCAAAGAGTAACAATTGGGAGACTGAGGAATAGTCTGTTGACAAAGGTGACACTTGAGGTCAGTCTTGAAGAGAGTTAAGGGTTCCAAGAACAGGAAATGAGGAAAGAGAGAGCATCCAAAACAAAGGAAAATGTATAATACAGCATTAGGGTAAGAGATGGAATGCTGTGTGCCTGGAACAGAGAATTCACAAAAAGGAAAGAATAGCCTTGAAATATAGATTAAAGGCATATGGTAATGGACTTTAAGTGCCAAAAAGAAGAGTTTGCATTTTACCCAAGAGCCAATAGAGAATAACATGAACAGAGAATAGAGTAAACATGGAAGCTTCCATTATTGGTGATTTTGTTGGTACTGTCTGTCTTATTACTTGCAATGATCTCTGGCTATTTCTTTTCTTTTGCTTTTTTTTTTTTTTTTGGAGAGGAGAGGGCAGGGCAGTTGGAGTTAAGTGACTTGCCCAAGTTCACACAGCTACTAAGTGTTAAGTGTCTGAGGCTGAATTTGAACTCAGGTCCTCCTGACTTCAGGGTTGGTGTTCTATTCACTGTGCTACCTAGTGGACCCTCTGGCTATTTATTAACTGTATCATCTACCTGCTGGTGCCAAGTGAGTGGACTCAGTTTCTGGTCTCAGAAAGACAATTGTGGCCACAAAGCCTCCTTGGTGTTGCCCCCATTTTGAATTCAACTTTTCTTTCTTTCTACTATGTGACTCCCCGACTAAACCAAAGCCATTTAAAAATTTATGGAGAAGTAATAAAAATATTCCGTTGTTACTATACAGGATTAGGTACTTTTCTTTTTTAAGGTACTTATCTTTGCAAAATACAAGGTGTGATGAGTCATTCTAATGAACCATTGTAGGACATGAGAACCAATGGGACTGATATTGTCTATTAGAAATTTATCGTGTGGATTGATTTAGACTAGTTAGTGCGTAAAAGCCTCCTCTCTTGGTTATGAATTGTCAGTATTGTTTTACTTACTTTTGGTCTTCCACTTCCATCCATTTCTATTAAAATCATTTTCAAAGAAACCATCACCTCATAGCTCTAAGTGGAAGCTCAGCAGACAGCGAAGGAATTGAAAAGGTTATGTTAAATGCTGGGCTTTTCTCATACTAGTGTGATGGTAGTCACTAATTAAATGGAAACAAACCCCTTTAAATGCAACATTCCTTTTTTTTTTTTTTGGCTTTTTTGAGGGGAGAAGGCAGGGCAATCGGTTTAAGTGACTTGCCCAAGGTCACACAGCTAGTAGGTGTCAAGTGTCTGAGGTCAGAGAACTCAGGTCCTCCTGACTCCAGGGCCAGTGCTCTATTCACAGAATCACCTAGCCACCCCTAAATGCAATATTTCACTTGCAGGCAAAGGTTGAACTTTGGAGGTCCCACTGATGGGGTTTGGGCTCTGAGAACCCCCTTGCATCTTCCCACTTTATAAGGCATTTGCCTGGGGTCATAAGCCTTTCATTATAGCTAGGCCAAATCTTTGTTCCTCTTATCTTAGTCTAGCCATCCATTATCCAGCTACTTCCCACCCTTGATCCTAACAAAATTATCTATACCCAAATCTGTTACCCTTAACTAGCCTAGCCTTCCATTGTCTGTCATCTCCATGTAGCCTTCGTCTAGTTCCCATCCTTCATCCCATTCCTGGAGTCTGATCTCAAGATCCTTCTTAGACTCCTCCTCAAGACCCTCCCCAAATCTCTCCTCTAGACCACCCCTAGATCCCTCCCACAGTTTTTCTGTATATAAGATCTACCTTGCCTCCAGGTAGGTGCTGAGATTCAATCTAGTGCAGACTCATTCTGTGCCAGATTGTTCTGGCCTGCTTGTCAGTAAAAGTTCACAAATACTTAGGATCCTTAAGAGTCTACCCATTATGATGAATCTTTAATAAACTTTGTTTTACTTTGGCTGAGAGAAAGCTTTAGTCAAACTCATTAGGCAGGAACCAATGGGTTGGTATCTGGGGGTCTCAAGCACCCCTCAACCCTCAAACCTCAACACCACCAGCCTCATAATTGTACAAATCATCACCAGAATCACCAGTAGGAGATTGGACTGACTCAAAAAAAGCTTAACTCTCCTAGCTTTTTAGTTTAAGTAACTATTTGAGGACTAGCTGGAATGGTGTCAAGAACCAAAATAACTCCCTTATGTACAAGAACATGTCAAGCTTCTCAAAAAGAACTGTTGTTAGTTCTATAAAAACTTCCTCACTTCTCAGTCATAGACTCATACAGTAAATATCAGTGAACAGAAAAAAAGACTCAAAGAAAAACCAGGGCTGTTTATTTTAAAAAGCAGAGTGAACTGGTGGATTTAGGCAGCCACTTGGATAATTCTATCAAAAATTGCATTTGAATCCTAGTAATATTGTTGAGAAAAATGCAAAGGTTAGTTCTTGAATTATCTACTTATTTGCAGTAATTTGTACTACCCTCATCTGCTCACATTCCCACACTAAGTGTAATTGATTCACCTTTCAGTCTCTTACATATGTCTTTTCTCTCCACTAACACAGGCTCCTCCAAAGTTCAGGTCTCATTACTTCCTGTTAGGACTATGACTATAGACCCCTTCCTCTCACTTTCTCTTTTATTTGAAATTTCAGTATGTGTAATTTTAAGGAATCCAGTTTATTCTTAATTTTAAAAAGTTTCCTGACAATTTGAGTTATCCGTAAGGGTAATGGACCACCTTGAATGTTACTAGTTCCCTCTTTCATAGGAGGTTTTCAAGTAGAGACTACAGGACCACATTTTGTCCATGTTCTAATGTGGAATTCTTTCCAGACATACATAAGATTAGGTGATCATTAGGGTTCCCTCAACTCTAAAATTCTGTGATTCACATGATACCATTTGTTACAGGAAAATGAATGAATCTTTCTTTATTCTTTGTGTTATAAACTTTTTTTAATTTAATTTTTTGGGGTTACATTTTAAGTTCCAAACTGTCTCCTTCATTCCCTCCTCTTTATAGGTGAGTTCATTCCATTCATATTCAGTTATAATTACTAGTTGTACATTGCCCTCCATCCTATTTTTCCTCACTGTTTGTTCTTCTCTCTTTTTCTTTATCCCTACTCAAACTCTAATTTACTTCTAAACACAGCCTCCCGAATCCACACCCCTCCTAAGAATCCCTCCCCTATCCTCGCCCTTTACCCTCTCATTCTTACAGTCCCTCCTTTATGCTATCCCCCTCATCCCCCTATTTCTTTGTAAATTAAGACTTTTTATACCCCTTTAGATGTATGTTATTCCCTCTTTAACACAGTTCTGATGAAAATAAGGTTCTGGCATTACCAGCTCTCCACCCCTTCCTGCCTCCACTGTAACAGTTCTTCTATTCACACCTTGTTTGTAGGAGATAATTGCACCATTTTATTTCTCCCTACCAAATTTTATCTTTTGGGATCATTCCATCATCCTCAACTCAACCACAAGCCTTCTGTGTCTGTTCTTTCAAAGTACCCAAGCAAGAACATTCTTAAGAGTTACAGATGTTTTCCCATATAAGAAGTAAATAGTTTGACCGTATTAAATTTGTTATAATTGGTTCTTAATTTTTCCCTTTTCATATTTCTCCTGATTCTTGTAGGTCAAATTTTCCATTCAGTTTTGGTCTTTTCCTCACAAATAACACAAATTTAATTCATTAAATATTCACTTTCCCCCTGTAGGATTATACTCAGCTTTGCTGGGTAAGTTATTCTTGGTTGGAAACCCACTGCTTTTTCTCTCTGGAATATTCTGTTCCATGCCCTCCAGTCTTTTAATGTAGAAACTGCTAAATCTAGTATTATTCTGACTGTAGGTCCACAGTATTAAAGTGCTTTTATTCCCCCTAGTTGCTTGTAGTATTTTCTCCTTGACCCAGGAGCTCTTAGCTATAATATTCCTAGGAGTTTTCATCTTGGGATCTCTTTCAGGTGGTGATCAGTGGATTTGTTTTTTAATTTCTATTTTATTCCAGGGCAATTTTCCTTAATAATTTATTGAAGTAAAGTGTCCAGACTCTTTTTTTTTAACATAATTTTCAATCTCTCTTTAGTCTGTTTTCCAGAGGAGTTTTTTTCCTGTATTTTACATTCTATCCTATTTTTTCATTCTTTTGATTTTGTTTTATTGTTTTGGGTTTCAGTTTTATCTATTTATTTTGGGGGAGGGTGTCTTATAAACTCATTAGCTACCCCTCCCCCCCACTCAATTCTAATTTTTAAGGAATTTTCTTCTATGAGTTTTTGGATCTCTTTTTTCCAATTGCTTGATTTTTTCCATAATTTTCTTGATTTTTCTTGCATTTTTCTTATTTTTTTCCTCAATCTCTTTTATTTTATTTTGAAAGATCTGCCAAAAACTCTTCTGGGATTTGTGGCCACTTTATTTTTTTCTTTAAAGTAGAAGTAGTTGCTTTAACTTCACTATTTTCTTCAGAACCCAGATCTTCTGCTATCACCATAGTTGAGTTCTTTGTCATTTTTTTCAGTGGTTTATTTCTTGGCAGCTAACTTTGTTAGAGCTGGGCTCTTTTTCCGAGGTGTGGGGGATAATCTTTCAGGCTTTAGATTTTCTGTGGTATTGTTTACTGATCTCTGTCTGGGAGACAGACCTCAGTTACTCCTCTCCATTCCTGAGCCATGGAAATAAGGGGGGGAGAAGCAACATGTCACCACAAATGTTCTGACTCCCTGTAGTCTCTCCTGTGTCTGCAAGCTTTAGCTCACTCCTCTGCCCTGGAACCAAAACCATGGACTCTGCTTTCCTATGAGTGCTCACAGCCAATAAGACTGCCCACAGCAAGTGGACCTGAAGACGGCACCCAAAGAGGGTTAGGGTTGCCTGAGACCCCAAAATACCAACATGCTGGGTCCTGCCAAAAGAATTTGACTCAAGTCTTCTCAGCCAAAGAAAAGTAAAGTTTATTGAAAGTTCATTAAAAGTTCACCATATGGGGTAGACTCTTAAGGAGCCAGTTTATGCTAAGCTATTCTATGGCGCTCTCACAGAGCAAGTCTGTTCTAGGGCATTCTGTGGTGCTCTCACACCACATGGAGGGAAGATGGGATTCTTATATACAAAGTAATATAAAAGAGGTGGTTTAGAGGAGGAGTTTGGGGATGATCTTCAGGAAGAGTTAATGAGGTCAATGCAAGAGTGGATTTATAGGCTCCAGGGTGGGAAGCAGAAGGACAATGGAGGGCCAGGCTAGTAACAGAGGTTTGGGCCCAGCCACAATGAAATACTTAAGGCCTCTGCAAATGCCTCATCAAGTGGGAAGATTCAATCAGACTTTAAGGGGTTTCCCAGAGCCTGTACCTCAAAGATTCAAGGAGAGCTCAAGGTGGGGGGTCCCGGAGCCTGCACCTCATCAGACCCACCAGCATGTGCTGGCTCTTCCTCACCCACAGCTGCAGCCTGGGACTGCATCTGGTCAGTGCACCCAGGCCCCGCATTCAGCACCAGCAGAGGGCCCCACAATCTTCCCCTGATCAGCCATCTGACCCCACTCTCTATGGGGCGAGGCTACTTCTGACACTGCTGCTCCCAGGGTTTGTTTCCTGACTCAGTAACATCTTCCTGGAAGTATTTGCAGTCCAGTCAGGCCAGACCCTCTCCCTAGGAGGTCAGAGCATTCCAAATACCTTCTCAAGTGGTCTTAGGCAGACAGTTGCTTCACCCCAACTTTTAACTGATTCTGACACTCAAATTTCACTTTGCCTCATTATTTTAAATTGTTTGTGGAGGAATTTGGGGGAGCCGGGTAATGTCCTGCCTTATTCTGCTGTCTTCTCAGAATCCTCTCCCATGGCAGACTCCTAACTAATCCCCCAGCCTCCAGTCTCTCCCCCCATCTTTCACAGTGTTGCCAAAGTTGTGTTTCTGAAGCATATTTGACCTACTCAATAAATTCCAGTGGTTTCCAATCATCTCTGGCTCCAAATGCAAAGTTCTCTATTTAGCATTTAAAGCCATTCACAACCCTTTTCCAATTTACCTTTCCAGGTTTATTATGCATCATTCTCTTTTATGCATTCTATGTTTCTTATACAGTGCACCATTTCCTGTCCTCATGCGATTGTCCCTGCTGTGTCCATGCCTAGCATCCATTCCCTATCCACTGCTATTAAAATCTCTGCTTCCTTCATAGCTTAGTTGCAGAGCCAACTTCTAAATGGCACCTTTTCTAATCTTACTAGATGATAGTAATATATATTACTTTGTAATATGCACTTATGTATGTTATATATACATATATTTTGTCTTTAATTAGTTATGTATGTTACCTTTCTTTATAGCAGAGGCTCTCAATCTATGGGTTATGTTCAGTTTGTAACAATGAAAATACATCCTGTATATCAGAAAGATTCATAACAGTAGGAAAATTACAGTTATGAAGAAGCAATGAAAATAATTTTATGGTTGGGGGTCACCACAAAAGGAGGAACTGTATTAAAGGGTCATGACATTAGGAAGGTTGAGAATCACTGCTTTATAGTATATTATCTCTTTGAGGGTAGGTTTCATTGATTCACTTGTATTCCCAGGATCTAGCAAAATACCTGTCCTGTACTAAGTGCTTAATAAATATTGCTAATTGGACTGAATTTTTAAAAAATATCTACTGGGTGCTTGGCACTAGGAATACAAAGGCAAAACCAAAAGCATTCCTCCCTTTGCATATGTCCTTTCTTTGCTATGAGCTGATTGAATGTATACATAACTATGAATAGGACAGAGAAAGGGGAGAAGGGGATGATGAAAAATCCTGCAAGCTTCTTTTGGGATATGGGAGGAAAGAGGGAGTGTTAACAACTGGGAAAATGAGACAAGACTTGACAAGTTGATTGAGGCATGAAGGAGGAAAAAGGTACTGAGAGAAAAGAAAAGGGAGGGCATTCCAGCTATAGGTAGTGAGAGAAGAGAAGGGAGGGTATTACAGCCATAGGTGGTGAGAGAAGAGAAGGGAGGGTATTACAGCTATAGGTAGTGAGAGAAGAGAAGGGAGGGTATTACAGCCATAGGTGGTGAGAGAAGAGAAGGAGGGTATTGCAGCCATAGGTGGTGAGAGAAGAGAAAGGAGGGTATTGCAGCCATAGGTGGTGAGAGAAGAGAAGGGAGGGTATTGCAGCCATAGGTGGTGAGAGAAGGAGGGTATTATAGCCATAGGTGGTGAGAGAAGAGAAGGGAGGGTATTGCAGCCATAGGTGGTGAGAGAAGGAGGGTATTATAGCCATAGGTGGTGAGAGAAGAGAAGGGAGGGTATTGCAGCCATAGGTGGTGGCTTATGCAAATGCACAGAAGTGGAAGATTTTGAGTTTGGGAAATGACTAGCAGTAGAGTATGGCAAGAGCTTTACAAATGCATCAGAATGGACAATGACAAAGAAAACCAATGGAAACAATTTTAAAATTCTTCTATACAGTCAAGGGCTACACAGAAACAATTCTGCAGAAGCATGGCATAGAAACAAGCTAACGTGGATGAAACCTGAAATATGGAATGGTCTGGTGAGAGCAGAAGGCAGGGTCAGATAAGGGCTTAGACCAGGGTGACACAGGGGCTGGACGTAGAGTCAAGCTAGAATGGAGGCAGAATGTGTCTGACCCAGAATTCTGGCAGGCGAGCCAAAGCATAGCAGGAGACAAGGGCAAACAATTACTTCAAAAGATGGGGTCTAGTCTTGGTCACCAAATTCAGGGTCAAGCAGAACCAACCTACACCATTGTGCAGTAGGGATAGAACACACAAGTACAAATGATGTGACAAAGAAATACATTAAATTCAACAAACAAATAGGTAGGATCTGAGAAAAGGATATATAAGAGGGAATCAGGATGGGTGACGAGATAGTCAAAAGCAAAACAAATTTCAAAGTTGGAGAAGGGAACAGAAAGGTGCAATTAAAATAAAAGACAAAAAGAGTACCTAAGTAGTCCAATCTAGTAACTGAGATTAGAGACTGGAGACAACAGAAGAAAACATCAAAACATAAAGAAGAAATATTTTGGACTGAGAAAAGTCCAAGAAGTAAATCTCAAAGAAGAGTTGACTACAGAAGTCCAAGTAGAGCCTCAGAACAATGTCCTTGGCCACAAGGACTAAAAGATATCCTAGAAGAAATTAACAAGATACAAAATGGGATAATTTAGGGAAGTAAACAGAAAGGAGAATTTAGAACAAACAGCCTTAAATCTTTTTCAAGAACTGAATTCCATGAAAATTAGAATGGGACAAACAGAAAATGACTCAATGAGACAATGAGAAACACTAGAACAAAATCAAAAGATTAAAAATCAGAATAAAACATAAAGAATATATTATAAAAATGGCTGATCTGAACAAAAGGTCAAGAGAGATCATCTAAGAATTACTAGATGTCTTAAAAATCATGGAAACCATATTTCAAGAAATCATAAATAAAACTGCCCAAATCTGTTAGAACAAAAGGCCAAAATGAAGACACAAAGAATCCATTGATCACCTAGAACAAACTAAAAAATGAAATATCTTTCAAACAGCAGAGTAAATATGCAGAACTTCCAGGTCAAAGAAAAAACATACTGCAAGCAGTCAAAAAAAATTTTAGATATCAGGGAAACAGATCACAAAACACTTGGTAGTTGCCATTCAAAAGAGAGGAAAGCTTGGAATATAATTTTTAAAAGGCAAAATACATAAATTTAGAACCAAGAGTGCTGGCAAAATTAAGCATAATCCTTCAGAAGAAAATGGACCTTTAATGAATACAAGGATTTTCAAGTATTCCTGATTAAAAAAAAAAAAAAGACCAGGACTGAGTACAGACACTTTGAAATGGAAATGCAGGAGACAAGAAAAAAAATAAGCATAAAAATGCAACATCTTAAATGGGCTATGTAAGAATGAATAATTTATTGCTAATAAAGGAAGAAGAAACAAGTATGTAATCACAACTCTAAGGTCTTCAAGTGTCAGAGAGAAAGTTAATTAACATGTGCAGAGGACATAGGGGTTGTTTGGTTTTAATGGTAAGCTATCATGACTTCTGACCAGGCTACAATAAAAATAAACATGATAGAGATATCAACTGAGACAATATACTGAAAGACAACATAGATAAGTCAATAACATCACAATGAAATAGTCAAAAAAGGATTTATTCAGTACTACCTACATGCCAGATACTGTACTAAATATGGGATAAAAAGGAAGGCAAAAGAGAGTCTCTCCTTCTCCCCCTTCCCCACCAGATCTCACAGTCTAATGGGGGAGACAATTCAAAAATAACAATGTACAAACAAGATATAGATATGATAAATTGGAGATAATCCATGAAGGAAAGGCATTAGCATTAAGGGTGATCAGCAAACACTTGTAGAAGACAGGATTTTAGCTGGGACTTGGAGATCGTGACCAAACAAGGAATAGAGGGGATCTCAGATGATAAAAAGGATAATTTTGGTTACACGAAATTTAAAGTATTTGCACAAATAAATTAAATAAAAATAAGATTAAAAAGGTAACAACTGATGAAAATTTTTTGCAGTGTTTCTCTAATAAAGTTCTCAATTCCAAGATAAATAAGTAACTTTCATATTTATAAGATTAAGAGTAATTTCATAAAAGGTCTAAGAATATGGATAGGGAATTCTCAAGGGAAAAAAACCCAGGTTTTATCAATGTGGAAAAAAAAGTTCTCCAAGTCACTATTAATTAGAGAAATGAAAACTAAAGTAATTCTAAGATTCCACCTCATACTCATCAGATTGGTAAATATGAGAAAAAAAGAGAATGATAAGTGGAGGAGTTGTGGGAAAACAGGCAAATTGATGCACTATTGATGGATTTGTGAATGGGCAAAACCATTGTGTAAAGCTTGGAATTATACAAAAAATGATGCCTACCCTTTGAGTCAGCTATACGACTACGACTACTAGATCTACGCTTGAAAGAGAAAAAGGTCTTAACTGTGTAAAAATAGTAATAGCAGCTTTTGATGGGGGTGGGGGAGAGTCAGAAAACTGAAAGCTAAAGGGATGTGCATCAAGTAAGGAATGACTGAATAAGTTGTGGCATATGAATGCAATGAAATATTATTTTATTATAAAATTATAAAAATACAATTATTAAAAAGTATTATAAAAAACCAATACAGAATGAAGTAAGCTGAAACAGAACAATTTATACTATACCGTTATCATAAAAATAAACAATTTCTAGGATTTTCATAAACTAAGAATGAAATAAGCAGAACCAGGGGAACAATTTACATGACAAAATTGTAAAAGCAAATGACATTGAAAGCTGCAAGCTATGACCAATATGATGACTATTTATGATTACAGAGGAATTTTAATGAACACCCTATCTACCTCCTGACAAAGAAGTCGGAGATTTTTCTTTTCCTTGCATAAGATGCTCTGTGTCCTGATTCCATAATTTTTCATTGGCCTGTAACCCATGACTCAAATATTCTCTTTTCTCTTCTCTGCCTTCTGGCTCTTCTGGTTTCTTTTCAGTCTTTGTTAAAATCCTACCTTCTGCAAGAAGTTTTTCTCATTTGGATCTCTGCATATGGATAGCATGACTAAAGAAGTGACAGAGAAAATCACACAAGGTAAATGGACCGTTTAAATTATATAAAATTCAAAAAAAAGGTTTTGTACAAACCAAAATGTAGCAAACATTAAGAAGGAAGCATGTACCTGGGAAATAATTTTGCAACATGTGTCTCTGATGAAGGTCTCATTTTCAGGCTATGTTAAAATTTATTCAAATTGATAAGATTAAGAGTCCTTCAACAGATAAATGGTTAAAAGACATAAACAGACAGTTTTTAAAGGAGTATCCAATGAACACTGGCATGCTGCCTCATTGTTGTCATTTTCTTTAAGTGCCAACAAATAACATATTGTTGGATTCTGAGTTTTAATCCATTGTGCTATTCACTTCCATTTTATAAGTGAGTTGGTTCCATTCACATTCATAGTTATGATTCCTAATTGTGTATTTCTCTACATCCTATTTTTCCCCATTTATTTCTTTATCTTTTTACTCTGTCCCTCCTTAAAAGTGTGTTTTACTTCTGACCACTACTTCTTTTAATCTTCCCTTCTACCAGCTCCCTCCAAGACCACTACTTCTTTTAATCTTCCCTTCTACCAGCTCCCTCCATTTCTCCTATTCTCTTCCCCCTCTTGCTTCCCTGCAGCTCCCCTTTGGGATACTCCTTTGAAAATAGATTTCTAATTTTAAAAAATCACATAAAACCAAAAAATAAAAATAAATTAAATTTAAATTAAAAAATAATAAAAGAAAATAGATTTCTAGTGGGTGGCTAGGTGGCTCAGTGAATAGAGCACTGGCCCTGGAGTCAAGAGGACCTGAGTTAAAATCTGGCCTCAGACACTTAACACTTACTAGCCATGTAACCTTGAACAAGTCACTTAACCCCAATAGCCCTGCCTTGCCTATCCAAAACAACAACAACAAACAAACAGAAATGTAAACAGTTTAACCTTTTGAATCTCTTATGATTTATTTTTGTGCTTCTCTTGTGTACTATATTTGAAAGTAAATTTTCTTTTCCAGCATTGGTGCTTTCATCAAGCATACTTGAAAGACCTCTATTTCATTAAATATCCATTTTTTCCCCTGAAGAAATATACTTGGTTTTCCTGGGTAGATTATTCTTAGTTGTAATCCTAACTCCTATGCCTTCTGGAATATCACATTCTAAGACTTTGATCCTTTAATGTGAAAACTAGCTAGATTTTGTGTGATCCTGACTGTGGCTCCGTGATATTGAATTGTTTTTTTTTTCTGGCTGCTTGCAATATTTTCTTCATTGGCCACAGAGCTTTGGAATTTGGTTATAATATTTATTCCTGGGAGTTTTCATTTTGGGATCTCTTTCTGGAGATTCTTTCATTTCTTATTTTACCCTCTGGTTCTAGGACATTAGATATGATTCATAGTCTCTTTTGGTGATCATGGCTTTCAGGTAGTCCAATAATTCTTACATGATCTCTTCTTGATCTATTTTCCAGATCAGTTGTTTTTCCACTAATATATTTCACATTTTCTTCTATTTTTCATTTTTTTTTAAACTTTGCTTTATTGTTTCTTATGGAGTCATTGACTTCTACTTGCCTTATTCTAGTTTTTAAGAAATTATTTTCTTCAGTGAGTTTTTGTAGCTTTTTCCCCCACTTGGTCAATTTTACTTTATAAGAAGTTCTTTCCTTCAGTAAATTTTTGTACTTCTTTATTTGGACAACTCTGTTTTTTGAGGTATTATTTTCTACAGTATTTTTGTGTACCTTTTTTTTTTTTTACCAAACTGTTGACTTTTGCATTTCTCTCATTTTTCTCTATTTTTCATCTACCTCTCTTATTTGATTTTTAAAATTCTTTTAGAACTCTTCCAGGAATTCTTGTTGGGCTTGTGTCCAATTCATATTTTTTTCCTCTTTGAAACTTTGCTTGTAGATGTTTTGCTATGGCTATCTTTTTTGGGGGGAGGATTGTGTCTTGATCTTCCATGTCACAAAGGTAACTTTTTATGGTCAGGTTCTTTTTGTTTTTGTTGTTTGTTCATTTTTCCGGCCTATTTCTTGATATTTAGCTTTTTGTTAAAGTTTGGCTCTGCTCTGAATGTGAATGGAGGCACTGTCCCAAAGTTCAGGTTTTTTGTGTTGTTGTTTTCAGAGTTAGTTCTATGGGACTTAACGTTTTTGGTGCTTCCAAGCTGGTATAATCTAAAGAAAGGTATAGTTCTGCTCTCCTGTCCCCTGATTTCCTCCAGTCACAAATGTTGGTGCTCCTCTTTGCCCAGGAACTGTGACCAGGTCCCCTGTTCTCCTGCAGCTACAAGAATTAGTGCTCCTTTATGCCTTGAAACTTAGTACAAAGACCTTATTCCCTTGTGAGTGGCATAAGCACCCTTCTCTGTCCTACATCTGTGATGGAGTCCTAGCATCACTATTACCACAAACACTAGCTCTTTGCTTTGCTCCGGAACTGTGATCTAAAATGGTATATGGGTAATAAAACAGGGTTGTGACCCTAGGTTGAGCTAAGGGTACCCTGTACCCTTTTTCTGACCAGTTGTCTGACTCCCTTACCATATGTGGTCTGAGCTCCCAAAGCTGCTGCTACCTACCACCTCTGTGGCCACTGCCAAAGCCCACTACTGGCCCTGCTACTGTGCAGCCTGTGCTGAGCTATGGACTGACCACCACCTCAGTGTGATAGACTTTTCCTGCCAACCTCCTAAGTTATTTTTGGCTTTAAAACTGTTTCCCCCCAATCTTCATTGGCTCTACTGCCCATAATTTGATTCAAGGCATTATTTCAAAGTTGTTTAGAGGGGAATGTGGGAAGACGTCAGGTAAGTTCCTGCCCCTACTCTGCAATCTTCTGCTACTTATTTTTAAGCCTTTCTTATCTAATTACTTCTCCATCCATTTTTCCATGAGAATCAGATATTTCTGGTATTTACAGCTTTGTAATATTGTCTGAAATTTTATTTCTTTTTGTCACCTTTTCTTCCATCATACTGTTTGATATTATTAACCTCCAAATAAATTTTATTATTTTTTCTAATTCTATAAAGTATCCTATCAATTTGTCTTAGAGAATTCTCTCTCCTTTCTGCCAAAGCTTATGCTTCCATAGGACATTTGATTTTTTTTTTTTGGAGGAAATGGGTTAAGTAATTTGCCCAAGGTCTCACAGCTAATAAATGTCTGAAGCTGAATTTGAACTCAGGTCCTCCTGATTCCAGGGCCAGTGCTTTATGCATTGTACCACCTAGCTGCCCCCATTTGATTTATTCTTATAGCATCACAAACATAGAGTTGGAAGGAAGTTTAGAGGTAATTTAGTCTAACGCAGAGGTTCCCAAACTTATTTGGCTCTGTTTAAAAAAAACTATTCAGATCGCCCTCCTCCCCGGAAATCAACTTTCTTTAACCCTTCAGTGGTTTAAAAAAATTTGTATCATTTCAAAAAATACATATTTTTAAAATAATGCTTCTTAAATTTAATAATTTATTGTAAATTTGTGTGTGTGTGGGGCGGGTTTCCTGCATTGAAATTTTAATGATGCAATATTACATCATATAACTGTAGAGTATCATATTACAAGCAAGTAATTTCATGCACAAATTTTTGCCAATGCTTGCTGGAAATCCCAACAGTGCATGACACACTCACCTGCCAACACTCGCTTATTAAGACCTGTTGGTGGACTTAACCACTGATCAATTATAACTTACATTTTATGTGTTTATTCATGAAATACTGTAATCACTATGACTTTAACTCTGTTACTCAACAGATGAAACAAGTATGAATGGCTTTTCAAATTTTTCTTTTCTTCTTTTCTTTCCTTATGCTTCCACCAGCCTTTATTTTTATTCAATGCCCCCTAATTGCACCCAAGGCTACCATTGTCCCTCCTGAATTGTCCTAGCATCCCTCAGAGGGCAGTATTGCTTATTTTGGGATCCTATGGAATCATATCATTTTACAAATATGGAGACTGAGGCTTGCCAAAGATTATATAAAGGTAATAAGGGGCAGAGCTAGGATGTCAACCCAATTCTTTTGATTCCCAATGTAGTGTTCATTCTGCTATCCCACACTGCCTCCCATATGCTTTTGCTCTATCAACCACTTCCTCTCTCTCTCTTCATTCCCTCCTTTTATATAAAATGACTCCTTCTCTTCACTCTACCAATGTACTTATGTTTCAACTATCCTTAAAATATCTTTGACCTGGCTATCCCCTCAGTCCATACCATCCTGTCTATCTCCTTTAAATATGCACAATTTCCATACAGAATCCAGGGGTGGGGAGCCTGTGGCTTGAATCTAAACTTCACAGAATGAATCCCCTTAATAAAAGGATTTGTTCTATAAAACTTGGACTCATTCAAAAGGCTGCACCCTTTTTGAGTCCATATGTGGTCTCAAGACCTGAGGATTCCCCATCCCTGGAATAGTCTATACCCTATGCCTATGTTTATAACTCACTCCTTCCACAACCCATTGCAACCTGATCTTTTAATCTGCCACTGAATTGAAACTCTTCAAAGGTTACTAGTGACAATCCTTATTTTGAAATTTAGCACCATTTTCCATTTTCAGTCTGCTTGACCTCTCTGCAGCACTTGGCACTCATGAAGAACCCTCTCTCTTATAACTTTCATTTCTCTTTGGCTTATCCTTTTCACTTATTCCTTTTATCACATGTGACTTTCCTTCCCTATTAAATTCCTTAAAAGCAGGGATTAGGTTCTTTTTCATCTTTCTCTTTCCAGATCCTTGCACACTTCTGTTTACATTTTTTAGGAGAAATCCCTCTACAAATGCATTAGCATCTGCTTAGCAACTTATAGTCTTAGACAGTTGCTTAGGCAGTGAGAAGCAAAGGTCATACAGCCAAGCCAAGTCTGAGACAGAATTTGAACCCAGATCTTTTTTTTACCATGAAGCCCGCTCTCCATTCCTTAAACCACACCATACATAGTAGGTCTTTAATAAATATGTGTTGCATTGAACATTTTCCCTTTGCAAAAATTCCCTAATGCAAATATCTAACTAATATAACAAACAACACCCCAAGCCCTAAACTCCATTCCAATTATCTGGCAATATAACTTCTCAACCAGAGTATTTATAGACTTTCTATTTATCCAACTTGCTGGAACACTTGATAACTGCTTCCTACCACAAAAACACATTTTTAGATGAAAATGACTTTCCCCACTCTTCTCTACCCCATAAGCTCTCCCCATGCTGGTTCTATGCCAACCACAGCTGATTGGTCATTCAGAACCAGAGCAAACTTTAAATTTCAGCAAAATGCCCAAGGCTTGCAAAGCCTACTGAAGAATACAGACTGAAGATACCAGGTAATTTTGTAGAATAATGTCCTCAATAACAAGTAATTCTGTTTATAGGAGCTGTATTTTTTGTAGTCATGTCATTTGCAACTGAAAGATAAGGTATTAATTTTGAAAGTAAATGCATACTGAAATTAATCTAAAATGAAAAAAAAAACCCAAGAGGAATGAAATAAAAGAAAGTCCCTTGCATTAGGGGGGTATTGGCTGGTCCTTCTGGTACGGTGAAATTGACGTTTATAGGATGTTTGGGGAAGACGCTTGCTCAGAATGCATACAGATTATCTGTGCTGACTGTGGGCTCTTATACAAGTGGTGATTCACTTTGGATGATAAAACCTGGTGATTGGATGCATCTCCTACTAAAGGAACTTTAGGAGATCTGACAAGGACAACAAATAAAGCTTTTGTTTTTGTAGAAGGAAGATAGCGTAACATTCTTAGAGAAAATTTAGCTGTAGGGAAGTCAGAGTTTGATGTTATATATTTTTACACAATGCTTTGTCATAAAAAAGGCAAATGTATCTCGTTGAGATACATTACTTTGAAGTCTGCTACCACTATTCATGTGACTTTGGGCACATTCTGGGTCTCATTTTCTTTATCTTAAAATGAGGAATAGATAATTTCTAAGATCCCTTCTAATGCTAAATTTATGCTTCTTTGATTGACTCTTAGGGTAAATTATTCTCTCTCAGAACTAACAATAGTATAACATAATAGAAATAAACATCAATCATCTATGTAGCATACCTCTAATGAGGGATACAACAATAATTTCATCATTTTGATCATCAGAGTTCCTCTCTTAAAGTTTTACCAAGTAGCATCTAGTAATTTGATATTGAACATTTGTCACCATACTTCCCACCATTTCTATCTCTAAAGTTCTGGGAAAGTTAAATTGTGGGAGCACAATTTAATTGATTAGTTGAATTTAACTAATTTAAAAGATTAGTTAACTGAATAGAGTACTGAATAGGAGCTCAAAGAAATCTATGAATTCACAAGAATGGATTATATTGAAGCCTGGACTTTAAAAATAATCTTAGTTAATTTATCTTCAATGAATATTTATTGAACTGAATGAATCCCTTAAAATATTTAAATATGACACAAGAATATTTTTATTAAGATTTTCAATAATAGAGATTACTTTTACCTTTAATAGTGAAATAATTATAATTTAATGACTTTTCATATTTTATATGGACTTATAATTTTATTATTATCTTAATGCACTGACATCAATGCCATAGCTAATAATCTACTTTAGCCTACCAATAATCAACAAAGAACACATTGCACTCATGTTAAAAATTTCAGAAACATTGACACTGCTTACCTCATTAGGGGTTGTTAACATAAAAATGTTTGAATGCCATTTTTTTTAAAGGACTTGTGATTATAACAGTGTGGAAACTTCCTTAGCCAATGTTCATCTATGACTCATTTTAATTTGGAGTCTTAGAGAACTGTCTGGAACATGGAGAATTTAAATCCTTAACCTGAGGTCGCACAGCCATGATGTGTCACAAACACATGAATCCAGAGACAGCTCTCTATCAACTCTGTTACGCTATGCTATCAGTGATAAATTGTGCTTTTCCCATAGTCTCATTTAATTTATGAGTTTGCTGTGTTAGAGACAACCTTCATCCGGATCTTTGAGTTCATTAGTGTAGGAAATTCCCAAGAAGGAAGCTTTCCACCTATGTAGAGCATCTGAGCTGCAATTTAGAGCCTTGGAGAATCACACAGACACTGAATCACTGAGTCAAATATGTGGTCCGCATATGTCAGAGCAGGAACACAAACTCAGTTCTTCCTGTCTCCAGGACTGGCTCTGTCTGTGAAATAGTGTCTTATAGGTTGTACGTGTATACAAAATAAATTCACTGAACACTGAGTGTAGCTAAATATAAAGTCTCTCTACAATGAGGAAGTGGTGCAGAAAATTTTGTTTTAGCATTATAGAAAGAAATTTAAGTAAAGGTTATCTTGTCCAATTCCTTCATTTCTTAGAAATAACAAAATTGAAGGCAAGAGAAGTTAAGTGAATTGGCCAAGGTCATATCTGTTCTAGTGACTTTGCACCCATCTCTGCTTGAGGTGAATAAATTTATTAGTTATCAATTAATCTGTTTTGCCTTTATGAGAGGTGGGATGCAAACTTTGTAAAACAGGGTGGCTAGCATTCCTAGTTCTTGTGTTAGAATGAGTGTTTTTCAAGGTGAGGTGGATGGAATGCTGATTAAAATACAGCAGGGACAGCTGAGGAAAGGCCACAGCTTACAGGATCCCTATTGTGGGTCCAGCCTCCCAAGCTGAATGTCTACAGATACTGGATTGGTGACAGGAAACAAAGAACCTGTAATAGTAGTGGGAACTCAGAGGAAGGGCAGGGTGTTGGTCATACTAGAATTAGAGGTTCAAACATGTTCAGATATCCTGTTTCTTATTCTAGACACTAGACTAATGATGAAATTATTCTGACCTTCCCAAGACTATAAATATAAGAATTTTTGCAAGGTATTTCCATTTCTAGACACTACTTTAAGTTTTGTAATAGTATTGTGAAAAGTAATTATGGGTTGACATCTCAGCAAAATAAATTATAGACCTCTCAATGAATTTTTGATGCTTTCTATATTTCACTTTTCTTTGGATGTCCCAAGGTCTGGTATCATGAAATGTGTTTAACAATCAATCAGAAAACATTTCTTAACCACCTATTATGTACTAGCTCTGTATGAAGAAAAAAAGAAACAGGGAGATTCTATTCTCAAGGAGATTGCATTTTATCAGGAGAAACCATGGTGAAAAATAAAAGTACATAGAAAATGTATACAAAATATATACAAAATCATCTAGGGGGTGAGAAGAGGAGAAGGAGTTAGAATATGAAGAAAAGACTCAAATGTACCTGACTTTTGAATGAAGCCAGGGATTCCATGAAGCTAAAGTGAGGAGAAAACACATTCCAGATATTGGGAAAACAGTCTGTGCAAAAGCATAGAGATAGGTGAATTGTGTGGAAAACAGCAAAGAAACCATTAGTATTTGACAGCAGACACTATGAGTGTTATTTGAGTGATAGAAACACAATTACTTTTTACTTCTTTCTTTCTTCTTTCTTTACTTCCTTCCTTCCTTTTATTTTCTTCCTTTCCTTCTCCCTTCCTTCCTTCCTTTCTCTCTCTCTCTCCTTCCTTCCTTCCATCCTTCCTTCCTTCCTTCCTTCCTTCCTTCCATCCTTCATTCCTTCCTTCCTTCCTTCCTTCCTTCCTTCCTTCTTTCCTTCCTTCTTTCCTTCCTTCCTTCCTTCCTTCCTTCCTTCCTTCCTTCCTTCCTTCCTTCCTTCCTTTTTTTTTTGGTAATGATCCCAAATGGCCAAAATTCATTATAATCATAGGGCATGTTGATAAACTGATGAGATTCAGTGGTTAATAATGGAAAAAGAAAGCCATAACATCTGAAAGAGGACATTACTATTTGTACTTTTAACTTTAAAACAATCTGGTTATTGTGATTAATTATTAAAGCAAACAATTGCTGTCTTTTATTAGAAATCCTCAAAGATGCAAGTCATTCTTTTGGGCCTGTGCTTTCTAAATGTCATCGGGGCAGCACCAGTAAGTACCCTCTAAGAAACTTCAGTGACTCCTGATTCCCTCTAGAATCCCAAACGAACCCCTCTAGTTGTCATTTTTAGCCCACCTCATCACTTGACCCCAATTTACTTTTCAAGCCTTAACAAATATAACTCTTTATCACACTCTTTTCATTTGAGCCAAGTTCGCTTCTTTTTCTGGTTCTCATAAATAATATTTCTTCTTCCACATGCCTGGAAAGTTTTCCTTCCTCACTTCCATCTCTTATAATAACTAGTTTTCTTTGGTATTCAGCTCAAGTTTCACCTCTACATGAAGCCTTTCCTGTGTGAAAGTTAAAAAGATTCCATAGACGTAGTATCTGAGTAATCTAATGATTTTATTAATAAAGTTTCCAAGTTATTAATAAAAGGATGGTCACTTGACTCTCAATATTTGCTTCATGAGAGGTGGCAATCAACTTTGATTTGATAACACAGTAGAAGGTAAGCCTTAAAATGAAGGTTTGAGAGTAACATCATGTCACCCATGGACAGAGGATCTATTTTTATATACAGACCACCCCCATCCTTGGGCTTTCTAAGAGTGGAGAATCTGAGACCTCAAAGCCAAATGTGGCCTTCTAGGTCCTTGAGTGTGGCCTTTCGATTGAGTCCAAGTTTTACAGAACAAATCATTTTATTAAGGGAATTAGTTTAGCTTTGTTTGGATTCAGTCAAAGAGCAAGTCATAAGTGGCCTTGAGACTGCTGGTTCCCAACCCATGATCTAGACAAAAGGACCTGTCACCATCCAAGGTTGATTGAATGGAATTCACCTGAGATTAGAGATTACTTGTAGGGTTGGCTTCGGGTCAGACAGAGGAGAAATTTAACTCTTCTTTCATCTTCAGAGACTGAGGATAGAAAAGGGAGAACTCTGAATCTCCCCAGTCATTAGTTATTAATAGTTATCTCTCACCTGATTGACCCCAACTGCTACTACCCCTCCAACAATTACTTTATACACATATTTGTGTCTGTATACATGTCACTCCCTCACTAAAGGGGGAGCCTTTTGAAAGCAGGGTTTGGATTTTTTTAAAATATATTTTTGTATCCCCAGGGCCTTGCATGATTAGTTGGCACATTTGTTGTTGTTCAATCTTTCAGTCTTGTCCAACTCTTCATGACCTCATTTTGGATTTTCTTGGCAAAGATACTGGAGTGGTTCATCATTTCCTTCTCTGGTTCATTTTACAGATGATTAAATTGAGGCAAACAAGGTTAAGTGCCATGCCTAGGGTTATACAGCTACTACAGTATCTGAGACTAAATTTGAGCTCAGTCTTCCCGATTCCAGGCTTGGCATTCTATCCACTCTGCCACCTAACTTCTCTCCCTGGCATATAGTGGGTACTTATTAAATGCTTATTGGTTGATTGATTATAAATATATAACAATGATTATGTTGTTACCTCTGCTTAACAAGTAGATTAGTAGCATTGATCAAGTCATTGTCCTCACGTAACCAACATGTCACCAAGTTGACTTTTTAAGTGCACAGAAACTCGGAAGGAGTCAATTCCAGAGCAATATCCTTCGAATCATCTTTAAAATTCCAATGACTAAGAACAATTCCTAGAAGGTCTAAGACAATGCCTCAAAGGAAATTACATTTTGCAAACTTATATTAAGTAACTACTAAACACAGAGCCATGCTAAGTGCTAAAGACATAAACTAACCAAGCCAGAAACCAAATAGTCTTTGTCCCCTCCTTTTTCTCTCTTGTGAATAAAAGGCAGGCATAACAGCAACTTTTTAGTATTTACTAAAAGTCTAGATTTCAATTTTAATCTTCCAAACCTTTGAAAATGACACAAATTACAAAGGTATATTTGAATAGAAGATGAAGAGAAGAAATTGAATCAATGCCCTTTGTGGGCTCTAGTACCCTATCAATGCTGGCATCACATTGTAGCCTTTCTCATCTTTATACCAATTTTCCCTGCACCTAAAAGCACCACAAATTAACATCAGGTGTCTGTAGACCAGATTTTCTGACACAGGACCAATTTCATAGGAGGCAGGGGAAGGCAAATCATACTGTTCAAAGTATCAAAACAGATATAAAAATTCTTTTCAATAAAAGAATTACCTTTGTCAAACTAAGTACCTTGATTTTTGACTGAGATCACTTCTATTAGATGAGAAGGAATTTAGGCTTCCTTTAGGAATTTAGGCCTCTATTTTCACCTTTCACACTCTGCTCTGAATCATCCCACTGAACAGCCAGCATATGACCAAATTACTCTGAAGCCTGCTGTTGCATACATTATTTTTGTGTTATAGATATAGAACTAATTAGGTAATGTCTGAAAGGGCGTTGACTGCTCAGTTAGGCAGCTATGAGACAGTCACCATTCCCTTACCACAGGCACCTAAATATAGGGTTTAGGTGAGTAACACTTCTTGGTACCACAGAGAATCATCATGACATCCAGTCAATATGGTATAAGTTTGAGGAAGTATGCTCCTCAGTGCTCAAACTGTATCCCCAGGCAGTGATGGGGAACAGGGGCAGATCCAAAGTCAAGGTCAATCAGAAAGACCCAGTTCCATTAGTGCCTCATCAAATTGCAGTCATGGTTGGACCAGGACCTTCTGACCCAGTCCAGCACCAGGAGGATAAGGGAAGAGGAAAGGAAGGGAAGGAATTTTAAAAAGTAAATAAATTTTAGGCTTTCTGAAAATGAGGGAGCTGGATGTTCCAAGGTGGAAGGAGCTGCTTGTTCTCCAAGGAGAAGAGCCACAGAAACGATTGGATGAGAAATCACTATTAAGGGTCTAGAGGACGACTCTCTGCTGAGGCGTGCTGAGGCCACTATTTTTTGAACCCATAACAACAGAGAAATCTATTGTGTTTCTGAATCATGTATCTAAGACATAACAGAGCTTACCAAAACAGATGCCTCTTACTGTACTCACTATTGGTGATGCCTATAAGCACAAAACAAGCTACTAAGAAGAGCTTAGAGAGTGACACCAAAGATAAATCAGTGCTTGGGTAAGAAACCAAAGGCTATAGGGACACAGATTCCTCACTTCTGACCATTGAAGACAAGGGATGCAGAAGAGAAAGCTGATTTTGGAAGCAAATAGTTGGCTGTCTAAGAAGGTGCTGTCAAGAAGGGGACTGGGGTTTCTAGAGTCGATGGCTTAAAATCTGAAGGATTAATGGGCAGGGATGGAGTACACTTAACTAGTGCTAGTAAGAATGTAGTTGCCTAGTGCCTTCTAAGTATAACCAAAGGGACTTGAAAATAAAAAAAGGATGGAAAGAGGGAAACTGCTTAGATTTATCCATCAAGCTAGATACCATAAAGAGTAGCTATAACTCCTTCTATCCCTGCAGGACATTGCACCTCCACAGCTCATAGTCCTACATAGTTGTCTAAAGTTCTGAGAGGTTACATACAGGGTCAAACAAGCCTGAGTGTGTCAGAGGAAGACCCGCAACTTGGATCAGGATGGTCTAAGTCTCTTCCACTACAGCCCTCTCCCTCTAGCCTGTTAAAATTCAGTCATTAAAATGACCACACCTTTTGAAGAAAAGATTCAGGTACCACGTCAAAGAGAGTAGATTTATTCACGTGTGAGAAAATCCAGGAACCAGAATGTGTTGGTGAGAAGGGTGGAAAATATCTGGGTTAAGATCAGAGAAGATCGTCACCAGAGGGTTAGATACCTAGGAACAGATTTTTTTCAACGCAGAGACTAAGGTATCTATGTAGAGGGAAGATCTGTCTACTCTAGATGAAATCATGAGTTCTTGAAGCAATTACTGTGTCTGACTGCACAAAACAGGTGTGGGGAAATTCTATGTCCTTATTGTTAACAGTTTCTATCATATGTCCAAATTACCCATATCGTTAACATTCAAATGACCTTTTGGCAGAACAGCCTCCTAGTTTTAAGTGGCCATAGAAATCCCTCTTCCTTCGTAGCTCTTATCATGAGGTTTCCTTCTTCCCCCTCCTTCTTCTTCCCTCTAATTGGTGCTAAAAACCTTAATGCATGTCTCCATCTTGGATATACTTCCAACCTTGACCCAGGGCGAATACTTGGTCTATAGAAGAGGTGGGGAATCTGTAGCCTCGAGGTCACATGTGACCCTCTACCTCCTCGAGCACAGCCCTTTGACTGAATCCAACTTCATAGAACAAAGCCCCAAATTGTGGCTTCGGGGCCACAGGTTCTCCACCGCAATCTATAGTGACAGAATATAATGATGAGAAGAGAAAGAATAAACCTATGTAGCTACCCTTGCCCCCTTTTCCAAATGGCTCTTCAAACCTCTTGCAGTGAAATCCCTAATTTCAGAGATGTAACTAAGGTATTACCCTAGGAAGCCACATTTTAGATAGACGAGATATGAAAAAAAAATTTTTTAGGACAGTGTACAACTTTTAATTTGTGAAAATTTTCCAATACGCGGGCTCTTTTGGTAGCTTAGCAAACATTGAGGTTAAGATCTATTTAGCATAATACCCTGAAATTGAAAGCTACCAGATATCTTATCAATAGACACAATAATGTCTATTATTATAATAACATAGATCATTAATTACTAATAACTATATTGATTAATAAACATATTAATAATGTTTATTTGCCATTTCAGCAACTACTTACCCTTCCTAAATTTTCTAATTACTTCTTGTAGTCTTTCTACATCATGAATTACAAAATGATTCGAGATCTTGTTCCATGCTGCTCCCATCACTCCCCACCACCTCTTTTTAGGGTACCAAAAGTCCTGGATCTCCTTAGAAGACTGCTCAGAGTATGTTCTAAAATGCAAATATATCTTACTTCAGGCCTCTGTCTACCTTAGCAACCATATGAAGTTTTGGTTTTGTATTTTTTAAAAAAGGAAAAGAATAAGTAAGGATTAGAAGGCATTTGATGTTTTTTAAAATTATTTTTTTTTGTTGAAATTTGTCAGAAAATTTTAAGGGGTTGTGTGCTTGTTCCAGTGCCTTCTTTTCCTTTAGTGATCTGGGGGAAGGAGAGAAAGCAGCATAGAATTAGCAGGTGGTAGCAGTAGAAAGCATGAGGAAGTGATGTTCCAAGTATTTCAATGCAATTAATTTTATTTAAGTAATATACTTTATTTTTAAACTTTCACATGCAAAACATCATAGTAATTTAATAACTAAATTCAAAAGATTAAGCTATAAAATTTTCCAATTAGAAAAATGTCAATTCCAGAAACAATACAGAAGGAAAGGGAAATAGTCTCTCTTGGACATAAGGTAACCTAATCTCTGGTCTTACTTTTTAACACTAACTGTGTGAACTTGGCTAAGTCACACCCCCTCTAAGTTTCAGTTTCCTCAACTTTAAAGAGACCTATAAGTAGCATTCCTACTATCTATAATTTTCCCTATTACTGAATTACTTTCTTGTACTGGAACCTTGCTAAAACACTGTTTTCAAGATGATGGAATTCAATATAAATGCCCATCTTGGAACCTACCCAAAGGAACTAGTCATTAAGGCAATTTTGTATTCAATAAAAACAGCTTCAGTAAAAGTGGAACATTGAAAATTGAGTTAATTAACTTCAAATGATGCAACTTTTTAAGTAGAAAATATCTTATTCTGAGACCCTGAGTACATAATTAATCATATACCAAATTACATAACAAAATATATAGTTAATCATAAATTTAAAAGTACATAATTAATTGTATACCAAAAAGTTTTCATTTGATACTGAATTAAATGTTAATGTCACATTTTTTTATGTTTAACAGTTCGAAAGAGCAACATAGCCAGATAGATAGATAGATAGATAGATGGATGGATGGATGGATAGATGGATACATACACACATAGATATAGACATCTACACACATATGCATATATATATATACACACACATTATATAATTTGTATGCTACAGTTATCTTGCAGTGAAACATGAGTTGTTTTTGTAGCCATGCTTTTTAAAGTGGGCTTATCGTTTTTGGAAAAAAATCTGTTTACTTAATTGGCATTAAGAAAGGAGATGTTCTCTGAATGAAGTAAGATGAGACAGTATCTTGTAAAATATTTTGATGCTTTTTCTTTTCAAATGTTTGAAAACATTTATCTCTTTGCTACTATCTAATATTTCCCCCTCTTTCAATTGCTTCAGTTCTTGGAATGCTAAGCAGAACTGTGTGGGGGAAATGAAGATTAAATGGTAGTTTATTACATAAATTAGTGACAAAATTGCTTATAATACTTTTTCATTGGTTATCTTTCTTAGCAGAGGATCTACATATGTTTATCACTTGCTTAAGAACTCAAAGGTTTACTACATCAAACTACCCAATCGCTTATCTTAGTATTAAAAAACAATTTATAGAAAAATAACTTACTCAAGACAACTCAACCGCAAAATAGTGGCTTAGAAGAACATGGCATTAGTTAAGCTAAATTGAAAATTTTATTCCTACAATCTTATTAAGGAAATAAACCTACTTCTTGTGGCACCCTCCTTCTCCTCCCAATAATTTTGGAACTGTTTTCATAGAGATTTATGACATCAGCACATTTGGGCAAATAGGTGGGGCAAAAGGGCAGCACAGACGTCTTCCAAACGAACATACAAACTCAATGTGGAAAACAGGTTTGAGTGGGCTGTGCTAGCAGAAACAGGAAAATCCACGGGCCTTGTCAGCATGCTCCCTCTGGTGGTCACATCTGCTACCATCACTTAACAAAGCCAGGATTGTAATATTGTTACTTAGCAGGAGCTCAGTCAACCTTATCACTAGGTGTACTTTCTCTGAGTGTGTCATTGCATCTATTGAGAGGAAAGTCAAACTTATAGAAAAGCAAAAGGAATTGCTAAATTCATCTTCTGTTTTATGAGTTCAGATCTCAGGCTCAGCCCAAGACAAAACTGCAAAAGTCAGTTTATATTAAGTGCCTTCCCTAACCCAGGACTCTGAGTTATCTAGGGTTTCAGAGTCTTTTCTCTGCATGCTGCTCTCCAATCTCCTGTGACACTCTACACTCCAGACTTTCTGTGCTTAGCAACATTTATTTATTGTTCTGTGTTCAATTCCATCAAAGGCCTTCTTTATAACATATTGAATTCCTTTCTCTAAGCCTTTTTATGACTACTAGTGCAGATCTGACCCAACCTTATTTATAATCACAAATTTCCTTGAGGATATCTTTCCTGCTATTTGCACACAAGTCATATTTGGTAATAGGACACTGTCTGATCAACCTTTCCAAGCGTCTTTCCGTTGTCCTAGGGATCATTTACAATTTTTATTATCTGAGGGTTCAGTTCAACTCAACAAGCATTTATTAAGCACTTAATATGTGCAGATCAGTGAAATAGATGCTGGGAAGAAAGAGAAAACAAAATTCGTCCCTGTTTTCAAGACGCTTTCATTGTGCAGGAATAGTAAGAGACCAAAAAATGTAACCAAACTGACACAACACAGTAAAGTTTGTGATACAGAAACATCATCTCATTCAGTTCTTACAATAGCCCCATGACTTTGGTACCATGAATGCTATTATTTATATTTTGCAGATGAGGAAACTGAAGCTCAGAGAAGTGACCATTGGAATCCAAGTCATGGCTGCATGTAGCACAGTTCTGATTATGTGGTTCCTTTAATTGACCCTGTGGGTCTATCGGCTTCCTTCAGGGAACCAAGTACACAGGATTTCAATCAATTCTTGTAATCTAACCCTCAAGCAGCTGGAGTCTAGCTCCTATCTTCTCTGAGCACCTGGGTCTCTATACTCCCTTTTAAAAGACTAAGTTCAAAGTCAATTAGTCAGTCTGAGCTGGCAATAAATCAATCTATCTTCCTCTGCGTGGTAATAATCTCACCTGAGACACCCTAGGAAAATGCTAGAAATTAATATACCTACAACCTTTATCAGCAGGGAGGGGTAATGAGGCATTGTCTCTTTGTCTGTCTCAATGCCTAAACATACCCACTAAAGCAGTGGTTCTCAACCTTCCTAATGTCCGACCCTTTAATACTTGTATGTGGGTGTATCTGCAAATGGGTGGAGACAGATACAGACAGATAGAGGAGCGGTGTCTTGGTTCCTAAGACCATCGGAAATATTTGTTTTCCAATGGTCTTAGGCGACCCCCCAAAGGGGTCACAACCCACAGATTGAGAATTGCTGCACTAAAGGATAAAGTAGAGCTTTCAGAGAAGTTTCAACAAAATAGTAAAAGACCTAGAAACTATTTCACATGAGAAATAATGGAGGAAAAGAAGGTATTTAGCCTGGAAAATAAATAGGAAGTAATTATAAGGGAAAAATTAGATCAATACAAGAAAATTTTATAAAAAATTAATAACTGTAATGTACTTCTTTAGAAATAAGCAAATTTCTGTACTGATTATTCAAACAGAAACTCAATGACCCCATTATCTGATATTGTAGAAATGATTCTTACATTGAGATTAAGATTGAATAGATAACTCCCAAATCTCTTTTGACTTTGAATATTTGTGATTCAGTACTTAATCACATAAAGTTTCTGACCTCTCTCCCAAGCTCTAATCCTATTTGATAAGTAGTGTGGTGTGTTGTAAAGCACTGGACTTGGGGTCAGAGCATTTGGTTTCAAATCAAAGGGTTTTGGTATGCCATTCTATCATGGTGAGTGTGCCAATTAGCTCACTGGTCTCTTTCTTCATCTATAAAATGGGACAGCTGGATTAGATGATCTCTAAAATTTCTTGTAGTCCTAAATCATAGGATTTCCAGATGATGATTCTATGTTTCTATTTGGTTGTTCCATTTCCCAACAAATTCAACCTATCTCAAGCTGAAATTTTTATCTTTTCTTTCCAAATCAACTTCTCTTCCTGACTTCCCTATTTTCATTAATTGAGTCATAATTTTCTTGTTACTCAGCAAAAAACTGAACCTTTGACTCTGTCTTTTCCCTCACTTCCCATTCATTCAGTCATTCTATGCTGGCCACCTTTTCTAAACCCATACTGTCCTCACCCCTCCAGAATCATCTCTATGATGTACCAACAAGTGATTCTCTAGTCTCAGCTTGAAGAATTCAGTTACAGGAGACCCACTACCCTTTGAAACAGCCCATTCCATTTTTGGAATACTCTATTTAAATTTTTATTTTATTTTATTTTGGGTTTTTTTTGCATTTTTTTAGGTCAACTGCGGTTAAGTGACTTGCCCAAAATCACACAGCTAGTAAGTAGGTCAAGTGTCTGAGACCAGATTTGAACTCAGCCCTCCTGACTTCAGGGACAGTGCTCTATTCACTGCACCACCTAGCCACCCCAAGGATTTTAGTTTCTTTCTGTGAAATCAGGGATTGCACTAGATAGCCTCTGAATGTGGTTCCATGAAATTTTATTTTTTTATTTAAATCTTGCTCATATTTCAACGTCTAGCTTCTAGTCCATAGCAAGCCCTACACGAAGCCCCTTCATGAAGTCTTCCTTGACCATCCTCTTTCTTAGCTATCTTTTCCTTCTCTGAAGTCCTTTAGCAGTAGACTTTTTACTCAGCACTTAGTCATATACTTGTGATACCTGTTTTAATGCTGTTTAACTCATATTGTTCACTATTCATAGGTAATACAAGTCTTATCTACTCAACCAGATTTTAAGCCCTTAAGTCCCAAAGGATAGATTTTGTATTTTATGTTTCTTTCTTGTCCTCCCCACCACTCTGGCATATACCTCAATATTCTGCATGCAGTAGACATTTAAGAAGCATTTGTTTAATTAACTGATTGATTTTATTATTCATTTGCTAACTGATTTGATATTGCCTAATATTGGTCATGTTTCCAAATTTAATGCAGAATCATTTCTTGTTTTTGTGAACGCAATTTAGCAAAAAGAAGGTAACAAAGCCCAGGTTCCAGTTCACCACTTTGACAAGGGAGATAAGCAAGAGATACCTTCTAAAGGAAATGTTATCCAGGAAAGTGGCAAATCCCAAGATATTTCTGCTGGAAAACAAATGCTGATTAAAGACCAAGGAACTGGTAGTAGCAAGACTTCCCACCATGATCTTGAGGATAAAACTTACACTGGGTTCATTGGAAATGCCAAAGTTGGCCAAGGGGAGAGTGTTATCAAGGATCTACCTGACCAAGAAATACACAGCGTCGTTCTCATTAACAACAATGTCCAACATGGTAGAAAACACTCAAGTGTTCCGAGATTCTGGGTAGTGGAGGAAGATGAAGAAGAAAATAAAATTGTGAATTCCATATACAACAAACTTGAGGGAGCTAAGCATCCTGAAGCTCAAGGCAAAGGAAATGAAGACATTGCTAATAGCCAAAAAGATGTCCAAAACCAAAATATTTCAGGAGACTACCGAGCCATTAGTCATGTCCAATATTCCACTGATTACTCAAAACTGTCTCTAAAACACATCAAGTTTCCATATGATTTTGAAGGCAGTGGTCAAGGGAAAGAAGACAATGACTTTTCTCCTACTAGTGGAGAAATAGTTGTTCCTGACACAGAAACCACAGAAGGTTACACAAGTGTTCCAGATCCAGACAAAGCTAATGTCATTAGCAGTAAGGATGACAATAATGAAGTTCCAGAAAAGGAGGAATATGACTTGAATTCCAATGGTGGAAATCTTGAAATAGATGCCAGTAAAATACCAAGAAAAGAGAAAAACGTCATTGATAATGAAATTGTAAGAGGGAGTAATACCATTAGAGGGAGTACAAATTATAAGGAACTTCCTGGAAATGAAGGAGGTGGTTTTGATGCCAACACAGGAGATGCTTATCAAGAAAGCATAGGAATTCATCCTTCTCCAGGATCCTGGAAAAAGCCAAGTATTATTGGCCAACAGGCTAGGAAAGGGAGTAATGATATAATTGAAGGCAAAGAAAGTTCTAAACATGGCAAAGATAATTCTAAGGCAGGTGTAGAAAGTTCTAAGAGAGACCAAAAGACCAAAAATGATAAGGAAAAATCAATTCATAAAGAAAGAAGTCAAGGTCTACTTATTCCTTCTCAGGGTCAGACCTACCCTTTAAAAGGGGAAAATGGAATAAAAAATGAGGTAAATCTTCACTCTGGCTATAGTAAAGAGAGAAGTATCACACAATTCTCTAGTAATAGCAGAAAAAACCATTATGCAGCACACAGAAAGTTCAGTTCTACCCTTGAACGAAAAAGATACTGGCGTCCTGTAAGTGCCCATTCTTATAAGAAGTTTAAGCCTCCTAAAAGAAATGATAGCAGTGATTCATCTTCCAGTGACTCAAGTGACAGTGATAGCGACCAATCCACTGAATATTTTCAAGGTGGAAGTGGTAATTAATCACCAATTGGTTTATGGGGGATGAGATCCATCTGACAGTGAAGACAGTGATCAGTTATTTGATTAGAACACTAGGTCTTCTCAGGGTAATTTTCCCAATAGTATAGTAACAGGCAGTAAGAGCATCTTTTCAAAGCTGGCTACGGTCTGATTTTGATTTCTTTGAAGGAGAAAACTTAAGATAAGATTGAATGGTTTGAGTAGTAATATTTCACTTTATTTTGTTGTTTGCCTAGGTCTCATAAAGTTAGAATTTGAAAAAATCTTTATGTTAAAATTTGATAAAATTAAATACTTTATATGGATATTGGTTCTCTGTAGTGGTTCTTTGTATAGAGATGAACAAGATTCCGTCTATTCATTATGTGGGCAGAATTCATGGCATTATTTAGGTTGAGAATCAGGAGCTAAGAATGAATTATGATTTAGCCTAGTTTTCTTTTCCTTCTGCCTCCAATAAAAGCACTTTCTTTTCCTTTTTAAAAAAATGTTCATCACACTTCTATGACCTCTTCTGTGATCATTTCCTGGCACAGTTTCTTACACTTTCTTCTTCTCTCTGATCAGACTTTAAGACATAGGGGAAAACACCCTAAATTAAAAACTAAAACATGTATACCCTATCTTCAAATGTCATTACAGGAGAAAGAAGAAGAGAAATGGGCAGGAAACGAAGTCTATATTTTAGTCTGGTGTTTTCTATAAAGGAGAATTGGCATAAAAGACTCCAAGTGAGTCTATGCACAAAGGGAAAAAGAAATGTTCTTGTCTTCTAATGAGGAGAGAAAGTACCTGGATCATTTAAAAGAACAGAAGCCTCTCACTGCAGTCAAACCAGTCAAACATCTAGTATTTATGAAATGCCCACTATGTGTCAGACCCTGTGCTTAATTACTAGAGACACAAAAAACCTGAAAAAACAGTCCTGCTGCCAAGGACCTCTCAACCTAGTGGGGGAAATAATGTGCAATGTACATGCAAAATACTGTACAACTATGTACAAACAAGATATATTTATTAAATAAATTGGAGATAATCCCAGAGGAAAGGCACTTAACTTAAGAAGGACTAGGAAAGACTTCTGGCAGAAAGTTTGACTTTTGATGAGAATTCAAAGACATCAGGAGAGATAGATGAGAAGGGAGAGCATTCCAGGAATAGAGGACAGTCAGTAAAAACACAAAGTCCAGTAAGTGTTGCAGCCACATGACAGGATCAGCAAGGAGGTCAGTGTCTCTGCATGACATTATGCAGAGGGGTATAATATGAAGGAAAACTGGAAAGGGAGGAAGGGGGAAGCTTCTGAAGACACCAAAAAGTATCTAATTCTTGCTAAAGTTTTTTCAGTTGTATGCATTTTATGCCAGGTTGCCCTCTAACCATGATAGTGACTTGGAGGGTAAGCTACTCAGAGAAGTGTTGACCTTGTCAGGTATCCAAAAGTCTAGAATGGCTCCTTATCAACCTCAAGGGGAGTCACAGCCTCAGGCTCTGGTTCTATGTAGTCAACATGTAGTCAACATATATATATATATATATATATATATATATATATATATTCAAGCATTATTCCTCCTTTTCACTGTGATATTTCTCAGCGAGTATCCAAAGAACCAGTAGGACTTGCCTTCAACTTGACCCCAGAAAGATCTTCTTGTGATCCCATCCCTTATTCCATAAATTAATTAGCAACTCAATCTGTATAGTACCAGTACTACATGTACTGTTAAACTGCATTTGTTTTATTTCAGTTTTAGCTGTGCCAAAAGTTGGTTACCTGGGATGCCAAGAAAACCAGCTTTGTCATTCTAAAGCACTTGCGTTGGTATTTAAACTGTATAGTTGTTAGATTGCATGTCATCTTGGGAAGGGGGAACAGGAGGGATGGGAGAAAATTTAGAACTCAAAATTTTATAAAAATGAATGTTGAAAACAAAAAAATAATTAATTAAAAATTAAACTGTATAGTTAAAGTTTGGGACTTGCCCCACTATTGTTTTCAAAAGTCTCCAAAGCTAGAAGAAATATTTTTATGTTGGATTTGATAAATGTGTAAGGATGCAAAAAAAAAATCTTGATAGACTTGCACACTAGGCAATATCAAATAGTTTGAAATTTAATACGGATGACTGTAAAAGTCTTATTCGTTATTAAAAAAATCAACATCACAAATGTCACTGGTTATGTACTTTGTTAAATCCATTTATAAAATAAATTGCACACAAACTTTAATCAGAATAGTAGAAATGAATGAAGCAAATAAAATTATTATACTTCGTGTAGACATCCGCAAGGCCATTTTACCTTCATTAAATCATGCAACTCTCCGTTCACATAGAGAATAGTCACCTTGCAAAGCATTCACCCTTGGATGACTTTTTCATTTTCTGTCCATGGCAAAATCTTCTAATGAATGAGTATCCAATCCATGGGGGGTGGCTCAGTAACTTTCAGTACCTAATTAAATGATTCACATTTATAATTTTATCTCTGCCCTTTAACACCAACAGGTATGATAGAGAACAATTGTCTTCCTTAGACCAAAACTGTTCTGGTCCTTACAGTCCTGTTTAGAGGGCAGATTGGTTGGTTGGTTGGTTGGTGTTCTTCATTCTCTAAGCGGACCAAAATGATATCACTATACTTGAGTCAAGTTACAGTGCATGATCAGACCAATACAAGCTTGGAATGTTCCACCACAAGTCAGGCACAAATAGTCCATGTGAACATTTGGGGTAGATTCTCTCAGTTTGTGCATCTTGCATTTCTTTTGAAGTACTTCAATTCTTTGCTTATAGAGAACAGCACCAGCTGTGATGTGGGTACACCATACTGAGTGGTCCTGTTCCAGCATCTCCCATGTCACACAACTCATTTCAAAGTTCTCAAGAGAGATCTTGAGAGTGTCCTTGTATTGCTTTTCCTGACTGCCATGTGAGTGTTTGCCCTGTGTGAGTTCTTCATGAAACAGTGTTTTTTGGCAAGCATATGATTTGCATTTGAACATGGTCAGCCCCTTGGCGTTCTGCTCTCTGAAGCAGAGTTTGAATGCTTGGCAGTTTAGTTTGAGTAAGGACTTCAGTGTCTGGTACCTTATCCTGCCAGGTGATCTTCAGAATCTTCCTAACACAATTCAAATGGAAGCAATTCAGTTTCCCAGCATGGCACTGGTAGATTGTCCAGGTTTCAGAGGCAGAAAAGTGTTAGACATTGCTAACAAGGATTTCCTCAGTGCAATAGATAGAAATGTATTATACACACATGTATCCATATAAGATGTAGCATATGAGTAATGCCCATGTATGTTATGTATGCTCGTATGTATGTTCACATGAGTTTGAAAAATGAAGTTCAGAGGGAGACAAAAATAGATATCTCTGAAATTCTACCCATCTTGTCCCAAGGGAAGCTTTGGTTCCTTCCTAGAGGGGAACAGGAGATTGAAGTCCCAAGACTTGCATGTTTTGCTTGCTTCAGAGAAGGACACCAGTCTAGAATTATATCTATCTGCTCCCTTAAGTATAACTAATCTAGGAGAAATTATTTATAGATTCAATCTGCTTTCCTGGCTGCTAAACCTAAATGGGAAAGGAATATTCCAAGCTGTATCTACAGACTTGACTGCATTTCCATCAAATTCTGGTTACACAAACATTATCACAACTAATAAATAGTAAATAAACCCATTTATCCAAGATGATAATAAACAGAAATCAGAAACCACTTTTATATATTAATATATTCCAAGAATTCAGTTAAGTTCTGGGGATAAGAATAGAAAGTCGAGAGTCTCTACTCTCAAGGCACTTATATTCTAATAGTAAGAGATAATACATTCAACTGTAAATCTGATGAAAAGTTCCTATGGTCTTTAGAGGCAGTGGCAAAGCAGATGATAATGCATCTTCTGAATTCAAGTCTTGCCTCTTACATAAATTGGCTGTGTTACCCTGGGCAAGTCATAGATACCTCTCTAAGATCCAATAAACTCTGTAAGACTATGAACTGCAAAAGAGATGCCAAAAATCGGTATAGTTTAAAAGAAAAAACCATGAGTTGTGGAATGACATGGGCATATTGGTCTTGGATATATCTAGGCTTATTTCTTATCTCAAAACCTTCCTAATTGTGTAATCATGGACAAATCGTTTAATTTCTTAGGAGCTCACTCTCCTAATTTGTAAAACAGGAACAAGATGTATCTTGCAGAGTTGTCATGAGAAAAATGTTTTTGGAAACCTTAAAGTATTATATAAATTTGTGCATTTGTAATCACATTTTGATAATAGGAATTTGAGCCAAGAAAAAATAAAGATAAGCTTTATATCAGATTTCCTCATCCAGAAAATAAGGGAGTTGGACTTTATGATTTGTAAAGTCCCTTCATTCTCAGATAAACTAAATGACTACCTACAGGACCTTAAAAACCTCTGTTCTGTTACATTCATATACCACAACTTGTTGAGCCATTCCCCAATTGATGGGCATCCCCTTAATTCCCAGTTTTTTGCCACCACATAGAGAGCTGCAATAAATATTTTAGTACATATGGGTCTTCCTCCCACTTCTATGACTAATGTCCAATGTGAAAGTATTTTCAGATCCTACACTTGATTGCATGCCACCATGGGGGAGGGGGAGAAAGGAGGGGAGAAAATTTGAAACTCAAGGGATTGTGGAACTGAATCTTGTAAATGAAAAGTAAATTTAAAAAATCAATTTTTAAAAAAAGAAAGAAAAAACCCCTCTGTTCTGATGAAATGCATCGTTGAAGTCCATGTTACCGATATGGAGCAAAGTCTCCATCTTTTGGCAAGTTGTGTGAATAGCATATACCCGAAAACAAAAGTGAATTGTATATAGATATCATCAATCATACCTATGCTCAGGAAATTACATGGTAGCAGCCGATTTTTACACTATAATAACACTATAGAGTGAATTTAAACCAAAGTCTTATTTCTTCCATTATTATTCTTGTCATTTCTAATTGCATGTATTTAATCTCTAATGTAAGGCTTTGCTTCCATTTAAAGAATTTCAACCTGATGAGGGCAGTAGTAGCATTTTTGGATGCAGCATCTTCTTAGAATCAACTCCCACAGTTCTCCTTTGGGAATCAGAAGACCTGCTTCCTAATCTGGGTTTTGCCACTTACTAGCTACATGACTTTAGATAATTCATTTATTCTCTCTGCATTTCAGGTTCTTAACTCTATAAAGGGAATAATAAACCTTCCATTTTATGAGAGCTTTTTTATTTTTCTCTTGGAGTGTACTGCTTTCATAGGATCCACCAAGACTTTGATTCATATTGGAAAAATCCAGTAACACGTATCTGTTGTTGGTGCTTATATTTGCCTGGAAAAGTGGTGTTTATTCCAAAAGAATTTCTGTAATATTTCAGACCAGTTTATTCTGATTCTTGAGAATATTTATCAATCCTATTCCTCCTTCTTGGCCAGAAAATGTCTTAAGGATAACGTCCCCAGCATTTTATTAATATCATAGGGCTTTTGCCAGCATAATTTGTGAATCTTGTATGGTCCATTTTACATTTCTAAAAGTGCTCATTAAGACTGGCATTGCACAAGTATTTGCTATTATATGTGTGTTCTTAGAACTGAGTTCTGATTTAAGGATGGAGGCTAAGTTTCTTGGCATACATAGTGGCAGCTTTATCTTTGGCATCTCTAACATCTTGCCTCTAGAAAATCAAGGAATTTCTAAGTTAATCACCTTCATCTATGATTTCTCTTTGACCTCTGAAGTCAAACTCAAAGACTCAATTTTCTTTCTTTCTTTAGCATACACTAAGAATTTTATACTAAGTTCAAATAATATTTTGATATCATCGGAGAAAAATTCCATGAGATGATGTTATTGTAATATGTTTGAATGTGTTATAATAATATAATTATTATTCTTACTATGTTAGTCATTATAATATTATACTATGCATATATGGTTTAATGCCATCTACATACATCAAGTGATCAGTAAGATATTTTGGCTTGACTGCCTCTTTAATTTGTTTTGTTCTAATCAGGAGAGTGAAGAATTAATTTAATGCTAAGCAGAACAATAATGATTTTATGCTGTCTCTGAAAAAATGCCATTTTAAAAATTTTTCACGTTATTGAGTTTGTGGAGTGTTTTAGTTGGTGTGGGACACTGGATTTGGAGTCAAGAAACTATGGATTCAAATCCTACCTTAAATATTTACCACCTTTCTGTGGTTCCAGAACATGAAGGAGTACCACTTGGTCAGCTATTCTCCATGTTAAAATGATCATCAATTCAATTACTTCAATTCTATTACTATAATCCTACATGATCTCAACTGTGGCTTGTTTTTCATTTTAAAGGAACAGTTGCATCCCATTGACTGAGATACTTACCCCATTGGTGGTATCACCAGAATCCAATTCTCCAGAATTCTCTGGGTTTTTACTAGGACTTCAAAGTTACTCTGCCTTTTGGCATATTGAGTCTCTGCTGTATATGTATGAACATGGGCAACTTACTTATTTTCCCTGTGCCTCAGTTTCCTCATCTGTAAAATGAAGGGACTGGAAGCAATGGTCTCTAAGTTTCATGCCATATTTAAATCTATGACCCTATGACCCTATGATCAAAGTGCTATCATTCTCACCATCCTTTGATCTGTTTTATGTATTTGTAGTACATGAGCAAGCAAGGACTGAGGAATTGAGTCAAAGGCTTTAGTATTTTCAATCAAGGTAATACACATGATAAAAAAAAAACCCACTTTCAGATAACTTGCTCAATGATAAGGTTCTCTTTCTCTGCCCCTGGGACTTTTGGCCATCTAGGTCTGTACCCAGTATCTCTTCTTTCCAATCTATCTTTTTGTAATGCATATTGATATTTCTAAAGCACACAGTTGAGATACTCCCTAGCTACTGAATGATTATTAAAAGAAAGCACAGTAATAGAGGACTACAGGCTAAAGTTTTTGAGTAGGAATGTAAACCAACAGAGTACCTTGAACCTGAGCTGAGAGTAGTTAGTTACCCTTACCAGCAGACAGCCACAAGCAAAGCTTCAAAGAAAAATGTTAATTGGACTCAAGACCAGCAAAAATTCCTGGAGTTAAAGAAGTAAGAATGATAGGGGTGGCTAGGTAGCACAGTGAATAGACCACTGGCCCTGGAGTCAGGAGAACCTGACCAGTCTCAGACACTTAACACACACACATGCACACACACACACACACACAAACTAGCTGTGTGACCTTGGGCAAGTCACTCAACCTGAATTGCCCTCCAAAAAACAAAATAAAATTTTTTTAAAGAAGTAAGAATCGTAGAGGAAAAATTGAGAAAATAAATTAAAGCAATGCAAGAAAATTATGGAAAGAACTTGGTAAAAGAGGCACAAAAATTACTGAAGAATGTTGAAATAAATATATTTTTCCATATGGTACAAATTATTTTCTAGACATTGACTTTACTTAGGATATCCCAATCCTGGAATGCTTTCTAATTTACATCTATAAATCGGCATACCATCTGCAGTCATTGCTCTTTATTGTCCAAGAACTGACAAAGTAATCACATTTATTCCTATTGACACATAAATTCTGGTGTATATGTTTAAAAAAACAACTTCATTATTTTAGAGGAATCAAGTAAAAATTTGTTCTCAAGTTTATTTTACATGTGAATGAATCAATAAATATTGGCTAAGCATTTACTCTTATTATAGGCACTGTACCAAGTAATAAGAATTAAATGGAAAATGTTAGGTGGAGCTACAAGGCTGGGCCTGGAGTCAGGAAGACTCATCTTCCTGAGTTCAAATCCAGCCTCAGACACTTACTGTGTTACCCTAGCCAAGTCACTTAACCCTATTTACCTCAGTTTCCTCATCTGTCAAATGAGCTGGATAGGGATACAGCAAACTACTCCAGTATCTTTGCCAGGAAAACCCCACAAAAGGTCATAAAGAGTTGGGCACAACTGAAATGACTGTGCAACAGCAACAACAGTCCTTTGATGAGGTGCAGGTTCTGGGAACCCCCTTGAACTCTGATTGAATCTTCCCATTTGATGAGGCATTTGCATGAGGCCATAAGCCTTTCATTGTGGCTCTGCCCAAACCTTTGTTACTAGCCTAGCCCTCCATTGTCTAGCTAGCCCTCACCCTTGATCCTTAACTGTTACACCCTTGAACTGGCCTAGCCTACCATTGTCTGTTGTCTCAGGTAGTCTCTAGCAACTTCACTCGTTTACAAGTCTGATCTCATTGACTCCTCCTGAAGACCCTCTCCAAACTCATTACTGGAGGCTGATCTCATTGATGCCACCTGAAGACCTTCCCCAAACTCCTCCTCTAGACCACCCCTAGATTTCTCCCACAACCTTTCTGTATATAAGACCCCATCTTGCCTCTATGTGGTATGAGAGTATTATAGACCTTTCTAGCACAGACTTGCTCTGTGTCCAATATAAGCCTGCTTGTCCAGTACAAACCTTAAAGATACTGAGGCTCCTTAAGAGTCTACCCAATATGGCAAACTTTTAATAAACTTCGCTTTTCTTTGGATGAGAGAAGACTTGAGTTGAATTCATTTGGCAGAACCAAGAGTGTTAGTATTTTGGGGCCTCTAGCACCCCTAACCCTGTACCTCTTCATTTTTATGGTAACCTTTACATTTGTATGGTTCCCTGACCAGGAAACACTGCTAATCTCAAGCTCTTCTCCAGCAGGGACTGGAAGGTACATAAGCCCCTCTCTTTCCCTTCTCCCTTCTTGTTCTCCAAATACTTTGGAGGTGTTTTTCTGTGTGTGTGTGTGCACATATGCACGTGTGTGTGCACATATGCGCATATGCACGCGTATGTTCCTTTGGGCCTGACCTCTCAGGTTCCATTAGTTTGGACAGCTAGGAGCCTGTCTCATACTCAGCCTGACTCTCTGAGGTTCTTAGTCCTGTTTGGTTATGTTGGAGAACATAGACCTGGATGTAGCTTCTGAAGAATGAAAGACAAAGACAGACACCCCATCTGGAGGTATGAGCCAGATTCTTTCAGTTCTCTCGGAGCTAGGGAACTGGTAAAACTTCAGGTACTTTTTTGTGGGGTTTTTTTTTGTAGGCTTACTCCTGTATGAGATGAAATAGTTCAGAGTCTGAATCTGAAGTCAGAAAAGGTCTTTATTCTTTCTCATGAGAAAGGACTCTGCCCCTGTCATCCACATGGCCGCAGGGAAAAAGCAACAGGTAGAAGCCAGTCCATGGTTATATAATCTTCTAATGCAGGAACCCAACTCCCCCAACTGGCTTTCACTCATATTAGTAGAGGGGCTGGCCCACAACTAAGCATGGGAAACAAAGGACCCAGAAACATGTGGATGTCCAATGAAAGCAGTCTTAACCTTATTTGGCATATCTTGTACTGAGGTGGCACTGGTGGAGGGTCTCCTTTTCTCTAAGCCCCAGATTGCTGGAAGGTCAGATGAGCTAAACATAGGCCTAGTGAATACTGAAGCCATTCTAGATTTGGTTTTTCAGAATGCGGAAACTTCACTATAAATTATCTCTCATACTCCCAAACCTTCCTTTATGGAGGAAGGGACTTCCAGCCCCTATGCCTGTAGCTCCCAAAAGTTTGCCATATTGGATAGACTCTTAAGGAGCCTTGGTATCTGTAAGGCTTGTACTAGATAAGGGATATTATGAGGTTAGAAAAACCAAGATTTGTCAATGATTGGATATGCAGGGTAAATAAAGAGTCAAGGATAACAATGAAGTTTGCAAACATGGCTAACTGGGGAGGATGGTGATGCCTTCAACAGTAACTGGAAAGTTAGCAGTGGATACCTTAAAGAAAGTGGTTTAAATTGGTGGATGAGGCTGGAAACAAAATGGCAAAGGGTTGAGAAGCAGATAAGAGGAGGGGAGGTGGAAGTACTCATATTTCAAATTTTTCTGAGAAGGTGAAGAGAGATATAAAATGACAACTAGTGGGAACAGAAGAATCAAAAGGTATTTTAATGATGGGGAAGACAAATACTTTTGTAGACATCAGGGAAAGAAGTAGCAGATAAAGAGATTAAAGATTCAAGAGAAAGAGATTTATTGGAGAAGATGTAGGGTAATTGGATCAAGGGTGTTTTTAGAAAGGTTGGCCTTGTCTAGGACAGCCACGCCATCACTGGATGAGAGTGAAGGAAAGAGTAGGGGAAGATGTCCAAAGGAAACCAGAAAAACTATTAAGTGCTGGACACTGTGCTAAGTACTTTACAAATTTTATTTCACTTTATCCTTACAAAACACCAATAAGGTAGGTACTGTTTTGATGCCCATTTTACAGTTGAAGAAACTGAGGCAAACAGAGGTTAAGTGACTTGTTTTGGGTCATAGAGCTAGTAAGCGTATGAAGTATAATTCTAAATCAGGTCTTCATATCTCTAGGACCAATGGTCCATTATGCTACCTAGCTGCCTGTCAAAGGGATGTGAGATGAGGGGAAAAAGAGATGGCAAATGACCTCTTTTTGGGGTGGCATATGAGGAAAGGTCCTCCTGAGGGAGGGAAAGTAGTACTATGAATTAAAGAGAAATAAAAATATTTGGACCACCTACTGAGATGAGTAGGATAAAGAATTGATTGATACTATGAGACAATATCATAATACTAATAGCTAGTGTCAGTGCCTTGTTTTTTTTTACCTGTTTCCAGTGCCTTACTCATAGTAGATACTTACTAAATGTTTATTGAGTTGAATTAAGTTTAACTCATTTGGAAATTACCAAACTTCCTGTCTCTACCTTTTCCCTGTGCTGTGTCCTAATATAAACTTCTATGTTGGAGGGTTTCCATGATAGTAACCTGCATCTCCAAAGCAAATAGAGACTTATTATAATTTTCATTCATGTGTTTCCTTTGGTATGAAATAGAGGATGCTGAGAGGTTTAGGGATGCCAAGGAAAGGAATCACCCAAAGGAAGAGAGAATAACTCTCCAACCAGACTATTTGCTAGATCACCATGGGAAGTCAGTAAGTCCAGACTACTGTACTTCATAGCTCATTACCTCAAATACAAACAATTAAACCAACAAAAAGCCCCACTTCCATTGCAAATAGGTTTTAGAGAACATCCTAACATTAGCACACAGGGACACTAGTTTAGCATCATCTCTACACTCTGTTTTTGTTTGTTTGTTTTTACTATTTTATTTCTTTTGCTTCCTGTGGCTACAGGGTCTAAGTCAACAAATTCATAAAAATCTTGAATCTCAGGATACAGGATTCTCTTGAGGTTATTTGATATCCAGAATTTTTGTATTTTCTGAATCTTCATTTAATAATAGCTGAAATTTCATGTAATTTTAAATTGTGCAAAACACTTAATGTTTAATAAAATTGTAAGGGCAGAGGGGGAAATGTGGTACCTGTGCAAAATCCATCAGCTGGTTCAGCTGATGCAACTTTTGGACATACAGGATGCTGGGAAGCTGCTAACCAGGAGAGTTATGATGACTTGTACGAGAAGTGCCTTGAAGAGTTGTGGAACACATATGAATATGCCATTTCTGGTGCCAGCTGGCTAACCCCATTATTGAGAGGAGCCTTTTTTTGACTGGTAGAACTAAAAAGTTTGAGGCAGCTTTGGCCACTTCTTTTCTTGATTCATAAACAGGGAGTTTAGTAATTTTTTTGTTCATGATGTCAAGTGAGAGACCATGCCATAAGGAAGATGGCCTTAGGGCCATTAACTCCTCTGAGGTCCTATGACTCCCAAGAAATGGAGACTCAGTACATAGCCTCTTCTGTTTGTTTGCTTGCTTTTTTTTTTTTTTTTGCATTATAGGTTAAGAAAACCGAGCTTTTGTGACCTTGTGAGTTCAAGGAGTTCAGAGTCTGTGATTGGGAACCAGGCAAGAGAAAATTATGTGGAGCAGTATGATGAAAGCAAATCTCATTGTTATAGGTAGCTCTATGATAGATCTCTGAAGATTACTGAATAGGAATAGAAATAATACATATTTCTCAGCTGCTTGTGGCACTTTTACAAAAACTGAGTACATATTATAGGATCCAGTCACTCAACAAGCACTTTTTAAATACTTACAATGGGCTAGGCATTGTTAAACTCTAAACATTTAAAAAGTGCAAATACAATCAAAAAGTCCCACCTAAAAGAGTTTACATCATAATGAGGAATATAGCATAAAATTTGCAAGCAGAAAGGGGGGAAGGGCAGAAGGTATCTGGGTTTGGGGGCCTGATGGAGAAATCCAGAGTAGTGCGGCCAGGTAAGAAATGAAGAGATAGCTTTCCTGGGTGTTCTCCTAATATGGAGGTTATGGAAGGATCTATCCAATCAGAGGAAGGGGTAGATGATACTTTAAGGTGGGGATTCCAGAGCTGAAGTGATCTTGCAAAACGAAAAGTTTTCTGGGGCAAGATGGATAAGTACAGAGGAATGTAACTGGTAGAAAATGAAGAGATATCTAGCCTGTGTGCTTTCCTTTAAATAGAAGCTCTGAGAGGAACCTCCATAAAAAAACCTCATAGACAGATATAGAAAAGCATAATTATTAAATACATTCTTTATTGACCACAACATCAATTAGATTCAATAATAATGTTCAATAAGAAGGTTTTTATTGAAAGGTTAAAATGGAAAAAAGATTAAATAGTCTAAGCCTAAAGAATTAGTGGATCAAATAAATCATAAAAATAATGTTAATTTCAGCAATGAAAATGACAACAATGAGACAACTTACCAAAAATTTTGGGATGCAGCCAAAATAATGTTTAGGGGAAATTTTACATCACTAAACATCTTCAACAAAAATCAATACCTGATTTTAAACCAATTAAGGGAGACAAGTCATTCAAAGCCATGATTCATGTCTTAAAATTTGAATGAATGACTAAAGTGTTCAACCTTGGCAAGTCATTCCTAATTTAGAAAAATGATACTTTTTTCTTTTTATAAGATATCAAAAAAATAAGTAGAAATAGAGAGTGTATAGAGAAGAACAACTAAAATTATGTAGATCAAGGAGATCCACTATAGTTAAGGATAAAAAGATCCTTATCTTGAAAGATGGAAGATATTATTTAAATTTGCAACATCATTAAAGACACAGATAGAGTAACATTAGAAGCAAGAAGGCTAAATCCTCATCTAAAAAGCCTCTTCATTGCTTCATGTCACAGGTACCTCCATCCCTCCAGTCACCCACACTTGAAACCAAGAATCCATCCTCAACTCCTCAGTCTCTCATCCCACTCACTATCCAATCAGTTGCTAAGTAATGTTTCGAACTTCCTAACACATGTTTGGATGTGCCCTCTTCTCTCCTTTGACACAGCACCATCTTAGTATAGGTCTTCATCACTTCATACCTGGTGTGGCAGTAGCCTTTTGGTTGGTTTCTCTGCCTCAAGCCTCTTCCCTACTCCAATCCTTCCTCCATCCTAATTGATATTCTTGAATCTCAGATCTGACCATGTAATATCTCTTACCTCCCAATTTAATAAACTCCAGAGGCTCTCTATTCTGTCCATGAACAAATATAAAGTTGCCTGGCTTTCAAAGACCATCATCACTTGGACTCTTACTGACTTTCCAGTCTTATTACACCTTAATCACCTCCACGTACTCTATTATCCAGGGCCCCTGGCCTTCTTTATCTTCTTGGAACTTTCTCTCCCAACTCCAAACATTTTTACTTGCTGTCCTCTATCCCTGAAACTCTCCTCTTTCTTATCTCTACCTCCTAGATTCTCTAACTTCTTATAAGTGTCAGCTAAATTGCCACCTCTTTATCTATTTTTAAAAATTGCTTTTGATTTATAACATTCATTTTTTTTTAAAAATTGAGTTCTGAATTCTCTCCCTTCCTTCCAAACCTCCCTCAACCATTGAGAAAGCAAGAAATGTAATATCAATACATACAAAATCATGCAAAATATTTTCCATATTAGCCATGTTGCAAAAGAAAAAAAAAGAGGCAGGAAAAATAAAGAGTGGAAAAAATGTGCTTCAATCTGCACTCAGACTCCATTGTTTCCTTCATACATCCTTTGGAATTGACTTGGATCATTGTATTGCTGAGAATTGCTAAGTCATTCACAGCTGTTCATCGTACAGTATTACTGTGACTGCGTCCAATGTTCTAGTTCTACTCATATCACTTTGCATTACTTCATATAAGTTGTCCCAGTTTTTTTCTGAAACCATCCTGGTTATTATTTCTTATATCATAATAATATATCATCATAATCACATACCACAACTTGTTCAACCATTCCTCAAATTGATGGGCATCTCCTCAATTTCAAATTCTTTGCCATTATTAAAAGAACTACTATAAATTTTTTTTGTGTATATAGGCCTCTTTCCTTTTTCTTTGATCTCTTTGAGACACAGACCTAATAGTGGTAATTGCTGGGTCAAAGTGTATGCAGTTTTCTTTGAGCTCCCAGAATAGTTGGATCAATTCATAACTTTACCAACAGTGTATTAGCATCCCATTTTTTCCACATGCCTTCCAACTTTTGTCATTTTCCTTTTCTGTATATTAGCCAATGTGATGGGTACCTCAGAATTGCTTTAATTTGCATTTTTCTAATCAATAGTGATTTAGAGCATTTTTATGACTATAAATAGCTTTGATTTCTTCTTCTGAAAACTGCCTGTTCGTATCCATTGGCCATTTATCATTTGGAGAATGACTTTATTCTTATAAATTGTCTCAGTTTTCTATATATTTGAGAAATGAGACTTCTATCAGAGAAACTTGCCGAAAAAAAAGTTTTTCCCAATTTCCTGTTTTCCTTCTAATCTTGGCTGCATTGATTTTTTTTTGTATGCAACCCGTTTTTAATTTAATGTAATCAAAATCACCCAATTTAACTTTCAGTGATCCTCTCTATCTCTTGTCTTGTCATAAATTCTTCCCTTATCCATAGATACGACAGGAAAATAAATTGCCACTTTTTTGCAAGAAGTCTTTCCTAGCCCTTCTTTATCTTAGTGTCTTTCCTCTTGAGGGAATTTATCCTGCATACATCTTATCTGTACATAGTTCTTTGTGTGTGCAAAGAAACCCCTAGTGAAACTGTAAGTTTCTTGAAGGGCAGGATTTTTAAATTTTAAAAAATATTATTATTATTTGCCTGTCTTTGGATTTATTACCAGCACTTAGCCCAGTACTTGACACATTGTAAGTACTTGACCTCAAAGTTAGGTATCACAAGAACAGTTAAGATTCAGGAGCAAATAACAATGTCCTGCTCCCTTCTCTTCTGATCATTCCAGTACGAACTCCTTCCTAAAGTAACTAGGACAGTGACAAGACAAACTTAAGGGGGCCCTTGACTGATCTACCTAATCATATAGTACTCCCCCATATCTTAACTGGATTAGAGTGATGACCAAATTAGAAGGAAAAAAGCCTTTGATTATTTTAGTTAATGGAAATACGGCAGCTAAGTTGTCTTAATGGACAGAGTAGATAGAGATAGTGGACAGACACTGTGACACTTGAGTATTCTGGAGTAAGGAAGAACTGAACTCAAATCTAGCGTCAGATATTTACTAAGCTGTATGATCCTAAGGAAATGATTTATCTTCGATCTTCCTCAGTTTCCTTATTTGTGAAATAGTGATACTAATAGTACCTACCTCCCAAGGCTTTTGTGAAGATAAGATAACATGATTGTAAAGTGTTTTGCACACTTAAAAGATCAAATAAATGCTGTTCAGTGTTGTCGTTATCTCTTGAGTTCATCTTTGACCTCCTGGGAAGAATTGTTAAGTAGAGGTATCAAAAAGAGATTAAATGGTTTTGGGGAAATGATGTTCCAGTGGCATGTTGAAAGTCAAATGACTATCGTTTTGTTTGATGAAGCAAAATATTAAACTTAACCTTGAATTCTATAACAATGTTTTATCTCAGAACTGACTGTTATTTGAGAATATCATAAATTATAACACAAAGATAGCTTGTTAGAGAGAGATTTTAAAGTCATAATATGGGTAACTTTCCATTTTTGGTCCTCTGTCTCTCTTTCATTGCTCTCCCAGCCCTTGGAAAAAATATGTAGATTAGAATAATCTAAATTAATAAAAAATTGTTTCTGGCAGGCTTTTGCTTAAAATGCAGAGTACAAAATTTTCTTCTGCAGATTTCACCAATGAAAACATAAATATCCTTTAAAAGCTAAACAATTATGAATAGAGGAAAAGCAGAGCTTGTTTAGCTCTTTTAGGTCAGAGTGTTTGGACAGGTGTTCATTTGAATTCTTACTAAAGTTTCCCAAACATAGAGTTCTATCTTTCTGATATAAAGAAGAAAACCATGAACCCATTAACAAGTGACTTGGTTCTCCAGACCCTATTAATGCTAATGCCTTCCCTCTGAGATTATCTCCAATTTATCCTGGACACATCTGGTTTGGAAATAATAGTTTGAATGTCCTCGTCTTCCTTAATTAGATTGTAACTCCTTGAGGGCAGGGAATTTTTTTGCCTTTCTTTGTTCCCCTGGGTTTTGTATAGTGTATGGCATACAGCACACGTTTGATTAATGTCTATTGGCTTCACTTGACCTTTTATGGGGAGTGCATTGCCACAAAAATGAGAAAAGGAGTTAGAGCCTCCTTTAGCAATCATGACCAAAGCAGCTAACATAGAGAAACATGAGGGTCGTGCCTTTTGTCCCTTCCCAAACTCTCAGGCATTTTATTTTATTTAGTTCATAACCATCAGAGTAGGATAGCTGCTATAATAATAATCGTTATTCTACATCATAATGATATTGTTGTTTATTATTTGGACTTATATAATCTTAGGCTGCTATAACAGAGATATTGTCCAGGACACTTTAAGTAAAGATGGCTGCCTGAACATGGACTGGCCAGTTCACATACACCTATTTCAGCAGAAACCTGAAATTGTCCCAGACGGATTAAAAAAGTGACTTCTTCCATTCTAGAGCTTCACAAAAAGTTAGACCACAGGTAAAGGGATGTACCATCAAAGCCAAGACCAATAGAGGCAAATAAACTGGAAGTCTCCCAGTTCAGTCAGAGACAATCAGTCTAAAAATCTCTTTGCCTGGAGGAAACTTTAGAGGAAGATTCCTCAAGAAAGTCCCAGTGTGGTTAGAAATTGCCTGGGTGGTCAGTAAACCACAGTGGAGACCTGGGAAGCTAACCAGGGGTGGCTGTGATGAGGGTAGTATGTCTTCAGACAACCTGAAGAATCTAGGGCCTTGAAGTTCCCAGCACTCTGTCTTGAGATGCCTGTAGGACCTTGAATATTCTGAATTATGAACCTCAAATATCCAGGGGGCTTAGCTCTGGAAGTACAGAATCCAAGGTGACTCAGTGTGAGACCAAGCAGTGCCTACTACCCAATCCTTAAGGGCAAAAGGGGACAAATCCTGGCCCTGGCACAAAATCCTATTTCAAGAACAATAGCTGCAATGATAAATAAACCGGAGACACCATTCAATGTTGGGGTGGTGTAGTTATTAACAAATTAGTTGGGCAGAGAGGAGAGATATAGGAAGGAGGTAGTAAGGTGATTGACAGCTCTGCCTACCAATTCACTAGTTCAGCCCATGAAACAATTTATCACTGTTACATAAATACATAGCAAAACATGAGTGATTTTGGGAAAGCTCCCCAATATGAACTTAGCCCTTGTAAACCCAGAGCTTAAATGTCCTTATCCGTGGAGTTATGCTAAGATAGAGTAATAGCCAACACTATAATACTCTAATGCTTTACAAAACCTCTGAATGAATTCTCACCTGAAAGTCACAACAGCCCTGGGAGGTGGCTCCTATGTCAAAGGGCCCCACTAGAAGACCTAGAGGGCTATGTGTCGCCTCGAGATTACAAGTTCTCCACCCCTGGACTATGTATGTATTTTTATTCTTATTTTTACAGATAAGGAAACTGTGACTCAGAGACTCAGGAAGCATGAGAGGTCAGATTTGAACTCTCTCATTCTCATTCTACTATACCAGATCCATTCTGTGCTTCCAAAGTAATATAAACTTCCAAGTAATAAGTAATCCTTGGTGCCACCGCATACTCTAACATGGCCTGGGGGCAGTTTTCCTACAAAGTAACCATACTCTCTGTAGTCATATGAAGAAATGCTCTAAATCCTTACTTGAGCCAGCAATACCACTTCTAGGCCTGTAGTCTAAACAGATCAAAGGAAAAGGAAAAGAACCTATATGCACAAAAATATTTTTAGCATATGTGTGTGTGCATTTGTGATGGCAAAGAACAGGAAATGGAGGGGATGCCCATCAATTGAGGAAAGGCTGAGCAAGTTGTGGTATATGATTATGATGTACTATTTGTACTATTGTAGTATTAGAAATGTTGAGCAAGATGCTCCCAGAAAAGCCTGGAAAGACTTATGCAAACTGAGGCAAAGTGATGTGAGCAGAACCAGAATGCTGTGCCTAGTAACAACAATATTGTGTGATAGTCAACTGTGAATGACAGCTCTTGTTAGCAATGCAATGGTCCAAGACATTTCCAAAGGACTTATGATGAAAAAAATCTGTTCGTCTCCAAAGAAAGAACTGATGGAGTCCGAATGCAGATTGAAACATCTTTTTCTTTGTTTTTTGGCAGGGGGGAAGGCAGGGCAATTGGGGTTAAGTGACTTGCCCAAGGTCACACAGATAGTAAGTGTTAAGTGTCTGATGCCGCATTTGAACTCAGGTCCTCCTGACTCCAGGACTGGTGCTCTATTCACTACGCCACCAACTGCCCCAAAACATGCTTTTTAAAAAGAAAACTTTATTTTTCTTGTTTTGGTTTGGTTTTTTGTTTTTTCTTTTACAACATGATTAATACGGAATGTTTTATGTGAGTGCACATGTATAACCTATATCAAATTACTTGCCTTCTCAATAGGGGAAGGTAGGGAGAGAATTTGGAACTCAAAATTCTTAAAAGAATGTTGAAACTTGTTTATATATATATTTTGGGGGAAAATAAAATATTTAAAGTGGTCTGTGACGTACAGAAAAGTAGAAGTCTTTCAGTGAGGTGAAAGATGAGATTTCTTATTCTTTTCTCCAACTTGGCTCTATATCTCTATACATACATGCATATATACAGTATATATATATACACACATACATACATACACATATGTACATATATAACTAGAAAAAGGTCAGTTTATGGAAATGATTATATTTATCTACTAATCTAATATCAAAAAGTATTTTTCATTGCTATTTTGCCACATAAAAGTACACTTTTCCTTGAGAAGGCAGGATTTTACTGAAGCTATAGAAATGTAGTATCTCTTTCCAGTTGAATAGAAATTGGAAATTATGCGCAGTATTGTCAGGTTTCGATAAGCCTAAGACTAAGCATTTCTATCTCCCCCCTCCTCTGTACACTGCTTAAAATGACTCCTCTGTCCTTTGCTAAATATAGATCATTTCCTGTGTGTCTCCCAGCAGACAGTGGAAGTTCATTAGGAAAGTAGAAAATAAAAATCCAACCCTGACGAGTCAAAGGACCACCTGACATCTTACTATGGTGGAAAAACTGATCTCTAGAGGTTGTGAAAGACTGTCTGCTACAGAGGAGAGCTCCATGCATCTCCATCTAACCATCCGGCAGGGTGGGCTGGAAGAAGGGGAAAAGTCTTTCTTGTTCACCACTTAACCAGGCCAAGCATTTAGCCTAAGAGCCAACAGATAAAAGAGCCAGTGAAATAAAAGAGAAAGCAGACCTTTTCCTCTTTCTAGCCAGTAGTATATTTTTGGACAACTTTGCTGTTGTTGAGTTGTTTTCAATTGTCTTAGACCCTTCATGACCCCATTTGGCAAAGATACTGGAGCATGTTGCCATTCCCTTTTCCAGCTCATTTTACAGATGAGGAAACTGATGTAAACAGGGTTAAGTGACTTGCTCAGGGTCACATAGCTAGTAAGTATCTGAGGCTGAATTTGAACTGAGGAATGTCTTCCTAACTCTAGGCCCAATGCTCAATCCATTGCATCACCTAGCTGACCTGTAACTGTAGGATTACAGCTTTTTAAAAAGGAGGGGGAGATGATTGTTGAATTCTTCTCTCTAGTCCCAATGGAGACTTCTTTTCTCTGCTCCTATCCTTCATGAAGCCTTTCCTAAGCTAGTGCTAAATAAATAAAAAAAATACCTTGTGTTCATTTTGAAAATGCTTTGCATAGAACATAAACTTCGGGTTTTATTTTTGTCTTGTACGGGTTAGTACGGCAAACACTTAATAAATAAATGCCTCTTGATTGATTCATATCAGTTGGATTTCTTGGTTTCCTCTTATCTTCAAGATAAAGTATAAATGCTTTAGCTTGGCATTTAAGGCCTTCCAAAAATTGGTTTCAGTTTCACCATTCTAATGTTATATCTTCAATACTCCCTATAACACACAGCATATATGCTAAACTGCTTTACCATTACATATGCTGACTAGTGTAACAGGAACACTAAATCAGACTTACATAATCACTCTTTATTTATCAAATATTTAATTGTCTATTCCATGGGTGGAGAAGCTACAGCCTTGAGACCACATGCGGCCTTCTAGGTCCTAAGTGCAGCCCTTTGACTGAATCCAAATGTCAGACGATTCAGTCAAAGGGCCGCACCTGACAACCTAGAGGGCCACAAGTGTCAAGGCTCTATTCCATGATCCAAACTTTGGCACCTCTAAGAACAAATCATCAGCATGATTCCTAAAGGCTCCAATAAGTATGTATTGTACTGGAGCTTATGACAAGGTTTCCTCTCTGCCCAATAAGTCTTCATGAATCAGAAATGCTCTCAAACTTCCAAGTAAATGCCCAAATTTCTGACTTCGGGGAATATAAGTTGGCCCTAGTCATGATGTAGGAGCATGCGATGACTTGGGCATCTGGGGGTTTATCATGGTTCTGTTTAAGCATGTTTATAAGTTATATCTAAATTGATTGGTGATTGAATACCTAAGCTTGTTAGTTTTATTCCTCAGATGTGTGAGTATATGTTCTTCTGGTTGCCTTCCCTTTTAAAAATTACATTAGGTTTGATCTGGCATCTGTCTCTTTGAGATATTCTGGAAGAATCTGTTCAGGTGGTATATGCTCTAGAATAACCACGATGGCTATTTTAAAGGAGGTAGGGTGCAAAAAAAAATGTGTTCAACCTCCTACACACCAACCTACACAGCAAAAGATGATACCAGAGAGAAATATTCAGTGCTGGAGGGACTGGGGAAAAAGAGGTACACATGCACTTTTGGTGAAGGTATGAATTGATCCAACCATTTGGCATAATTATATGCCAAGTTATACCAAGGAGGAAATGATTAAAAAGTCCATATCCTTTGACCCAGAGACCACATTGCAAGGCATCTATCTCAGGGAGGTTGAAGAAAGGTCTTAGATAAGCCAAAGTATTCAGAGCAACCCTTTTTTGGTAGTAGAAGAAACAAAGCAAATGTATTTGTATTTGGGGAATGGCTAAAAAAAGTGCTACCTAAATGTAGTAGAACATTACTACATCATAAGAAACAAGAACAATTCAAAGAAGCACAGGAAGATTTACATGAATTGAGCGCAGTTTAATAAACAGAACCAAGAAAATAGTGAGCCCAAGAGATACAAGAGTACAAATAGAAAGAAAGCAAAACTGCTCCACTGAATGCTGTGGCTCTGGAGAAGACCTGAAAAAATTCACCTCTCTATTTGACAGAGGTAGAGGAGTATGGGTGAGGAGTATCATACATTTTTTTGTATTGACTGGTTTTGCTGAACTATTTTTTTCTTTCTTTTAAAAAATTCTTTGTTACATGGGATTACTCTAATGGGTAGTTGAGGGAGACATATTTAGAAATTAAGGTAAATATGAAAACAAAATGTATCTTTTTTCTTTTTCTAAAGAAAAGTTGTGGTTTAGGTCCTTCTATGCTTTGTTCTTGGAAGCGCTCTCTGAATTACTCCTTAATTTGTCTGTGAAGAAATAGAGTAGAATAGAGTAAGAAACAGAGTTGAAATAGAGTATGAAATAGAACTAGAAATCCTATCACTAACCCTTTGAGGTTCTGACCAGGGTATGAGGGGAGCCCCATGAAAATTAGGCTGGTGTTTTCCTTAAAAGGTGTTAAAAAAAAAAACAAACCATCATTGAGAACTGATTGGCTCTGGAGACTAAAAACTCAATGTGTTGACATCATTTCTTGGTCACTTGAGTACAAAACAGCAACAAGGAAATCCAGGCATTCTCTAATTCTTGGCTAGTAGAAAATATTGGGTAACTCAAGCAAATGAGTTTTACTCTGCTAAATCAGCCAAAAGTGTCCGCAATTTTTATCCTTCTTAAATAAGTTTTCCCTGCAATGGTTCACAAAGTCTCCTTTAATTATCCGCTGAATGATCGTATGGGTCATTTATTCCACTATTGAACCTAAGCTACTAAGGATCTGGTTTGGGTCAAGCCTAGCCCAAAACAACTGATGTCAGTAGGCAAGTTGGGAACAGTGAGTTCTCTGGGAGGGAGGGGCAGGGCAGTGCCCAGGAAGGTGAGCCCAGATTGCCCTTCATGCTTCTGATGGAGTTTTTAATGGTTGCTTACTACCGTCTTGCTTATCAGACACTTCTCCCTTCTGCAAAATTAGAATAAACTGCCTGTAGCCATTTAAGAAGAAGAGGCAAGTGTGACAATGCTCCCTGCCCTTAAGCACTAAACCTTCAGCAGCAGGGTTATACCTGGGCCTTGCAGGCTGGTAATTTAAAGGAATCAGTTCATGACAGGTATTTCCCCTAGTAGAATAAAAACATTATTTTTGTCTTTATATCACTGATGTCTTGTGTAGTACCTCATAAATATTGGTTGAATTACATTGAATATCTAAGAGCAGAATTTGTTATATTGTTCCATTAAATAAAACTGTTGTGTAATAAGCACATTAATATTCCAAATGATTAAGAAGAAAATTAATTTTACACAAGTTCAACTCTTCCAGGGCTTTTATTTGAGAATTTATGAAGGCTTGAAAAGATGTCATTTGCTTGAGGAAACACAGACACGGCCCTGACTTTTGTTAGGCCAATAGGAAACAGAGAAGAAAAATCACCTAATTATTATAACCACTAGTGGGAGACAGTGTGGAATAATGACAAAAGTGTTGGACTTGGAGTCAGGAAGATTTGGGTTTAAATTCCCAACCCAAACACATACTAAGCAGTATGACCTTGGGCAAGTCACTTAACTTCTCTTTGTTCAAATTTATCTATAAAATGAATGAGCCAGATTTGATGGCGCCTCCGGTCCCTTCCAGTTCTAAATGCATGATCCCATAATCCTAAATGTCAGTGAAATCTGGGCTGAGAAAAAAGGAACTTCAAGTAAACAAGAATTTGTAATTGAGAAATGATTTTAGGTAAGTGACTGAGTACTGAAAATGATGGAATCTCTCTTACTAAATACTTAAAAGTTTGGTTATAGTGTCACCCCTGTCCCAAGGTCCATTAGTAGAAGACTCTCTCCACATTGGTAGAGATGCAAGCCCTGCCCTATGTCAAAAGCCAAGTAAGGGTGAAGAGAGAGAGCTTTGGTTCTCAGCCAGTCCCCCACTTTAAGTGGTAATCCCCATTTGGGGACTCTCCAAACCAGAGTTTTCTTCAAGTGTTGCATTAAATTAGCCTCCAGTTTAGAGAGAGTAAACAGAAGAGGCTAGTCCTACTTCAGATTGCTAAAGGAAAAGACTCTGGGAGGAGTCTCTATGAGAGGAGCAAGCAGTCTTCATAATGTTCCTATTCCCAGTTAGATAATCTAGAGATTTGGGGAAGTTTTCCCTTGAGTGAGATACAGGACACTTTCTTTTGGTTGAACTGAGTTAACTCACTCCCAATGGGAGAATTACTTTATTCTGTACTGTCTGGTGTATTTTTTTCCTATGTATACCTTCTGTTTTGCTCTGATTTGGATAAATGGGTTGCTTTGCTATTCACTATGTGTCTTGAGTGTGGAACTAGTATTAGGTAGGAGGAATTGTCTTCAAGCCTTGGATATAAAGTTCTGTTACCCCAAAATGACTAAGCAATGAGAAGTTAGATGGAACTCAGTCATATCCCCTAGAGAAACAATAGATAAGAGAACAGATAGAAATACTTCTAGCCTGGAATCCTCTCTCTCAGAATGGTGGGCTCTGGCTTCAACCTCCTGCTTCCCCTCCCATCAAGAATGAAAGTCTCACTGGGAGAAATGGGAGGAGGGATAGGAAGAAGAGGCTAGAAATGTCTATTTTGCTTTTCCTTGAGCCACGCACAAGGTCAACATCCTCTCTACCATAAGTGGACCCTCACTACATGTGTAGGGCACCATTTGACAGCTAGTTTAAATAAATACGATTTCCTGTTGAGTTCTATGCTCTGTGATTTTTTGGTACAATATAGTATGAGAACAGGATTATACAAAAAACATACTTACATGTGGAGTCATAAGCAAATAAAAGCTGTAATTTGGTAAGAAAAAAATTGGAGTGTCCTTTTTAGATTTAGAAGATTTTTAACCTTGGAAAGACCACATATAGAGTTTCAATATAAACATGTAATCTTTGGCTGAGACAAATGAATCCTCTTGTAGATGACAACATGTGGCATTAGTTATACCCATCACATTTGACTTTGGTCAGGCTCGACAATCTCGCCACATCCTTCCTGATGGTATTCTTGTCCTCTTTGACTTTATATACTCTCCATGATCCTCCAGCTTGTAGCAGAAGAAAACATGAAGATAGATACTCAAATAGTACTTAACAAATAAAGCCTTATTGAGGAGCCAAAATTCATACCAAGAAGGACTGAACTGGCCATATGTGATGATGGATAATAGAGGTGCAATTTAAGACTAGGCAACAGAGCAAAGCCAATTAGTTCATATACCCTGGTTTCATTATCAACCCGTTGTATCTAAGCAAGTTAACCAGTCAAAGGTATGTGAACAGTTAAGCATATAAAATACTATTTCAGTGGGGCTACCCATTGACACATCCCTTAGCTCTTAAGTTATATGATTTAGAACATCCAAAGGTATCAGCTCAACTTTTCCCATCATATCTCAGTCCATAGCAAATCATACCTTATTTGCTTTTTTCTTTCATCAAAAAAGTTATAGTTACCTGAAGTGTTCCACAGAGGAAAGAATATAAACTCAGAGATAATCACACTACACTATATATTTAGCTCAAGCTACTCTGTTAAGGCAACAGGACACAAATGGAAAGAGATTCTGTGATAGAGTGAGTAAATTCTTGCTTTGCTAATTACTATCTCCATGGTCCCAGGCAAATTATTTAACTTCTCTGGACCACCATCTCACCATCTACAAAATAGAGACTTGACTTCCATTCTCTTTAAGACTCTTTCAAGTCTAAATCTTTGGTATTATGAGTTTTAGCCCAGAGAAGAGAAGGCTGAGGGAAAAACCCAATAGCTTTCATTAAGTATTTGAAGGACTATCATATGTGAGAGAGATTACATTTTCTCTGTCTGCCCCAGAGAAGTAGGAGCAATTGGTGGAAACTGCAGAAAAAAATTTAGATTTGAGATAAAGAAAAAAAAATCTAACAATTAGATCTATCAACAAGAGGAATGATATTCTTTACTTAGCATCTTTAGTATCATAGAGTTATTAAATGTTTATTGGAATATAATCAAATAAATAAGACCTTTTGTCTTTTCAACCAGTATTTTATTTTTAATTTGTGGAATAAAAGAAGCATTTCCATAAGAAAGATAATTGCACATGAAACTGCAAATCTATTATGTAAAGTTTTCTGTTCTTTTAAAATATATAATAAAGTTATCAATAAAGTTATCATGTAAATTTCTTCTTTTCTTCCCTCTCCCTCCCCCACCCAGAGATGGCTACTATTAGACACATACATGTATATTAAATTAATAAACATATACACATGTATATGTAAAATTATTCTATACCTACTTCTATTTATCAGTTCTTTCTCTGGATGCAGATAGCATCTTCCCTCATATTCCCTTTGTAGTTAATTTCGGTATTTATAATAGTCAAAATTACTTATTCACTCAAAGTTGTTCTTAAAACAATATTGTTTTTACTATATACAACATTCTCATGGTTCTACTCATTTTGCTCTTCATTATTTCATGCAAGTCTACCCATGTTTTTCTAAGTATTTATTCTCAGTAGAGGTTTTATTAAAATTTATTTTTTTTTGTTTTCAATATTTACTTTTATAAAATTTTGAGTTCTAAATTCCCCCTTCCCTCCTATCCCCTCTCCACAAGATGACATGCAATCTGATATGGGCTATATGTGTACAATCATATTAAGCATATTTCCACATTAGTCATGTTGTAAAGGAAGAATTAGAAGAAAAGGAGAAAACCATGAGGAAGAAAAAATAAACAAAAAAGAGAAAAATACCATGCTTTGATCTGCATTCAGACTCCATAATTCTTTTTTTGCGTGTGGATAGCATTTTCCGTCATGAATCTTTCGAAATTGCCTTAGATTGTTGTATGGCTGAGAAGAGCTAAGTCTGACCAAGCTGGTCATCATACAATGTTGCTGTTACAGTTTATAATGTTCTCCTGGTTCTGCTCATTTCACTCAACATCAGTTCATGTAAATCTTTCCAAGTTTTTCTGAAATCTGACTGCTCATAATTTCTTATGAAAAAGTAGTATTCCATTACATTTATATATCACAATTTGTTCAGACATTCCCCAATTGATGGGCAGCTATTTCAAAGAGCTGCTATAAATACTTTTGTAAAGTGGGTCCTTTTCTCAGCAGAGTTTTTAAAAGAGACTCACATGTTGTGTTTAGTATCCAGTTTATTCCTTCAGATTTGATTGAAAACAAGACAGATCCTAGATTCAGAGAGATACAGTTATAAATGGAATTTAAATCTTGTGGCATCATTTAGTCAGAAAGGAACATGCTTCTCCAAGTAAACAGCAAAAGTTTTGTAGCTTTACTGGTTAGAAATCAATTTGGATTTTCTTGTTACAGAGGAGATCAATTAGTTCTATTTTCACTAGGTTGCTGTGGCTGATTTTTTTTTCTAGTTTAGTATGAAGAAGTTTTAGTATTTAAACATTATTCATTTCATTTTGGTCAGTAGGAATTATTCCTTTAGCCGTTTCTTTCAAATGTTTAAGATGCACTATGATGCTCCTTTCCATTCTTCTCCCTGCCTGCCATTCTTCTCTCTCCAAATCATAGTGTATGATGTGCATTTTTATTAGCATTACTAGTTTTAGAATTTTTAGGCGGCATATAATTATTATATATTATAGTTATAATTATTATGCATAGTTTTTGTTATCTAGAATATGGCCTTTTCTCAGTCTTTATCCTTCTTGGCCTCTCTGGGTCAACCCCCCACTTTTCCTTGATACTCTTTTCTCTCTGGGTTTTCAAAATCCACTCTCTCCCATTTCTCCTCCTAAATATCGAACAATGCCTTATCAAGCTCCTTTGCTGGATCTTCATACAGGTCACATGGGTCGCCTGCAGGCTTTGTTCTGGGTCATCTTTTCTTCTCCTTCCTTCCTTTGGTGATCTCATCAGCTGCCATGGCTTTCATTATTATCTCTATACTGATGATTCTCAACTCTACACTCGAATCTCTCTGCAGATCTCCAGTCTTGCATCTCCAACAGCCTTTCAGATATCTCAACCTGGATGGCCAATAGACACCTTGATCTCGACATGAGCAAAACTGAACTCATTATCTCTCTAAACCCTCTCCCCTTTCTATTACTGTGCACACTCCCAAACCCTAAGCTCATAACCTAGGTGTCATTGGATGCTCCTCACTATCTACCATCCTCCAAATCCAACCAGTTGTTAAGGCACATTGATTTCACCATTGCCACTTCTCGAAAATGCCCCCTTTTCTCCTCCGATTCTGTCACATCTGTGCTACAGGCCCTCATCTCCTCATACCTAGATTATTGCAATAATGTGCTGTTGTTCTGCCTGCCACAAGTTTCCCTCCACCCCAGGCATCCTCCATTTTGTTGCCAAAGTGATTTTCCTAAAGCACACATCCAACCATGTTATCCCTCCTACTCAACAAACTCTAGTCACTTCCTGTCACCTCCAGGATGAAATACAGAGTCATCTTTTTGGCATCTAAAACCCTTTACAACCTAGCCCCCTTCTTGCCTGTTTTCTTACACACACACACACACACACACACACACACACACACACACCACATACACATGCATATTTTTCAGTAGAGTGACACTGGCCTTCTGGTTTATCCATGAACAAGATGTTACACCTCTCAGCTCCAGGCATCTTCTCTGGCTATCCCTCACCCCTGAAATGTTCACTCTCCTCATCTCATCTATTGGCTTCTCTGGCTTCCTTCAGTTCTCAGCTGAAATCTTACTTTCTACAAGAAGTCTTTAATAATCCCTATTTTATTGAGATTTCCCAATTCCAATCCCTTAAATTCTAGCACCTTCTCTCTCTTGCTTATTTCTCGTCTATCCTGTATACACTGTGTTTGTTCTTACTTGTTTGTTTGTTGTTTTACCCATTAGACTGTGAGTTCCTTGGGGTCAAGGAATGTCTTTTGCCTTTTTTTGTATGCCCGGGCACTTACCAGAGTGCCAGATGTGCATATGCTTATTAGCCAAATATTTTCTGTACTCTCCTTGCTCAATTTGTCATGAAAATATCACAAGTTGGGAACCCTTGACTTTGTATGACCTTTTCTTTCCTCAATAATTTAATCCCCACATCATTCCCAAAGGGAAGAAGACAGTGTTACTGACATCTCTGTTTCCAATTTTAGTTTTGTAATCCTCAACTTAATGTAAATGTAAAAAATTCTTATACCTATTATATGTTTTCTGAAAAGTAGAGACAGTTTCCCCCTTTCCTCTTGTTAGCAGAAAACAAAACACTGAGCTGACACGTCTTATTTGATTTCAACTCCGTCTCCAAAGGAGAAAGGAAATTGCCCACACAGAAAAAGCTAACAATTTTCTATAATTATCTTCTCCCCAACTCAAACCCAAATAGAGCGAGTATTCATCTCTGTGCTTGCAAACCACACTAGTAGGGGGAGGGTAAAAGGAAAGACATGATTCATTCTCAGTAGTCAAACCAGCCAGTCCCTCAAATGACCTGGTGAAGTCAATGAGGTCCTGGTAAGCCAGTGAAGAAAAGCTCCAATCACTCATCTGGAAGGAGAAACTGAACAAATACACTAAGTTAATTTGAAAGAAAGGCAAGATTAGAAACTATACCAACATTTCTTTTTCACCATCTTGAAAACAATCCAAAAGCCCATCATTAATAGCATGTTAGACTTGGAGCGTGTTACTTTCTACAGTGATTTTTCCACCTGGAGATATATGAACAAGATTTGGGAGATGTGAACAACTTAAAACATTGGCTAGTCATAAAATGAGGTTCCTGAATTTAGGCAGCTAAGCGGCGTAGTATAGAGTACTGGACTTGGGGTAAGGACAAGGAGTTCATGTTTAGCCTCAGACACAACTTTTCTCAGCCTCAGTTTCTGCATCTGTAAAATGGAAATGGTAACAGTTACCTCGGGGTGTGAGGATCAGTGAGATTACATACGTAATGTGCTTTTCAAACCTTAAATACTAACTACTATTGCTATTTTGGAATAAGGACTAAAAATCCGCTTATTTTGTGTGTATCGCCAATATACCCCAAGTGAATGGAATTAGAGATACCTGAACAAATTCTGTTGTTATTGTATCCTTAATATGGTTTAACCTCATCCTTTTAAGACACATGTACTTTCTTCTTTAGGTTAAAAGCTTGAGAAGTTGATTTTTAAAAAGGACATGTCAGTCTAAGCTTCATGGCCTAGAATAAAGAGAGACAACTAGTAGCTTTTCCTTTCTCTGAATCTAGAAGAGGAGATCTAGGGAAATCTTGAGGATCCCGAGGAACTTCTTTTGCTTTCCTACTTTTTCTTTACTGCTTTCTCCTCCATAATCATTGAAAAACATTGCACAGTGTAAACGTTCTTCTTTTTTACCTTTGCCTCTCAAAAAACAGTACAATTACTCTGTCCCCTGTCTTCCCTGGCTTCTTTTAAGATTTAACTCATATCCTGCCTTCACCAGGAAAGCTTTTCCAGTTCCTCTTCCCCTACTCTATGTAGGGCTTTCCCTTCATCTGAGATTACCTATCACACGTTGACCCTGTATATGTCTATATATGTGCATTTACTACATATGTCTATGTAAATACATTTACTGTATATATCTATGGATGTACATTTACTGTATGAGCCTATGTGTATACATTTGCATTGTATATATATATATTTACCTTGTTTACGTACATGGATATATACACGTACATATGTAGACATTTTCATCTTGTCTTTCCCATTAGAATGTCTCTTGACCAGATCATATTTTTCAAGTCAAATAAATATTTACTAAGGACCAGGTATTATGCTAAGTACTGCAAATACAAAGAAAGAAGGAAGGTGGGGAATAAATAGCCTTTACTCTCACAATATAATGGTAGATAGGAGATAGTAGGCAAATAATATGTATATGTGTATATACACACATCCATACACACAGAGGATAAATTGGAGATAATCCCATGGAGAAGACACTAATGCTAAAGAAGATGAAGAAAGGCTCCACAGAGAGTGTGGAATTTAGCTATGATTTGAAAATGGATGAGGAGAGAGAGAGCATTCCAGGCAAGGGGAACACTCAGTTACAATTCCAGGAATCTGGGATGGAGTGTCTTGTTTGAAAAGCATCAAGAAAGACAATATCACTGGATATTAGAGCACATGGAGAGGAATAAAGTATAAGAAGTCTAGAAAGGTAGAAAAGGAACAGGTTATTAAGGGTTTTGAAAGCCAAATACAAGATTTTATATCGATTGTGGAGGTAACAGGGAGCCACCTAAGTTTATTGAATGGGTTGGGGTGGGATGAGTGTGTCACATGATCACATCTACATTCTGGGAGATCAGTTTGATAGTTGAGTAGAATAAGGACTGAAGTAGGAAGAGACTTGAAGTCAAGAGACCAACCATGGGTTATTGCAGTAGCCCATGTGTGAGTTGATGAAGGCCCAGGATGGTGGCAGTGTCAGAGATGAGAAGGTATATATTATATATTAGAGATATTAGGAAGATAGAAGAAATAGGTCTTGGCAATTGACTGGATATGAGGAGTGAATGGAGAGTCTGGGTGACTATGAGGGTGGTGGTACCCTTGTTAGTCAGGGAAGTTTGGAAGAGGAAAGAGTTTTGGGGAGAAAATAACTAATTCAGTCTAGATATGTTGAGGTGAGATGTCTACAGGACATCCAGACTGTGATGTCCAATAGACATTTGGAGGTGGGAGTCTGGAGATTGAGGAAGAGATTAGAGCTACGGAAGTAGAACTAAGAACCATCAACATAGAGATGATAATTGAATCCATGGGAGGTGATGAGATGGCTAAACAAAACGGTATTAAGGTAGAAGACAAGAGGGTCCAGGATAAAGTCCTGATGACATACCCCCATGGCAGACATAAACTGTGTTCTCATTCCCTCAAAGGGAGTGCCTTGTGTTCTTCTCAGGCCTCTGATCATTTCAGGGCTACCTGGGAGCTGTACTGTCCCTTTCTCCAGGCAAAATGTGACACTCTCCCCTCCCATGATTGCCCCTGAGCCTAAGCCTGAGAGGTCCCCTGAGGGTCCTAGAGTGAGCTGAAGATCATTATCGGATTTATTTACCACCAAGCCTAGGGCTTCCTAGGGTCTTACCTGGACTTCTTCTAGGACAGAACATAATGAAAAGACCCTAAGAGTATATTATTATTCAGGAAAAATGAGGATGAATTGGATCGTCAAATGTTTCCCTCTGCACAAGTCAAAGATTGTCCTGAGGTCTAGACACCATGGGGATATATATACCTGAGTTGAAGGAACCTATGGATAGGTCACCTCTTACCTGTTCCTACCTTCTCCTTAACCCAGGACCAACCTTCAAGTGACATGAAGTTCACATCCCTTCAGAAAGAAAGCTTCCCCCACCTCTCACCCAATATCAGTAATTTTGGGGAAGCACCAGTTTTCCCACCCTAGTTAGCGCTCTTGTCTGCAAATGACTCCCCAATCCACATACCCAACACTGATTTCTTTTTACCTCCAGTTTTTAGTACACCTCAATCTGGATACTGATTGCCCTCTATCGATTCAAAATGCCCTCCATAGGGTGACTAGGTGGCACAGTGAATAGAGCCCTAGCCTTGGAGTCAAGAGAACCTGAGTTCAAATCTGGCCTCAGACACTTAACACAGAACTAGCCATGTGACCTTAAGCAAGTCACTTAACCCAAGTGTCCTGCCTTCCCTCCTCCAAAAAGCAAAAAAAAAAAAAGCCCTCCATTTTGAACATCAGTATGTTCAAAATGAAACTCATGATCTTTCTTGCAAAATCCTTTTCCAAATTCTGTGTTTCAAATCATACCCATTCTGAAAAGACCAATACCACCTCCCCTAGGACCTTCTCTGTCTTCAAGCTTGATTTGCATCTCCCTTACATGATTGATTATATGGTACCTTATTTTACAGTCATTTACATCCATGTCTTTTTAAAATTTATTTTATTTTTAATTTATGGAATAAAACAAGCATTTCCATAAAAAAGGTGATTGTATATGAAACTGGAAGGCTACCATACACAGCTTGCTATTCCCTCCAAACATAACAAAGAAGAGATGTCCACCCTCTTCTACTAGACTTGAATTCAAGAATCCTACACAGTCCCTCGTACTCTAGAAATACTCAACAAATATTTGCTGACTAGTCAATGAACTAATTTCCTCTACTTTGTCCAATAATAAGAAGCGGAGATTCACCACTTAGTTCTGCCAATGTTTGTAGTAATATGCTTACTTTAGACCACTATGTATCTTAACACCTTACACCACTAAAAAAAAAATCCAACTTTTCTCCTGAAGTGCTTATTAGCCAAAATATGTACCGACCTTAAACATTTAATGGCTCTGCATATAAACTTATATCCCTTTGGTGGGGTGGAGGGAGAGGACCATATAGTTTATTTGAAAGTTAGTGAGTCATAGTAACCTGCCTGCCTCCTGAGCAACAATGAATCAAAAAAAATTTTTAATAGGACTGGTGGAAAAACTAAAACCAAGGGAAATATTTTGCAATATTTCTAATATTCTAAGCAGAAAAGAAACTTCTTCTCCATGTGAGCTGTGCCAACATGGCCAGTTCTCTTGCAGCTGATGTTGATTCACTTCCTTCTTTCCTTTCCATTCCTCTCTTTTTCCCTTACACCACCCCACTTCTTACTTCACTTTTTTCTCTTCCTCCCCTCCATATTCCATTCTTTTAGAGGTTAGTAAACCAGATCAGGAGGGAATCACAACTAAAAAGCTCACCAATTTTCTGGATAAGAAGAAAGGCAATAAAATAAAGCTGAAGGAAGTATTTCTATTGTAGTAATTAGCATCAGAATTTTTTCTTCTTTTTTTTAAGTACAAATTTGTGACTTCATCCTTGTGGTTTGAACTGCCTGTTTGGAAACTCCTTTCATTCATGTGGAAAGAACAACCTATTTGTAATTCTAGTCATGGGAACTGACTGGGTCCCTGATGGGTTAAGTTCTGTGGCCAAGGTCACAGAGCCAGAAGCAGGTCTTCCTGATTCTGGGGTCAGCTTTCAATCTACCTCTTATAAAATGATGATAAGCACCTGACTCCAAAGAAGATAGAGCTGACTTTGACAAATTTCTTACAAAGCAGTCTAAAATTCCATTTTCCTCTGCTCACTTTTTCTCTATCTGTCACAATCATTCCCATGACTCTACTGAAACAGATTTCTCAAATCTCACCCATTCTCACTATTAAATACAATGACTTCTCAGTCACTATTCTCCTTTACTTTGAAGTCATTTGACGGTATTAACTACCCTTTACACTTAACATCTTTCTCTGCTTTGATTTTCATGACAAGGTATTCTCTTCTTCCCAATCTTACCTCTTTGTCACTCCCTTCTTTGCCTCATTTACTGACTCCTCTTTCCTTTTACTAGTCCTTTATGGGGAACATTCTCCAAAGGTCTGTCCTCAGTCTTCTCTCTCATTCACTCATATAACTTAAGTGATTACCTCTGCACAAATCTGTGTCTCTAGCTCCAACTTCATTCTTTAGGTCCACACTTACCAAAAGATGAAATACATTAGTAGTAATATGCTTACCTGAGACCACTATGTTTCTACACCAGCATCCTGGCTCACAACAGTCCTGGTTACAGAGGGAAAATAAGTCAATTAACTCAAGATTCCCCAGATCTACTAAGATTCTGGCCACAACATTGGGATTTCCAAGAAGTGGTAACTGCTACCATTATCTTCAGGACTCTAGGAACAACCATTGTGGGTAGATATTCCTACTAACAATATTGGTTGTGAACTCCCACCACCATGTTTCCTTATTAACAAATGAGCCTAATTAACTCAACCAAAATAATTTGTGGAAAAGACAAAGCCAGAGTGGAAAAAAGTGTTTTGAAGAGCAATGGAGCTCAGGATGCAGTCCAGGGTGACCTACTTTACATACCTGAGGTCAATCATATATGAAAAAAGTATATTTAATAGTAAAAAGGTGTTTGAAACATTGATCAAAGGAAAACTAGAGCTGAAGAGATCGTTTTTTCTCAAGCACCCCAAACAACAGAAATAGAGGAGTGAACAAACACAACAAGAAAGGATGCAATAGCAATAGAGTAACAACAGAGAGTCCACAAGGAGACAGGGATTATGGTTGAAATATGTTGGAGACAACAGGTGACATTGTGGACAGAACCTGTTGATATCTTGCCTACAGGTGGATCAATGGTGTGTGTGTGTGTGTGTGTGTGTGTGTGTGTGTGTACATTACAATGTGGGAGGGCACATCAAAGAGGGGGAGATTAAGGGAATAGAGAGGAATGTGTTTTAGTCAAATTGAGGTCTAGCAATTAATGGAATGTGATGTATGTGATCTCAGAAAGAGAAGAGACTACAGTGAAATAAGTGAGGAGGAAGAGAGAAGGAATGGGGGAAAGGAAGCCAACTTTGGTAATAGGAGATGGTTCCATTGATGAATGCTTCTATGGGTGAATAGATATGGTGCATGAAGGAAGATGTAAACTCTGGAATTTAGTGTTTGAAAAGTCTACTTATTCTGCATAGGGGAAAGGTAGAGTTGGAAACCTTTTGGGCAACTGGCATCTGTAGGAGCAGGAGAGCATGGAACCAGGAAGGAAATTTTGAGGCAAACATTGGACAAAAAGATAACAAAAGGAGGGTACAGATCAGTGTAGACTGTAATCAGGGACATCTTGGGGGAATGGGCACTGCCATGAGGCGACATCCTCTCTGACCACCTGTAATAATTGGCATTGTCCTGGGCATGAGGCACAGCTGGAAAACATGAATCCATGACACCAACTCTATAAGTCAGAGGCAAAAAACAAAACAAAACAAACAAACCCAAAACATCTAGAGAGAAGAGCCTAGAAAGATACGTGGAATCTTTGATTACATGAAGAATACAAAGAGAGAGATCAGATAATTATACAGGTCATTAAGCAGAGACTGAGGGTCTAGAGTAGACTAAGAGAGAGGGTGGATAATGAAGAGAGTGAGAGAAATCTTTTTTGCAAAGGGAAGCAAAAATGTGAACAGGATTGGTTGAAGGGGAGAAGAGAAAGGGGGGAACTACTTGACTGAGATGATAAAAAGGAGGAAAGAAGTATACAATCAGATAAAATCATGGAGAAAAAAAGGAATTTATGAACAATATCCCAAAGGGAAAGTGGTAACAATCTAGTGCTCAGAGATTAGGGGTGCGGGGGGCAAAGCCAGTGGGAAAAGAGCCTTTAAAGAGATGAAAATAAAGTAACAGAAGGAACATTATACCGTATTTATAGTAGAAGAGGAGGAAAAGATTGTGGCAAGAGTTTTTGCATTGTTTTAGAAATCTAACTCATTATGCTGTCTGCTTAAGGAGTAAGTGCTGTAGTTACTAGAGGGCTGGGCCTGGAGTCAGAAAGACCTGAGTTCAAATCTGACCTCAGACATTTACCATCTGTGTGACCCTCGGCAAGTCACTTAACCCTGTTTGCCTCAGTTTCTTCATCTGTAAAATTAGCTGGAGAAGGGAATGGTAAATGATTCCTGCATCTTTTCCAAGAAATCCCAAATGGAATCACAAAGAGTTGAATACAACTGAAACTATTGAACAACAACAAAATGTTAGAGACATATGGACAAAAATATAAACCTCTCATAGCTTGAAATGTGAATGGATTAAATAATTCAATAAAATGAAGAGTGACAGATTAAATAAAAAAGAAAACTTTGCAATCTGTTACTTATAAGAAACATATATAAAAACAAAAACATAAACAAAATAAAACTGAAGAGATGGGGAAAAAATTATCATGCATCAAACGATTTTTAAAAAGCAGGTGTTGCAATCATTCTGACAAAGTTAAAACAAAAATTCAAAAAACAAAAAGGGAAAATAAGGGCACTATACTTGCTGAAAAGAACCATAGATAACAAATCAATATTAGTAAAATAAAATTATATGCTCTAAATTACTTAGCATTCAAATTCATAAAGGAAATATTGTCTGAGCCTCAAGAAGACACAGACAGTAACACAATAGTTACAGGAGACTTCAATATCCCTCTCTAAGTTTTGGATAAGTCAAACAGAAAGATAAACATGAAGGAAAAAATATGGAACTGAGCAAATTGCTCAAGAAATTAGAGTTAAAAGACTTATGGTGTCTCCTAAATGGGACAGTAAAAGAATATAAATATTTCTCAGAACAAGGGACTGTTTACAAAAAATGACCATGTCTTATTTCACATGTTGCAAAGAAATATAAAAAAGCAAAAATTGTAAAGACATCCTTTATATACCATAAAGCAATAAAAATTGTCATTGGTTCAGGGACCAAGAACAAAGGCAGACCCAAATGGAGAATTAACAATGAAATTCTAAATAATGAGTGGGTTAAAAATTTTATAGAAACCACTAATAATTTTGTAAAATAAAATTATAATGATGAAACAACATAAAATTTCTAGGATTCAGCTAAAGCAATCCTTACTGCATCTGTTTATGCAATTGTTTTCCATGCTTCTTTAAAATCATCTATTTCCTCTTTTCTTGTAGAACAATAATATTTCATTATATTTGTATAATTATAATTTATTTACCATTTCCCAATTGATAAGCATCCCTTTAGTTTTTAGCATTTTGGCATCATGAAAGGAGATGCAATCAATATTTTTGCACATAGAGTTCCTTTTCACTTTCTTTGATCTCATTGGAATATAAGCCTAGCAGTGGAATAGCTAGATGAAAAGGTATATACTATTTAGCAATTGCAAAAAGCTTTCTAGAATGGTCACACTTACCAACAGTGCATTAATCTGCCTATTTTTCCACAGTTACTCCAACATTTATTTTTTATTCATTCATTCATTCACTTATTTATTCATTCATTCACATTCATTCATTCATTCATTCACTCATTCATTTAACTTTTCCTGGTCATCTTTGACAACCTAGTAAATATGAGATGAAAAGGCACATCTTTCTTCATATGTCCTTTATTTTTAATTTGTGTATTTATAATAGAAAAATTATTATTTCTTCTCTAATGTGTATATCTGGAAGAATATAGAAGCCTTCTGAATATGTAGAGAGGTGGGAACACTGTGGGGTAGGGTGGGAGAGGGGCTTTTGGAGGGGATTTAGGGAGGGGGACATCTGAAGGGGTAGGTGGAATGAGGAGTGGGAAAGTGGAAAGAGAAGATAATGTAACTGGGATAGGGTAAAAAAAAAAAGAGCCTGAGAAAGAAATAGTGAGTAAAAATAAGATGGAAGGAAATGCCCAAATAGTAATTATAACTTTGAATGTGAATGGGATGTTAATAGCAGTTCACTTTGTGGTGGCAAAGAACAGGAAATTACAGGAATCCCCAGCAATCAGGGAATGATTGAACAAGTTGTGGTGCATGGTTGTATAGGAACACTACTGTACTATAAAAAATGATGAGTTCAATGATCTTAGAAAGTCAAGGAAAGACTTTCCTTGAAACGGGGAAGAGTGAAATGAGAAGAACCGAGAGAACGTTGGATACAATAACAGCATTTAAAGAATGACTTTGAGTAACTGTTATTTTGACTGCATTTTTGTTTTTGCTTTACCTGACTTTTTTTCTTAGTTCCTCAAACACTTTTATTTTCATGTTCCTTTTCCTCCTTTACAAGTGTATTTCAATAGTTGAATTATACCATTTCCTTCTCTGCCTTCCATCAGGTAGCTTTTACAAAGGGCCATTAACTCCTTGGAATTATTAGGAGCAAATGTACAAATATTTATCCTAGTGCCTGGAGGGACAAAGCATAACTCCCCTATTCCATTTTGATTCCTGTGGTTGAATTAAACACAAAACTTAGCTCAGTTACTATATAGCATTGGTCCTGGAAAGTTCACATGATGTGATATTAACATCAAGTAAGCCTGCATTGGGCTGGGTTCCTGAAAGACAATCCATCAAATCACTCCTTGCTTTACAGGGCATCCATACTGAGCTGACTGAAAACCTGGCTTCTGGAACAACAGGAAGTCCCACTCTCTTCATAGCTTAGACATCTATGCTAACTGCAAGCACAAATTCTAGAATGACTAGAGGCTGAGGAACCTTCTGGCTTTTTCAGTCTTACAAGATAATGCTGAGACCAAGAGGAGTGTTAACACAGCTTGTTGAATATCTCTTTGGCCAGTCAAAGAGCTTTTTCTTCATCAAATGGTTGAGCTAACTAGAACTAGTTAGAGAATGCCTCCTCCAAGTTTGTTTTTTTTCCCTCTAAGGAACTTCCTTTACATGTTACCATTATTCTCCTAGAAGCAGCTCCCTAGAACGCTCCATGTGGAAAGACATCATCTCTAGGAGTATGCCAGCTCAGGGAGTTAAACTTTTCTCTGACCATGGACCTTGCTTGTAGGCATGTCCCCCAAGGGAAGACAGCAAGCAGCCAGCCTAGCATCATCTATCTATCCAGGTGACTTTTCCTGCAGAGCACATCCACCACTCACTGTTTCAGTCTGATCTTGAGCCTCAAGGAAGAAGAGGGGCCAAACTAAATGTGATGTTTTGCTTCTTCCCAAAGGAGATGACTTCCAATCTATGCCAACATAAGGCAACTTACACTTCCTACTATCAGCCTGATTTCCCAACCAGGATGTGAAGAAGCCCCATCTATGAAAAAGAACCTTCCCTTTGACCTTGGGTCCTCCATTTGTTGCTGTTCCTGCCCCCTGAGGGAAGAGGAAAAGAAAAGTTGAAAGAGAATAGGACTTCATTTAACTGCTGTGCAGGTTAAATTTCCATCTCCTTTTGTGCCCCTTTCTGTCTAATCTCTATCCTTCAGAGAGAAGAGGAACATTGAAGCAGAACCTCCCATCTGACTGTGTGCCTCCCATTTCATAGCATATTTGTCTCCAGTCTGATTTCCAGCCTCCTTTGATGCCTTCCACTCAGTGATGAATGTTCTCAAATTTGTTCACACCATACACATCCCAGTGATTCTGAATTCCTGTAAGTCATCATCCAAGCTCCATTCTGCACCTCCAAACTGATTCCTTATTCCTATCTTCCTCAACCTTCCCATCACAAAATCCAACCAAACACCACCCAGCCCTTCCACTGCGTCCTCTGAAATACCTAAACTAGGGATGGGGAACCTGCAGCCTTGAGACCACATGTAACACTATAGGTCCTCAAGTGTACCCCTTCGACTGAATAGAAACTTCACAGAACAAATCCCCTTAATAAAAGGATTAATTCTGTAAAACTTGGAATCAGTCAAAAGGCTGCACTTAAGGACCTAGAAGGCCACACATGGCCTTGAGGCCACAGCTTCCCATGCCTGGCCTAAACCATAGGCAATAAACTTCCTTTAATCCTAAATCTTTTCCTCTCCCACACCTTCCATCTACTGAACCTGGATCTCCTGTGGTAACAATACCTCTCTGGTTACCTTTTCCATTAATGGTTGTGCCTTCACTCATTCTCAGCTCATTGGCCCATACAAGAAAGTTGGAGAACTCTTTGCTTCCTATTTCCACTTCCAAATTCTCTCTCTACCTCCATTACACAGTAACCTCTCCTTTGAAGTTCATGCTATTCATTTCTACCACCCAAAATTGTAAAAGCTGTTCTTTCAAGACCCTCCAAGTTACTCCGCTTTTTTCTTCATCAAGTTCTATATATGGCTCACAATTCTTCTCTCCTCTTAAACTCCTGCCCTCATACTAGGAGCCTCCAGCATATAAATTGACTCTCCCTCAAGCATCCTAACCACTCAATTCCTCCACCTACTCACCTTCCAAGAACTACTCCTCTACCCCACTTCAGCCACACATAAAAATGGTCAGATCTTTGATCTTGATATCACTCAAGAATTTACTACCTCCCTGTCTCAAGAATTCCCAAATCCCCCTATCTCACCAAGATCTATTGGTTTTTCACTTCTCCCTCTGCCTTTCCTTACCAAACACCACTCTTTGTCTGCACCATGACCTCTAAACCTTGACCCCTCAATTCTCTCCCAGGCCAGCTCTGCTACACTAGCCATTCTCTCCTTGTTTCCTCATTTTGACCCCTTGGTGAATCAATTCAATTCCGTATTGTCTTCCTCTCTTAAATACTTAGCCCTACTAATTTTCATTAATTGCATCTTGCTAAGTCTCTGCATTGACTGGCTCTCACTATTCTCTACCTTCACTCTTAGATGTGTGCTGAGAAAGAAAGGTAAAGAAAATCATGCAACCATTCTGACAGGGTCCATTTCACCTTTTCAACATCCCTTGAATATGTTCCCTTCTCTCCTTAGACACTGCCACCACTTTCATCCATCCAGGCCCTCATACGCCTCATGCTTGAAGTATTGCAATAGCCTACTGGTATTTCTGCCTGTGTCATGCCTCTCCCCACTCCAGTCCATCCTCAATTCAGCCATCAAAGCAATTTTCCTGAAGCTCAGGTCACTCCCCTCCGCCCTACACAGGCACTTGGTAAACACAAATGGTTTCCAGTCACCTCCAGGATCAAATACAAAATTCTCTGTTTGGCCCTGAAAGCTCTTTATACCTGAGCCCCTTTCTACCTTTCTAGTCTTCTGACACTGTACCTTCCACCATGTCCTCTTCCATCTAGGACCACTGACCTCCTGGCTATTCCCAGAAGATTCTCTGTCAGTTCTAACTGTCCTCAATTCCCAAAAGACTTTCCCTTCTCATCTCAGCCGGAGTTCTTTAAGTCCTGGCTATAATTCCATTTTCTACAGAAAGCTCTTCCCAACCCCTCTTCATTCTAGTGTCTTCAATCCCTTAATTATATCCTATTTATCCTGTATATAACTTGTTTATACATATTTTTTGTTGTCTTCCCCATTAGAGTGTGAACTTTGACAGCAGGGTTGGTCATTTGCCTCTTTATATCCCCAGAATTTAGCATCATGCTGGAAACATCCAGTTAAAAGCTTATAGACTGAATGAATGACTCCAAATCTGGAGCATCTGCATCATTGTTTTGTTGTTTGTCTTTAATTCACAAAGAAAACCATGACATCAGGAAGATGATGGCATAACTTGCAAGTGAATTGGATTTAAGTGAGGCAGGCTGTGCAAAGTCACCGGGCTCACCTCCTCCAGAGTCATCTGAGTCCAGCAGCAAGGCATAGATCAGGATGACTGGAGATGACTCAGGATGCAACTGAGTGAAATAGCTTCAGAATTACAAGCTCCAGTGGCATCTTATCTCAAAGATAAACCCCAGACTCCTTGGTCTCATTCCAGCCTACACAACGTTCTCACCTGTGCACTCAACAAGAGAGAGAAAGGACAGGTTAATGAATTGACTATGCAACTAAAAAGAACCCCTAGGAAATAACAAATAAAGAGAAAAATAAGTTCTGAAAATCAGAGAGAGAAACAAAATGGAAAAAACCCAGCTATTGAACTAGATAGAAGGGAAGCCGTTCCTACTTTCCTGGCTGTTCTCATTCCTCCCCTAACCATGTCTATAATTTTCCAAACCAAAATTCCCCCTTTCTTGCCACCGTTCTGCACTATATGTTGTCACTCTTTATTAGACGCCAAGCTCCTTGAGGGGAGTCACTGTCATTTCTTTTGTATTCTTATTTAGATTACCTATTGCAGTACTTGCCACATAGTAACATGTAACATAGTAGCAGATAAAGGTAAATGTGTCTCCCAAAAGAGTTTGGGGAGCCAATGAATGTGAGATTGGAGAACACTCCCCTAGTACTGACAGGGAGGGGCAGGTACGCCAGCAGCAGCTCCTCTATATTATATTATGATGATAAATAGGAAGATTTGGGATTCTTTCCCTCCTTTGATTGAAAATGAGTGGTTCTGAAGTACCACCAGACATTTTTTTTTTTGCTAGGCAACGTTTTCTAACCAAAATGACAACAAATACGCTGAGCCATGTGGCATCACTTTAGACCTCTTAAAACCATAGATGTTTTCTTGTCTGATCCATAAACCCAAATTAAAAGCGGATGTTATATGTTTCACTAGAGATATTTATAAACCAAAACCTACACTTCTATGCTTCTTTAGGCAGCAAAACATGTTGAATTTGTAGTATTTATGCAGCAACAATCCACTCTAGTTTTTTTAGATTTTTCTGTTTCAAAAGAGGGAGTATTTTTTTGGTCCTTCCTAACTAAAGAATAAAAAAGTTTGTAAAATGAATTCAAAGTTATTTTCTACTTTAACACAAACTCTGAGGACTATATCTAATAAAATAACACACAGATAAACTTCTTCCCACTTCCTCCTCCCCCCAGATAATCAGCCTTCCCCCACCCCCAGTCCTGGCAGAATTATTCCATTCATTCAGCTTTGGGACCCTGTCTTAAGGTTAGGCTATCCTAATTGGGGAATAAGTGTACTCTCCTGGCACATTATATTTAGCTGTCCCCAAGACAAGTTTAATATCCCATCCAGGCATCTACCAGGACACCAGAGTCTACCAAAACACTCCCATCTGCCTTGCGTTTACCACCACACCTTCCCCACTTCCCGTCTCCTGCTTTTGATCTGGGAACAATAACAAAATCAGAACTACCATTGCTAATACCAAGAAAGAATGTGATGATCTAATATTTCATGGATCCCCTCATAATCTCCATAATACTTTAGGCAGCAAAACATGTTGAATTTGAAGTATTTATGCAGCATCAATCCACTCTAGCTTTTCTGTTTCAAAAGAGAGAGTATTTCTTTGGTCCTTCCTAACTAAAGAATAAAAAATGTTCGTAAAATGAATTCAAAGTTATTTTGAGAGGCAGACTACACAGACCAAACCCTCCATTTGTACACTGTCTCTTCTATTCAAATATAAGCTGCTGATGTTTAGGGACTGTCTCACTTGTATATTTGTACCTTGAGTGTCTATCATAGTACTTGGCACATGGTAATGCTTAATAAATACTTTCTGATTAGTTGATTTGAACATGCAACTTGCCGTGTTTATCCAAATGCCATTGGAAGTTTTAAAATTTACTTATATTGCCTATAAGCCTCCCTCATACTTCTGCATGGTGTGTTCTAATGATGTTAATATGCTTCTTTCTACAGAAATCTTTTTTTTTTCCACATCAGTGTTCTCTCAGTAATGTGATTTGGCTATGAACCACAGAAAACCAGTGACAAAATAATTAAAATTGTAGATGACCCAAAGGAAAAAGGAAAAACTAATAAAGTATATAAGTATAAAACTAATAATAATGTATAATAAGTGTATTATTACTAATAATGACTTGTACATAAGAAGTGTCACAAAAGATATTATCAAAAACATGATGCTGTGACATGTATGACTATGACCCCATTTGGGGTTTTCTAGACAGAGATACTAGAATGGTTTGCCATATCCTTCTCCAGCTAATTTTACAGATGAGCAAACTGAGGCAACTAGGGTTAAGTGACTTGCCCAGGGTCACACAGCTAGTAAGTGTCTCAGGCCAGATGTGAACTCAAGAAGATGAGTCTTCCTGACTCCAGGTCTGGGACTCTATCTACTGTGCCACCTAACTGCCCACCAAAAACATACATAACTAGAAAAGGAGATGAGGCCATAACAATCAATTTACTGAAAAATTATTTTATAGAACTAGAAAAAATAGCAACAAAATTCATCTGGAAAAACAAAAGGTCCAGAATATCAAAGGAATTAATGAAAAGAAATGCTAGGGAAGGAGGCCTAGCAATAAGAGATTTTAAACTGTATTATATAGCACCAGTCATCCAAACTACTTGGTACTGACTGAGAAATAGAGTAGTGGATCAGTGGAGTAGATTGTGTACACAAGACATAGCAGTCAATGACTATAGCAATCGACTGTTGATAAACCTAAAGAGCTTAGCTTCTGGGACAAGAATTCAGTATTTGACAAAAACTGTTGGGGAAACAGTATGGCAGAAACTGGGCATGGACCAATATCTTACTCTGTATACCAAAATCAAGTCTAAATTGGTACATGATCTAGCTATATACTGTAAGCAATCTGAGAGAGCAAAGAATAGTTTACCTGTCAGATTTATGGAGTAGGGAAGAATTTATGTCCAAACAAGAGATAGAGAGCATTACAAAATGCAAAATGGATTATTTTGATTACATTAAACTGAAAAGTTTTTGTACAAATAAAGCCAATGTAACTAAGATTAGGAGGGAAGTAGAAGATTGGGGAAAAAATTTACAAACAGTGTCTCAAAGGCCTCATTTCTAAAATATACAGAGAACTGGGTCATATTTATAAGGATACAAGCCATTACCCAATTGATAACTGCTCAAAGGATATGAACAGGCAGTTTTCAGAGGTAGAAATTAAAGATATTATAAGCATATGAAAAATGTTCTAAATCACTACTGATTAGAGAAATGCAAATCAAAACAACTCTGAGGTACCACATCTTACCAGTCAGACTGGCTAAGATGACAAAACAGGAAAATGATAAATGCTGGGGAGGATGTGGAAAAATTGAAACACCAATGCATTGTTGGTGGAGTTGTGAACTGATCCAACCATTCTGGAGAGCAATCTGGAACTATGCCCAAAAGGCTATAAAAATGTGCATACCCTTTGACCCAGCAATACGGGACCTGTATGTACAAAAATATTTATAGCAGCTCTTTTTGTGGTGGCAAAGAATTGGAAAATGAGGGGATGCCCATCAGTTGGAATGGCTAAACAAGTTGTGGTATATGAATGTAATGAAATACTATTGTGCTGTAATAAATGAGGAGCAGACAGACTTCTAAATAACCCGGAGAGACTTATATAAATTGATGCTGAGTGAGGGGAGCAGAACCAGCAGAACTTTGTACACAATTACAGACATCGTATCTGTGATGACTGACTTTGATAGACTTTGATAGCTCCTCTCAGCAATGCAAGGTTACACGACAACTTCTAAAGACTCATGAAGGAGAGGACTGTCCACATCGGGAGAAAGAATTATGGAGTCTGAATGCAGATTGAAGCAAACTATTTGCCCTTTTTTGTTCTTGTTATTTTGCTTCTTCTTTCTCGTGGTTCATTCCATTGCTTATAACTCTTCTTTACAACTTCACTATTGTGAAAAAATGTTTAATGTGAAGGTATTGGTAGAACTTTTATAGGATTACATGCTGTCTTGAGGTGGGTGGGGAGAAGGAGAAGTTGAAGAAAATTTGGAACTCAAGGGATTGTGGAACTGAATGTTGTAAACTAATAATAAATAAATTTTTAAAATATTTCAGTCATTTAGGAAAATAAATTTAGCTTATGATGGTCACATTAAAAAAAAGGAGATAAGTTAACAGAGTTCTAATCAGGGTAGAGCCATCAAGACTTTTCTCTGGAACGCTGATACTTACAAGGGCATATTTCTTTGCCCCAGAATATACTTCTCTCCAGTTTCCATTACCAAGCCCCATAGAAAATCCTTCTTAGTCCTTTCTATCTCTGGCTTACACAGTACAATCCTACTCCCTTGGCAGTTTCTACCTTCTTGGGTCTTAGTAACTCCATGGTACCAGTGAGAGCTTCCTCCCTCACCCATGTTCACTTTAAAGATCCTATCACAATGGCATCTCAGTAGGGTCCCATCTTCCCCTCAAAGCTGTCCTCTACACCATTGCCCCCCATCAATCCAAGATGAAAGAATGTTTAGTTACAGCTATATGAGCTGGCTGTGTGGTGACAAGTAAAGGTCATAAATAGCCTGAGTCCTGAACCACAAATGGTAAAAACCTAAGAGCAGGTCTTTGACATGTTGTATTGATACTCTTTGGAGAATTGACTTTTTTAAATGATCAAAAATAATACAGAATAAAAGATGGGAATAAGTTATGACCTATGACAGTCCAAAAAGTAAATGGAAAATGATGAGATCATCCAATAAAAATGATAAAATCATTGAAGCAACTTCATGCAGTAGAAAGTGCCCTGGTCCAGGTTAGAGTATTAACTACATTTTAACTCAGCATGTCCAAAACTGAACCCTTTCTCTGCAAATCCTTCCTTCTTGCTAATTTTCTTACTACTATCAAGGGCACCACCATCTTCCCCAGCAACCAGGCATCCAGGGCTCTTCCTCTACTCCTCACTCTCTCACTCCCCATATCAATCAATTGCTGATTGCTGTTGACTCTACCTTCTGAATATCTCTTGTACATGTCCCTCTCCTATATCACCACTTTGGTGCAGGCTATAATCAGCTCACACTTGAACTGTTGTCATACCCCTTTTGGTTGGCCTCCCTGACTCATCTATTTCTACTTACACCGGAATTTAATAGACTCTGAGATACAAAAAGTCCTTTGGCATCTAAAGTCCTTTAAAACCTTACCCATTCCTCCATTTCCAATCTTTTTACACCTTGGTCTTCCTCCACATACTTTGTGATTTTGTGACCCTGGTGTCCTTGATCTTCCTTGCACAAGACATTACTTGACTTTGGGTACTTTCACTAACAATACTCCGTTTGGAAATCCCTCTCTCCTCACTTCTACCTTCTTACTTCCTTGTCTTTTTCTGATGAGCCAACTTCTGAAAGAACCTTTCCCAGTATCCCTTAATGTTAGTGCTTTCTCTCTGGGATTATTGCAAGTCATATACATACTGATAATCCGTATATATGTATATGCATATGCATATTATGTATATGCATGTTTTTTGTTCATAAATAGTTGTTTTTATATTGTCTCTGATTTATATCATGACCTTCTTGATAACTGGGACTATTTTCTCTTTTCTTTGTATCTATCCCCAGCTCTTAGTACCATAGATGCTTAATAAATGCTTGTTGACTTTAATTGATATAACACCATTTAGGCTCTATAGGGTGTGAAAAGGAATGTAATATGAAATCTTTGATCTCAAGGAATTTGAAGGAGTTAATGACACAAGTTATACTCAATATTAGTCAGTCAACAAACGTTTACTAAGTATTAGTGAAATAACAACACAAAACAAAAGCATAAGAGTTGAAATAAAGCCATATACAAGGGTAACTAACCAAGGTTTGTTGGGGCATGTCCAATTCTTCTAACAGAGAAGTAGCCTGAGGGGCCTTTGGAACATGTCCAGATTGCCTAACATGGAAGTCTCTGTATCCTCTACCATATGGGTGGATGTGGCTTCCTTTGGTAGCCTGCCTGTGTCCTTAAATCTGTCAAGATTGAGCCTGCCACTTCCCCATCCCACCCCCAACTTTCTGCTGCTTTCTATTCAGCTACTCTTATCTGCCATGAACAGAGGGTAAAGATCACAGCTCACTCACAGCATGGGCACCACGAACTGAACTTGGAGGAGAGGAAGGACATCCTTCCTCTTGTGTGGGGTGCAAAGACCCTACCCCAAAATAGCTACACAGAGATCTCTCCAGGTGAAAGCAGAAAGGTTTCTTTATTAGAATCTTGCAAGAAGCAGGCAGTCCACACCACTGGAAATGTCCAAAGGAGGATGCCAATGTACAGAACAGAAGGCTGGTTTAAATAAAGAAACATTACAAAGCCCCTTCACCCCCACCCCATGCAAAGCTCTTATCTTTGATTGACACTTGCAGTTACTTTTCTCTTATTTGGCAGGTGGGGTGATAGAAAGGAGGGCTCAAGCAGAAGATTTTCACAGTATACCTAAGGTTTCAGATAAGTCCAATATGACTGATGGG
>CM053601.1:21969744-22030463 GCA_028646575.1 Pseudocheirus occidentalis | reverse complement strand
CCGACTAATGATATTTAGTAATTGGGAATCTAGCTTAGTGACTGATTGCTAGATGAGTGACTGATTAAGTTAATGGTTGCCCCATGAGTGGAAGATTGGTATTTTGTTAATTGATTGATTGAATCTTTAAGTGAGAAGGGTTTCCCCCTTAGGGAAACCAGGTGATTCTTCTTTTGTTCCTTTTCCCAAATATTGTGGCCACTGTAGTGAAAAGTGTGTAGCCACTCTAATGTTAAGCTGTTATGAACGCTATATTGTGACTTTCTCTAAAAAGATGTAATATTGAGAATATTATATTGTGAATATTGTACTGAATCTTGATTTGTAATGGAATAAACAGAGTGTTCACTATTACTGTGTAATCTGAATCTTAAAAGCTGTTCACAGTAGCATTCTTTTGGGAATCTGCTGGTGCTTGGCTTTACACTAGAGTACTCTAAGTTCGTCCCCTCTTCCTATTACTGTAGACTATAGGTATTTTTTACAGAAGAATGTGCTTTGTAACTATTGTACTTATATTGTTATTTGGGTAAACACCTTCACTAAAGAGTTAAATCTACTGTTTTACTATTAAGCAGAAGCTCACCAGTAGAGGGTCCTGGGATAATATTGAGAGGATATCCACCCACAGGATTGCTCCTTGAACCCTTAAAATACTGTCACCCCACAGGGGATGACTCAACCTGTCCAGCACTAATGCCAATTGTATAAGTGAGTCCCAAGGTAACACTACAGGTTCAATATGGGAGAATCAAAACATTAATTTCATAATTAATCACTCTCTCTCTCTCACCCCACATATCTGATCTTGTTTCTACTTCTACAATATCTTTCACATTTGTTCCCTGCTCTCTACTCACACAGTCACTAAACGTGTTTGAGCTTTCATCAACTATCCCCTAGACTATTAAAGAGTCTCCTAATTGATCTCCTTGTTTCAGCTCCTTCCCCACTCCAATTCATGCTCCACATGACTGTCAAAGTGATCTTCACAAAGCACAGGTTTGACCATGACACTCCCTTACTTAATAAACTCCAGTAGCTCCCTATCACCTCCAAGATCAAATGTAAAATCCTCTGGCACTGAAAGCCCTTTAAATCTGGCTCCACCATATGTTTTCATCCTTATTACATATTTCCTGAATGAACTAGTGCAGGAAAATTGTCATTAGTGCTCTTTCTATCCCCCATTTCCATTTGCACTGTCTATGCCCACCTCTATCACTTAAAATTTCTACCTTCATTTAAGGGTCTGTTCAATCTTAACTCTTTGTGGAACTTTTCTTGTTCTCTCTACTACTGGTGTCTTCACTCAAAATAATCTATTTTATGTCTATTTTAGATATGCTTATGTAGGTGGTGTCTCCTCTAGCCAGATTGTAAAACCTTTAAAGCAGGGACTGTTTTTATCTTTATTATCACCAATGCCTAGGACATGACCAAGTGCTTAAGAAATGATTGAGTGATTGAATAAAAATTATTTCACATGATGACTACTATAGGGTCCAAATCACGCTTGGTCTTATATTTTCTCAGAATCCCTACTGTGGCCCATAAGTATAAATATAATATGAACCAGGTCTGAGTTCCAGATTATGTGACTAACAAGAAGGAAAGAATAGACACTTTGGAAAGAATAGACACTTTTGATCCTTATGATCTTTCTAAAGTCTTTAAGACAAAAATTATGCTCAAAGATAAAGCAGCTTCAGTTATCTCTATGGACACCAGTAACCCAAAAGAAGGTTCAAAACTCCATGAATTAATACCTAACTCAAGCTCACTCACTATCCATCCCCTAGAATCTTAGAACTCAAAAGTCCAAATGACAGAAATCATCTCAGGCTACAATAGCACTGGTGTGGCAGTGCTCTGTACTGCTGGGTCTACACAGGTATACCTGTGGAATAAAGGGCACTGGACAGGACACCAAGTAGGAGGTGGGAGGGTGCCATGTGAAAATCCCCTAATTCTTATGAAAAGAGTCCAGCATCCAAATGGGGCCAATTTTGTCTTTCCAAAAGTCACTTGAGGTAGAGACACAGGCTGGTGAACTGTGAATCTGTCCAGCACGGGAAGAGGTTGAGACTCTTTGAGATATAGCTCCCAGGGAAACCACCTTCAGAAAAAGTAAAATAGGGGAAAATTAGGAGGAAAAAAAGACTTAAATTATCAAAGATCTCAGGAAGAAGAAAACTCAAAGACCTTAAGCACTGGAAAACACTAATAGCAGAAGGAAATATGGTGCCCACAACTAGTAAATAAGTTCAGACATCTATGAACAAATATAGAAGACCCTGTGGAATTTGAAAAGTATGTGGAACCATACCACACTATTCCTAAGTAGTTTCAATGAGAAATGAGAATTCTGAAGGTGGAATCTTCTGCCTGCACAGCAGAAATAATTAGAACAGAAAAACTTGAATCTGTGGTGCTAAGTTTCAACAAAGAAACAAAAGAAAGGACAAGTGATTGGTAATGCAATTGGTAATTGATTGGTAATTGTCTTCATTCTGGAAGAGGACCACGATATCAGGAAGGTGATGCCATGACATGTAAGTGAATTGTATTTAAGTGAAAGACAATCTAGAAGAACAGAAGTAAAAAAGCAATAACATTTATGAAAACATACTCTCTATTCAAGCAAAATATTTTGATCTTGAAGACAGGATGTGCACAGACAACTTAAGAATTGTTGTTCTCCCAGAAAAAAAAACCATAACAAGTCAAAAAAACTTGAACATCCTATTGCAAAGAAATAATACAAGAAAATGAAGTCAATCAATAAATATTTGTTAAGCACCTACTATGTTCTTAACACTCTGCTAAGCTCTGGTGATACAAAAATTGTCCAGAAGTTCTGAACACAGAAAATGAAATTCCAATGGAAAGAATGCACTCTACCTGAAAAAAATCCCAAGACTGCAAATTCCAAGACATATTCCAGTTAAATTTAATAATTCAACTCAGAAATAACAAGGTTTGGCAGTGACTAGGAGAGAGATGTTCAAATATACATGAAAGGAAATTCAAGTAATACAAGACTATTCTGAAGTCACCAGAAAATGCAGGAGGGAATGGAAGACTATGTTCTGAAGAGCAATGGAGCTCAGGTTGCAACAGAAGGGCACTTACCCTACAAATCTGAGCTTAACCATAAATGAAAAAAGATAATAAAGAGGCATTTGAAACATTTGTTGAAATGTTAAAAAAAAATAGAGAGGGGAAAAAACCAAGACCTGCAAATATGATTTAGAGATTACTTAAATGTACACAAAGAAGCAGGGGGTGAAGACAGAAATAAGGGAAAGAGGATGGTGGAGGGGCACACCTGGAGTGTCACGGACAGAACCTCAGAGCACCCCACCTACAAGAGAAATTCTAGGGTCTATTGACATGTGAGGGAGTGAAAGGATATGAACCAAGGAAGAATATTTTGAGACAATGAGGAAGTAAGATTACTAGGGGAGGGTAAAGTTTGGTGGTGGGCTATATAATTGGTAGTAGGGAGTCCTGCTATGGGGCAGTGTCTTCTCTATTACCTGCAGGAACTGACATTTTTCTGGGAGTGGGGCAAATTAGAAAAGAGGAATCTTTGGCAGTGACAATTAAAAAAAAATTAGATAGAGAGGAAAACCCAGAATGCATATCTCAGAAATTTTGACTCCATGAGAAAGTGGTTGGTGGTTGGTTGGTTCTTATCCTTCATGCTCAAAGATGGCAAAAATTACACCACTATTTTGGGGTCACGGTACAGTGAGTCTGACTGTGGTTGATCAGACCAATATGAGCTTGAAAGGTTCTACCACAAAATGGGCACAAATGGTCCATATGAACTTCTGTAGTGGAGATGGCTCTAAATTTGTGCCTCACATTACCTTTGAGCCACTGCAATTCTCTTTCACTCATCGAACATGGCAGCTTCTTTGATATGGGCATGCCATGCTGGGTAGTCCTATGCCAGCATCTCCCATGTCTCATAATCAGTTCCACAGTTCTTCAGAGAGACCTTGAGAGTGTTCTTTTATCACTTCTTCTGGCCTCTGTATGAGCACTTGTATTTTAGAGAATTCTCTCTAAAATGATCTTTTAGCCAAACGTATGTTTAACATTTGAGCAACATGGCCAGCCTATCAGAGTGGTACTCTGTGTGATAGTTTGAAGGCTTGACAATTCAGCTAGAGAAAGAACCTTATCCAGGTGATCTTCGGAACCTTTCTAAGACAATTCAAATGGAAGCAATTCAGTTTCCTGGCATGATACGGGTATACCATCCAGTTTCCATGAGCATACAACTATGAGGTCAGCACAATGGCTCTGTAGACTTTCAGTTTGGTAAGCAGCCTAATACTCTTCTCTCCCACACTTTCCTTCAGAATCTCCCAAATACTGAGTTAGCTCTGGCAATGAGTGTGTCAACTTCATCATCTATGTGTACAGCCCTGGAAAGTATACAGCCAAGGCTAACTGAAGCTATCCACAGCATTCAAAATCTCTCTATTTGCTGTAACTGATGGTGAACTGATAACTGATAATATAAACTGGATAAGCTGGTGTTCATCCACTGGCTGATCAACAAATGGAAACACATCAGTGGGAACTTGTGAGTGGCCAATTAATCAAACATTTATTAAACACCTACTGCATACCAAGCACTGTCCTGAGCACTGGGCATACAAAAGGAGCCCTCAAGGAGCTCATAATCTAATGGAGGAGGTAACATGCAAATATATACAAAGAAACCTATATAGAGAATAAATAGAAAATAATTGATGGGAAGAATACCTGGGATTAAAAGAAGTTGGGGAAGACTTCCTATAGAAGGTAGGATGTTAGTTGGAATTTAAAAGAAGTCAAAGAGGTCAATAGTCAAATGAAGTCTTTCCTACATATCACAGATGCCCCATAAGATGCTCTTAACATAAAGTATCATGCATTAGTTTTTAAGATGAGTCAAAGAATGCTAGGGAATATCCCTGTCCATGGGGGAAAAAAACTCAGAAATGACTAGAAAATTCTTTTAAGAACACTCAGTGATGGAGCATGTCCAGATTCTTATTTAGATAATATAAAGGGATGTATTTAGGGAAGTCTTACCATGCAAATATAACAACACAGAAGTGATATATAAAAAGCACAAAATATTGGGAAATGTAATGACCACTAGGCTACAAGAAATGTTAGCTATCACTTTATGGAAATGGTTTTTATTTGAATCAAGCACATAATGTATGGGAAGTGGGTAATGTGGGCTGACACTATGGGAACAAAGCCAGGGAATTGGTTCTGGGAGAGGGCATGTGGGAAAAGGACAGAACTGGCTGCTGGTAAACACCTCCTCATTGGAACCACAGACTATGCCCAAACCCACCTTTTAAACTTTACATTCATTTAGAAAAGTGAAGAAATATGTTAATGCAACCTTTGTTGTGTCATACCTAAACAAACATAAGACTTTTTTTTTGCTTCCCTGCTCAAAACAAAACATTGATATGATGTTCTGTGTTCCCTGTGGCAAACTTTTTCCTCTTGTGCATACCTACAAACAAATGGTCCATTTTATTGCTGGGCATTATATAGAGCAACACAGAGCTATATAAAACCTTAGAAAAACACTATTCTTTCCGGATACAGTCTGCTCAAACAAAAACAGACTCCCACTACTTATGGCTGGTCACTTTGCCGGTTGCATTTCCTGCTGGTTGCTTGGACCCAGGAGTATTGTCAGCTTCCCAAACAAAGCAGATTGAAAATAGATTTGGGTCAGTGTTGGGAGAGTTAACATTTGATTTCTCTTAAGTTCTGATAAAAAATCACTGAGTCTGGGAATTTCTATCATAATTGCAACTATTGCCACACCAGACACATGAGTCATTTTGGTGACTCTCATTAGCCACCCACCCTCTGGCTATGTTTACCTTTATGAACATGTCCTTGAGAAAAATGCCCTTACAAATTAGTCAGAGTTAATAAGAAAGCTATTTGGGTAGACATTAAAAATCAAAATCAAACAAAGACATTATTTAACTGCGTCCATTCATTCTGAAGTTTCAGTAGAGAGAGAAAAACACTTTTATAAGTTGCATATCTTTAGGAAGACGCAACCATAAAGCAAAATATAATTGTAGTTCTCAAGAATATGACCAGGGACATAAGGAAAAAGAATAGAAATTAAATCTTTGGTCATTTGGATAAATGGGGAATGCAAAAGAGCAAAACATACTTTAGGCTGATAGTGAAAAGCTGGATAAGGTGAGAATTCTCTGGACAATATGTGAATTTTCTAGGTAACATGTGAATTCTTCTTATCCTAGGTCAGTAGTGGGGAACCTTCAGCCTTGAAGCCACATGTGGCCTTCTAGGTCCTTGGGTGAGGCCCTAAAGGATTCCATAAAAGGACCTCATTTGAGGACCCAGAGGGCCACATGTGGCCTCAAGGCCACAGGTTCCCCACCTCTCTCCTAGATTGTCATTGCCCCACTGAGGAGGTAATTTTTTTTTCTGGTATTAATATAAGTTCATGGCTTCTTTTTTATGGTAGCAAAGAAAACAATTGAGCTCATATGACAAAACTATAGAGTTCACATACCTATGACCCCTGGGCTTGACTTTTAAAAGGACAGAAATAGAAAGGTACAAAGAAAGAAGTCATCATTGGGATTAGTCCCAGATAGCCATAAAGACTGATTTCCAATGAGAGAGTGAGGACAGAGAGGGAGGAAAGTATTCAGAGCCAGGAGAGACGGTGGAAGAAGAGACAAATATATTGAGATGCAAGTGGGCCTTGAAAGAAGGCCTTAGGGGTGGCTAGGTGGTGCAGTGAAGAGAGCACCCAGCCCTGGAGTCAGGAGGACCTGAGTTCAAATTTGGTCTCTGACACTTGACAAACTTACTAGTTGTGTGACCTTGGGCAAGTCACTTAATCCCAATTGCCTTTCCTTTCCCCCTCCAAAAAAGAAAGAAAGAAGGCCTTAGGACAGACTATAAGCATATCCCCAAAGGAGAAGCATAATCAATAATTCGATCAGCAGGGCAATTCAGCACCTACTATGTGCCAAGCACAAATAAATTGAATGAAACAATCTTTACTCTCGCTTACATTCTAAGAATAAATAACGTGTATATGGATGTAACCCAGATTTATTCCTTCACTGGTAGTCAAGTGAACTTCGAGGAAGTGGGATCCAAATGAGGTTAGCTTATTTGATATCGAGAAAGGGGAAGATAATTTTCCTGACTGTTTAGGGGTTTGGATATGAACTCATTCTGTACATCAGGTTTTAAAAATCCTGTCCTTTATTCAATAATTAATATCAATAATATACTATTAATAATATCATTATAATAATTAACAATAATCAAGCTTTTGTCCTTACAAGAAAACTGAGTGTTCTATTTTGAAGAGATGTGAGCCAAACACCGATGATTACAGAGGAACATCTGGATGCTTGACTGACCCAAAGACTAGTCATTAATGGTTCAACGCCAACTTGAAAAGAAGCTTCTGATAGAGTTCTCCAGGAATCCATGCTTGTTTAATTTTAATTTTATTGACTTGGACAAAAGTACAGATGCATCATTTTCAAATTTGCAAATGGTACAAAGCTAAAAGGGCAGTTTCCGTACTCAATGACAGATCTAGGTTTCAAAAGCATAGGCACAAATAAAACATGGCACAGATATTTAGCACGCTTGACCCATACTCTGCTCACTTTGCTAATTTTAAGTTTAATGTTCAATCTCTACTCCCCAGAAATCTTCTTGGCAGCATTGCCAGCAGCCTTGTACAGCACCAGAAACTAAGCCTTAGAGGTTTTAACCCTTTCCTATTTGTAATTCACCCCTGGAATACCACTATTTCAGGTAGGCTCTCTCTCACTTGATTTTTATTTCCTAGTGCTCTTGATAGCTTCACCAGGAGCTTTGGTGCTGGATGAGTAGCCCTCCTCCCCTTGACCTCCACCTCCAATTTCCCCAGTCTTTAATTCTGGAATCACCATCAAATAAACTCTTTCACCATTCCTGGAAGGTCATCAATCAGTATGGTCCCATTCATCATGAAAATAGACAAGCCTGCTCTCAAGGAGCTTATAATCTAATGGGAAAAGACAATACACAAAAGGGAACTGAAAGAGCTGGGGGTTACCTAGTAAAGAGGCATGATGTTCTGTAGGGCAGAAAAGAAGCAGAGAAGCTGATGAAAAATGGAGAGTCACTAGGAAAGTTCCTGAGCCCCCTATAAAGGAAGGCTTTGTTATTGTCATTCTTTGTGACCTAGTGCATCCTACTGTGCATAGAGTTTCCCACTCAAAGATAATGAAGTGATTTACCATTTCCTTCTCCAGTGCCCAAGGTCACAGAGATGATTGAGTGTCATATTTAAGCTCAGGTCTTCCTGACTACAGGCCCAGCACTTTATCCATTGAGCCATCTAACTACCCAAAAGGAGGACTTTAGGAAGAGTTTATTATTTCACCCTTCAGCCCTCCAATCAGAAAGAAGAGGCAGCCAAGGGAGTTGAAAGGCATCAAGTATCAAACACAGGTGGTGCAGTGAGGAAAGTGTTGGTCCTGAAGTCCAGAAGACTCATCTCCCTGAGTTCAAATCCAGCCTCAGACACTTACTAGCTGCCTGACCCCAGGCAAGTCCCTTAACCCTGTTTGCCTCAGTTCCTCATCCATAAAATGAGCTGGAGAAGGAAACGACAAACCACAAAAGTATCTTTGCCAAGAAAACCCCAAATGAGGTCATGAAGAACTGGACACAAGTGAACAAAAATGACTCAATCTGTGTGATAATTAGATTTCTAATTTAAAAATAAAAAAAAATCTTTGAAAGCCTTCACTTGATTCTGCTATGTGAAAGTTTGTCAACCTGGGTTTTGAGAGAGAACATCTCACTCACTATAAGGTTTGCAAGACTGGGGGGTCAAGAGGTGAGTAGTCAGACTGAAAGGAAAATGAATTTATTAGTATTCTAAGGAAGACCATATTGATTAAGAGCAGCTTCAGTTTTATAAGGTACAGAATGAACTTTTGTTGTTTTTAAGCTGATTTAGAGTATATAACCAATCAGAAGCTTTCTGTGGCAAAGTAGAAATGGGGGAAGTGTGAGAGTCTTGAGGTCACAGGGATTGCTAAAGGTCAGGTTGGTTCCTTTGGGAAATGAATTTCTCTATTGTTACTCTTGTCATAATTCCCTGTTTTGGAAAGAAAAACTTTTCTATCAGCTGCTCTGTTTGGTTTTGATATCCAGGAGCCTTCAGGATAAGCTGAGTACCTGAAATCTAATTACCACACAGATTGAGTCATTTTTTGATATGTTGTTCTGTCGGTTCACTTGTGTCCAGTTCTTCATGACCTCATTTGGGGTTTTCTTGGCAAAAATACTTTAGTGGTTTGTCATTTCCTTCTCCAGCTCATTTTACAGATGAGGAACTGAGGCAAACAGGGTCAAGGAACTTAACCAGGGTCATACAGTTAGATTTGAACACAGGAAAATTACTCTTCCTGACTCTAGCCCCAATACTTTCCTCACTGCATCACCTGTGGTTTTTTTAGATGCAATATTCTTCTCCTAGCAAGACAGACCTGTAATGCTACATACAGCTTACATCAAAAAGAAAGACCTAAGAGGAATAGCAGAGAAGAGCTTGAGATTGAGAGGGCCAGAGAGGAAAGACAGAAACTTTTGGGAATGGTTAATGGGAGCCCTCAGAGTAACAGACGTAGGCAAAGTCAACCTTCCTCATCCCCTAACAGGCCCCTTGATTCAAGCACCTGTAACACCATTCTGCTAAGAATGGATTTCTCCAATGACATAGTTGAGAGTTAAACAGAAATTTTATTTAGCTCTACCCTAAATGTTTTCCAATTCCTGTGTCCATCACATAATAAGTACAACACGATTCAGACAAAAGTTTTTGTTCTCTATCCATGATGGTCTGTATAGCAAGAATTTTGAGGACAGATAAGATAGCCTGCAATAAATATGATAGGTTCATTTGATGCACAGATCAGGGGACTGTTCCTGGGGCAAAAGTGGCCAGGACTGACAACCAGCTGCCCCTCAGTACCAACTACAAGCATGTATACACATGCATATGTACACATGTGCACATACAAACACATACACCGTCTTAAACCAGCAAGGGAATAAATTGGAAGGCTAAATAAAGGCCCAAGTATCAAAGTGCTGTGTATGCATGAGTCCAATCTTATGAGCTCCGTAGTGAGAAGGAAAGAAAGGAAGCTTGGAGAGAGATTATGTAGCCCACTCTTGCCCTGGGTACCTTTCCTCCTGCACTCAGCTTCTGTCTTCTAGAAGGAAGTCAGTTAAACTGTTAGCCATATGGGATGTGCCACTCTCTATTATATAGGTTTGGGATTCCAGGGGAGAAGCTTTAGACGGGAACTCAGCAGATGTGAAAGACTGGAAATTAAGGAGAGAGAATTTCTGCTTAAAATGGAAGCATAAAAGATCATAAGGGAACCCAGCTTCCCTGAATACACTAGAGCAATGATATCTTTAAAAAGATACCAGAAGAAGCTATGGTCAAATGCACCAAGGAGAAACTTTGGTAGGTTGCTCCACACCAGCGTGTGTTGCAAGAAGACAGAAGCTCTCAGGGAAAGGTCACAGCAGAGGGGAAGCTAGCCTGAGTTAACTGGTAAACAGCCTGAAACCTTCTGATGCTCTGAGTGCTGACAGGCCAAGGGGACCTGATCTCACATCTACTTAAGGCTAACTGACTAGGCAGAAGCACACTGGTGGGGGCTTATCTAATAGCATTATAAATTACCCCAAACTCCTTAAAAGTGGTATATCCTTGCTCTAGCACCTGAGAGTCATCTGTGAGACTGGGAATTGAAACAGTGAGCCTTAGACGGCTGTGTTAAATAGGTTTCCCCCTTCCCTTCTCTTTTTCAATTTTTGTTACAAGTCATGGCTCTCTGGGGAGGGAAATGAGAAAGACATTTTTGTAAGTAAAGATAATATTAAAACAAAACATATCAATAAAAAGCTTAAAAAAGAAAGTCTTGCTGCTTTGATGTCCTAATAAGTTGGATAGATTTAATATCAGGGCAGCAAAGTAAATTGGAGCTGTTCTTTTAAGGTTGTAATATCCTGGACCATTTATTCAGAAAGAGGTTTTTTTATTTGTTTTGTTTTTGGTGCCTACTATGGTCAAGGCTAAACACTGAAGAAGATATTAAAATGTTTAAAGAGCTTACTAGAGTTTCCTCTCTGCTAACTCCTTCTCTATGTCTACTCCCAAGATTTTTATACAGGTGAAATCAGTTTAAAGAACCTTCGGTCTATTTTTGAAGGGCCAAAAAATAATAATAATAATATGGGGCAGCTAGGTGGCGCAGTGAATAGAGCACTGGCTCTGTAGTCAGGAGGACCTAAGTCCAAATCAGGCCTCAGACATGTAACACTTACTAGCTATGTGACCTTGGGCAAGTCACTTAACCCCAGTTGCCCTGTCTTCCCCCTTCCAAAAAGGCAAAAAAAAAAAAAAAGAGCATGAAAGAGGGAAGAAGAATCTCCATTCCTCCCTTTGTTTTAGTCTCAGTAGTGAAGAGCAGATAATGTTAGCAGTACAGACCTTGGAGAATTTTCATTTCCCAAGAGTGGAGGGACCCTGTTTCCCACACTCTGGAATGAGTTTCTGTTTCCCTTTCCAGGAACCCTGATGTCCAGAGCTGGACAGAGCTTGCTAAAGTCCAAGGCAAGCACATTATGGCAACTCTGCTCAGATTCAAAGTAACATGAACCTCTAACTCATGTACTCATTCATAAAATGAGGACTTTGGTGCAGTTAGTGTGTAATTGGCCCTTTGGTTAACCTCTAAGAAATTCCATGAACCTTAATTAATTCATTTTCCTCCTCAACTAGATAAAATACGTAGTAACATACCAAGTGTGCCACAAATATATAGTATCTCATATTGGTGATAGCCTTAGTGAAAAAATCCTAATGACCAAGTCACACACATCTAATGTTTCGAGCTCTGTGAACACATATACACACAATATATGTGTTTATACGAGTGTGTGTGTGTATATTAAAAAAGACAAAATTCATTAAAATTATGGGGAAAGTATAAGAAATAATCTGAAGTTGTAAAAAACATGATTGCTGATCATTTAAAGTTTTATTCTGAAATTACTTTTTTTTTTATCATGTGCAAGTGAGAGTTTTAGTTCCTTGTCTCTTTCCATAGCGCTATTTTTTTTTAAATAAGATACTCCAATTTCAGGCTTGTGGCATATAACCTTGTCACCCAAATGAAATGGGAGATGGGCTCACATCAATAGTACATACTTAGAGCTAAAGAATTCACTCTTTAATACTGTATATGATAATGATGTGCTTAAGGGATGCATGATTTAATCAATATGGATATTCCTTGCATAAATGTAAATCACAGTCCTTCCAGATGGTCTTCACTAATTGCTTTAACTGAAGGTTTATATCCAGAACCTTCCTGTCTGTAAACCTATTGAAGGTTACAATCCTTTGTAGAGCTTTCTGGCACTTAGGGTCACCCAGAACCCAGAATGAGACATTAGCCCTAGTGGGAAAATACTATTACTAACATGGTCAAAAGGAAGGATGGTTCAAGACCAAGAGCCAGTAGAGGGCATAGATGCCATATGCAGGAAATTCCTATGGGAACTACCTCATAGTAGAATAGAATGGAGACTAATATAGCACTTCCTTCACATCATTTGGGGACCTACATGGTGGAAAGGTGACTAGTGTATGTTGGGTCAAACTAGCCTATATATTGTGGTAGACAGAGCATATGGAGATATTGGTGTTATAAGAGAAAAGGAGAGCCTGACTTATGCTGGGAAAAATGCAGGTGTTGAAGGTGCAATTCTAAGGTTTGGGTCTTTCTCCTCTTCTGTTAGTGTTATAGGGACAGTGTTGGGGGGAAGAGGAAGGACAGTGTTTAAAGTATTTGTGTTGGTCCAGAAGTGTTCCCAATAAAAACAGGAGTAAAGCAAGCGTTCCCACTCTGTTATTTGACATAGTTCTAGAGATACTATAGCAATAGCAATAAGACAAGAGAAAGAAATTAAAGGCAAAAAAATGTAAAGAAGGGATAACATTGATCTTATTTGTCAGCGGTGTGGTGTTTTTTTTTTAATGCTTGGAAATCAGCAAAGATAATAATTGAGATATTTAATTGCTAAGCAAATTTTCTGGTTCCAAAATAATCCCATGAAAAGCAAGAGTAGTTCTATATAATGATAACAGAACCTAAGGGGCCATAAGAGAAGGGGAAATACCATTCAAAATAACTACAAAATGCATAAAATAAGCATATAAACTATTAAGCTATTTTCAATGTTAAAGTGTTTCTTAAATGATCAACGAATAATTAAAATAGTTAGAAGAATATTCAATATTCCTATCTGGGCCAAGCCAATATAAAATAATGGTGCTACCAAAGTTAATTTACAGTCATAGTTAGTATACCAATCAAACTATCAAAAGCATACTTTACAAAACTATAAAATAATGACAGAATTCATTTGGAGACACAAAAGATTTAGAATATTAAGAGAAATAATGAAAAAAAGGTTTTGATGACGGGTGAATCATACTTCCAGGTTTTAAACTTTATTATAAAGTAGCAGTCGTTAAAATTATTTGGTGGTGCTTAATAGCAGAGCAAATCCACAGAACAGATTATTAGGGGGAAATCAGAAACAAATAAAAACAATAACTTAGTTTTCAATAAGTAACAAAAAATTACTTGGAAAAAAATCACCAATCTTGTTTAAAAAACAAAACCAAACAAGGAAAACCAGAAAGCAGTCTGACAGAAATTAAGCTTATACCAACGAATTACCCTATACTCTATAATCATGAATAATAATAAGAGAAATGAAAATTAAAACAACCCTTAAGTTTTGCCTTTCACCCAGAAAATGGGAGTACGGGGAAGATAGGAATAAGTCAATGTTTGAGGAGTTTTGGAAAGACGAGCTTATACATTATTGGTGGAGCTGTGATTTAGTACAACCATTTTGGAAAGGAATTTCAAATTATCTTTAAAAAAAGTGACTAAACTATCCATACCCCTTGACCTAGAGATTTGGTTGCTGTGCTTATCTACCAAGGAGGTCATTGATAAGAAGAAAATCCCTCTATATGCCAAAATACTTATAGTAGTGATTAGGACACATGGAAAGACATAATCTGATGCAAAGTGATATAAATCAAATCCAGAAAAAAAAACACATACAATCATTACAACATTGTAAACAAAAAGAAGAAATGCAAAAACATCAAAAGATAATGTTTCAAAAACACAAAAATATCACCCCATAGAAGAGGTACTTTCTAATCCCACTTGTTTGTAGATGTGGGAGCTCTAGAAGTATGTATATAATGAGTGAGAGTATATGTGTATGTGTCCCTGTGTGTATATAAATACATATATATATACACATACATATGTATATACATATATGTACAAGGATGTTGACACACATGTGTATATATAATTTACATGACATATATTTTTAGACTTTTTCAACTTGATCTGTTTCATGAATTTGTTTTCTCTTATGTTTTTTTTCTTTTTTAAAATATTTTTGTTATATGAGATGACTTTCTGGGAGGAGAGAGCAAGAAATACTGGGGGAAACTTTTGTAATGTAAAACACAAAAGATGTCAATAAAAATTATTTTTAAAAAGAATGTGAATATTTCACATTTATAAAAACCAAAAACCAAGCATGACTGCAAAGAAGAAATAGGAAAAGACAACCCTACCCCACTCCTTTGCAGAAGTGAGAGACTCCTAAGTGTGGAACATTGCATGTATTTTTAAGACTTTTTCCATGTGTCGATCAGTTTTGCTGAATTTTTTTCCTTTTCCTTTTTTTCTTTAAAAAAAATTCTTTGTTATATGGGTTGCTTCTCTTGGAGGGCAGAGGAGAAGGGACATGGGGGGGGGTAAATTTAATCAATATAAATGCAAAAGATACAAATAAAATGGTATTTCTTAACAGCAGACCCTCCTTACCTGCTAAGGCTTCCTAGAGAGCAAAACCAAGAAACTTCTGTGCCATAGAGTTCTCCCCATTCTCTATAGTTAGTCAATACATACTTATTGATTAACTATAATAGTTTGTTTCTGTATATATGTAGATTCTTTCCCATTATTTATATATCATTCAACACACATAAGTGTATCTTGCATATTGTTAATGTCTACATTCGATTGCACCATTCACATACATGTACAAGATGTATTCTGATAATATGCACATTCACATAAAGAATATAAACAAGGGTATATTCTGGGTTTGGGTGCCTATTAAAAGTACATTCTACCATCTTCTGTCTAGACAATATTTGAGGGAAAAGTCCACCCTTCCTGTTGGCCAAAGAGTTAAATTGCTATCCATATATTGATGTTGTTTAGTTTTACTGATGTTGTCCTCATGGCTGTCTCTTTCCTGAGTGAGACTGTAAATATGTACAGAAAAAGGTAGTGAGTAATTTAGCAATTGGGGTCATGGTTCCAAATGCCACACTTGGCTTCAACTTTTTATTGTCCTGTGTACCACCATGTTTCCAATAATTAGAAATGCATATAGGGTAGAGGACAGCCCATGGCTGTTTAGATTGCCTGTTTAATGCCTCCTGTGATTGTATCTCCTGTCAAAAGTTGCAAAAAAGGTGCTGACTTGTAGAGGATGTTTCCTTACTAGAAAAACAATTAAAATCACAGAGCCAATCCCCATTCTTATGCTTAACATGCTACTACTGTAGGTAGGAATATTTAGTTCATGGATACGTGTCAAAAACATGCTCTCCACCTTCCCAAATGGAAAGCGGCCCAAACAAGTTCCTTAATCATATATTCACAAGGTTTTACTCTCTGTAGAACCTCAGAATCAATACCATTTTTTGGTGAGTGGCAAGAAAGATGGCGAGGTCCACCAGACTCAACCTATGGAGATTCAAGACGTTGCATGGAGAAGAGAAAATATTTTTGTCTAGACCTTTTCATTCCTTCCTACTGCTTTTCTTAGCGAGGAAAGTTTCTTTCAGTAAGCACAGGGGAAGGTGAGGTACATTAACTAGTTTTGTTCTTGTCCTTAAACACATGAATGTGTATCATTTGCAACAAGAAACTCAGTAGAAACAAATCACTGTGGCTTGAAAGATCATTTTTTGAAACACTGCCATCTTGTGGAACTTTATAGATATGCCTAAGAAGCTCATAAATTGGGGTCACATGGTTTGGTCTAAGAAAACTTGAAGAAATTTATTCCTATTGCAATTTTATATTAAATTATAGAAGAAGGTACAGAATAAACTTCAGCAAGTACTCTACTTAGGTAATGCTTTTTGGAATATATTAATTTACTCCGTAGAATTCATAACATTTCAGGCTCATCTACGTAATATTTTTAAGAAATCAGCTAATTAAAAATGTAGCAGCAAGAGAAATATTTTACGAGTTTATTTTAACACTTGAAAACTTACAAGTATTTATAAAGTATGTATTATTAGAACGTGTATATATAACCACTGTGGACAACACATCTAATAAGATTAACTCATTTGGAATTGCACCCGATTTTTTTTTCTTCCTTCCTACTCAAAAAAAAAAAAAAAAACCTTGTAGGCTTTTCCATGAACATTGGGGAATAAAATCTGAACAACTAGAAGGCTGGGGATTTTTGTGGCTATTTTTAAATAGTGCTTGGCATGATTTCAAGTCAAAAAAGAACTGATCTGTGAAAATGCTAATAAAGAGACAATCTTACATCTCACTTCTCACACAATCCGTTACATAATTATGTGAGGTAAATGAGCACCGTAATCCCCATTTCACAACTGGAAAAATGAGGCTGACGCTGAAACCTAAAATGACAATGAAATATTGTAGTCAGAAATGAAACTCCCAAATTTCCATTTCTAAATTTAAAAAGTATCTCTAGCCTTTTCTCTCTCACATACCTTTTTATAAAGCCTTCAAATCTTTAGGTACATGAATTTTTTAAAGGATCACAGGTTAATTAAATTACCATCTTTCTAAATTGTGGGGCACAAAGCTTAGAGGCAGGAAGAGCTGAATGGGAACCCAAAAGTCACAATACCCAAAGGACTGTATCAAATGAAATAATATTTGTAAAAGAGCTTAGCACTTAGTAAGAGTTCTATAAATGCTTAATTCCTTCCCTCCCCTCTCCTCCGGAGTCAGAAGACTTGGAATCTAATCTCACCTCTTCAGCTTATAGTATGCATGATCTTAACAGTCTCATCTGTTTTATGGGTGGGTTGAATTAGGTGCCTCAGAAATTCCCTTGAGCTGTGAAGCTATGATTTAATTCCTAAACATGATTCAAAATGTTTCTATTTTTTGTATACGTGACATTCTTGTTGTTCAAGATTACAAACTTTACATGTGGGACTCATTCTAGAGATGAACAGTGCCAAAAGATAATGCCACAATTTCCCCCAAAGCAAAGTCTTACGAAAACGTAAGTCTTTATTTTAGCAGTATCTGGAGCAGGCTTTTATTTTTTACAAGAAATGAAATTCCCCGCTGATGTTACCAAGAAAGTCCTGACAATTCATACTGTTTCAACAATGCAAAAAAAGTGCCATCTCCCTTAAAGTTGTTAGCTTCAAGAATATAGACTATAGAGAGATGTAGATATCTATATGTAGATATGCATTGTGTACATACAATATACATGCATGTATATATGTGTACATGTGTATAGATGTGCACATATACATTTAATATATAGATATATAATTGTACAATATACATAATCTACACATACACAACACACACTTGTGTGTACCTATAAATGTATACATGTGTCTTGTATACGGGGACACATACATGTGTAGATTTGCAAAAACATATACATTTTTTATTGTCAAGTTAGTGCTTATCTTACAGTATAGAATGACTTTTTATTACAGAAGAGTTGTGAGTGCTTGGGTCATCTGCCCAATTTCACAATTCTGCAACACTGTCCATAATGAGCTTGTGTTCATATGTTGTATTCAAAGTCTCCACTGTGTAAGGTGCCAATGGATAACATTACTATCTATTTTAGTAGGAAACTGAGACTGAGGTACATTTAGTGCTTTGCTATTGCTACTAAATGACAGAACTAGGATTCAACCCCAAATCTTCTAACTCTAATCCCGGTGCCTTTTCTCTTATCACTTAGCTAGATGAGATTAAAAGACTTGTTTGAGGTGATTCAAATAGTTAGTAGAAAAGCCAGTAATGGAAACCAGATCCCTTAACTCTAATCTAACCCACTTTCCACTTTTTGATTTCAAGCTTTCACTTACTCTGCAAGAAACAAAAATTCATTCATCTCATCTATCATTTGTTACTAGCTTATTATCATGAAATACTGTGTTGTCCCAATAGCTAAGTTATAAACTAAACATTTCCAGAAACTAGTCTTCTTTGCTTCTATATTGTTTAGTTTGCATACACCTATCCCTGAGTCTCTGATATAATGATGTGTTAAACCCTCAGAGGAAACTGCTAGGAAATAACAGAGTATGTAAGTAATGTTTTAACTATAGGGTAGTTTGTGTTTGCTTTATAAAACCACAAAACCAGAAGGAAAGTGTGGGAGAAGGTGGGCTGGACAGTGGCACAAACCTCATGACATTTTTCTCCACCTCTCAGTGATTGGCTAAGAAGATCTGGGACAGCATTTAAATTCTAGGAGGTCACAACAAGTGAACAGTCTGAAGAGGAGAGGAAGGAGCATCAGGACCTGAAGACCTGAAGAATCTTCTTACTAACTGCAGCCTTCTGCCCAATCTCCACCTCAGGTAACTGGATTTTTTGCTTGTCCTATCACTTTGCTTCTTAAAATTTCCACTTGGGGGATTAGATGAAGCTATTCTAAATTTATGGGTTCTTTTTCTCCTACAAAAGTTCATCATGTTTTAAAACTAGGCTAAAACAATCTGAATAGTGTTTTTTTTTAATTTAGTTATGTTATTTTAAAATGCAAGCTGAAGAGATCTTAAAAACTGATTCAATTTTTGGCTGCTTTTATATCTGGAGAAAGATATGTACTACATATATGGTTGGCACTGGATCCTATTCATGTTAAGTTTAAATTATTATCTAAAGTTATCATCTAAGAATGAGTCTAGAGTAGAACATCAGATTATAGAATTGTAAAATGTACTCATGCTTTTTCAATGTTGAATGACTCAGTTTTTAAATTTTCTTTTGACTGTCAGGAATAGAAAAAACTAGTAGCATAGGGTTTTAGAACTCCTTTTCGTATTTCAACTCCATAGATCAAATTTTTAAAAATGTTACTGGAAAGGCAAGAGCCTCCAGAATATGGAATCACTGTGGTTCAATTGCTATTACAAGGTATCACTGGAAAGACTGAAGAAGGATCCACCATGAGGACTGCAGTGATCTGCTTCTGCTTACTTGGCATTGTCTCTGCATTGCCTGTAAGTAAATATTACACTTCAGTTATATTACTAAGCCTGAATAAATTGTGTGTATTCTGCCTTTGCTAGAAATAAAGCTGCACTGTAATCTCTTTTCCTCTTTATTGCTTCTAAGGTGAAACAGCAGACCAATTCCGGTAGCTCAGAAGAAAAGCCGGTGAGTTTCCTTTAAAAATCTTTTTGTTACCTTCACTTATGCCAACTCTTACAAAATCCATTGTGCAAAATATTTGTTACAATTATACCTGCTCACAAAATGGTAACATAAACTTTTTCCTATTAATTTGGGCTTATTAATTCATGAGCATTTACTTTAACAAAGCCTTCTTTGGGCTTAGCATTGCAACAGCACTGTTGGATACAGTTGGATACAGAATAAGGTACTTTACCATATTACATTCAAAACCTAGCTGAGGACTTTACCATCTGTTTAAGAATACGTCATTTTTCCTCTGTGAAGTCAAAACTAGACCTTTTTTAAAAGCAGATAGTTCTCTGGACCACAAGGACTCATGAATCTTTTCTGTTTAAGCATGCTTTTTTGTTTGCCAAGATATTGTTTTATAAGTAGTCCAATCCATTGTTTGATATCCCTAATAGAAAGAAGAATTTAAAATATATTTCTGACATTAGTCTATAAGATTATATGTGTGGACAAAAGCACAGACACTATGTCCTTAGACATTTGCTCCTGAGTCCATTGTCCAAGGAAAGCATATTTATATCATGTCTATTGTGCTTTTCAGCTGATTTCAAATCAAATTTTCCAAATAAAACAGGCATCAGACCAAATCATATACATTCTACTACTGGCTTGATAGCACCTTAATTGCACCTGGCTTCCCAGATAAAACTGTGTCCAATAGCAAACAGGCATTGGAAACTAACCCTATAGAACACAAAGTAAAATTCTAGATATACAGGGTGTTCCTAATGTCTGGACACATAGGAAATCTCATTAACTATGCATGTTTTCAAGAAATAAAATGAATGAAATTTTCAATGTTTTATTACTAATTAGCATGAATTTTAGCCATGGCAATTTCAAATGGGATAAAGGCTTTCATTAGCTATTTGGGACTATTTTCCTTATTAATGAGATTAATTTAATTTAATTAATGAGATTTCTTATGTGTCTCCTATGTCTTCCTATAAAATTTTATTTATGCTAATTAAATAAAATATTGTGGAAATTTTCATTTATTTCATTTCTTGAAAATATGCATAGTTAATGAGATTTCCTATGTGTCCAGACATTACCCCTGTAGTAGGGGTCAAAATAGAATTATCTGGGATCATTGTGATTGTTACTTAATGAATGAAATAGCAGAATTTTTGACATGTTGCTTTTTCCTAATTCATTCATGAGTATAAAATGCCTTGTCATCATAATGAATAATTTTTAGAGAAGACAAGTCCTGTAGTCTAGCCAGAGAAGGTGATCATTTCTAGAAAGCATAAAATAAGGCAAGGAGACATCCTAACAAGGTTTCTTGATTGGAACAAGAAGTATGAGATCAGTCAAAGTAGTAACTAGTACCTGGGTGTTTGGAATGATAGTCAAGATGTGAATGAACAAACCCAACATTCTTCCTTCTGTCATCAGCACCACCACCATCCCTATTCATAATCATGATTTTCCATATAAATGTTGGGCACAGAGAAAATGTAATTTCATTGACATCTGGAAACATGGAGGGTAGGCAGTTATTTAAGGTGATCTCTACCTTTAGTTGAACTTTGACAAAGGTCAGTGAATTAGAATATTTAGTAAAGAAACAGCTATTTAAAAAATTTCTTGAAGGGAAGATACAAAGGCATTCTTAGATAATTATATCTTTATTCTTATGCATTCCATATCATAACATCTCCCTAATTCATTTAACATAGCTTCCAGATGCATATGTTTCCTTTTCAATAAAGATAGACATACTTTTTTTTTCTTACAGCTTTATAGCAAACATCCAGACTTTGTGGCAACATGGCTGAATGCTGACCCTTCCCAGAAGCAAACATTATTAGCCACACAGGTATTTTTAAATTTTTTTTATGATCAGACACATAATTCAAGTGTTTATTTCTGTGGATGCATATAGAAACACATATCTACTCATCATCCCAACTAATCAGTCTACAGTTATTTATTGTCCTTTCTATCTGCCAGACACTGTACTAAGTTCAGGGGATACAAAAGAAAGAAAAACCAGTCCCTACACTCAATGAACTTACATTTTAATAGGGAACAAAATATACATATAAATAACTACATATGCATATATAAAAAGACACATATATGTATTATGCATGTGTACATGGATATAGAGATAGAATTGCTACAAAATAAACTCAGAGGGGAAGGCACCATTGTGCAAAGTGTTTGAGTATATTAAACCAGTGGTTTTTTCCTGCTTATACGTCAGACACCTCCCCAAGGCAATAAGTATGGAATATTTAGCAGTTTTCCTTGGTAGACAAAGTTTCCATACTTGGAATCCTTCATATCAATGAAATCACAGATCCAATTTAAAAAAAAACTCTATTGTATATAGATAAAAAATACAGATGTCTCAGTATGTTATGTTATAGAAGATGTGTCACCGTCATGTTTATGAACAAAGATTTGCCTTTGAATGCCAAAGCCAGAAAGAAACAATCAACCCATTTTGACCTTCTTCCTTTTTAGAATTCAGTGTCCTCTGAAGAAAGTACAGAAGACTTACAAGAGGTTAGTTCTCAATTCCATGACTTTTCCCAACACAGGGAATTCAACAGGTATAAAAAAAATTATAAAACTTCTTTCTTCCAATAAGACTGAGCTAGATATTCTACTTCAGATAATCAACTCCTTCTAGACTTATTTGTTAAGTACTTGGCAAACCTTAAAGTGCTGTATACATTGGAGGAGTTTCTATTATTATAAGGAATAATAATAAGGAATTTATGCCAGAACTGGCATAAAAGTCTAGCATAAAAGCTCAGTGTTTAGACAGTCTTGGTTCAAAGATACACTTCAAACTTGACCAGCGAAATAAGATCACCCAGTTCCAAAAATGGCCATCAGTAAGGAATGTACCTATTTTCTACCTATTTAGTCCTTAAAGAAAGATTTGTTAAATCAGGTTTAAAAACTTTGAATTAGTAGGAATAAATACAATCTCATGTTCATTAAGTGACAAATTAATGCCTCTGAACAGTAACCAAATTAATATTTTTGTCTATATTGATATTTTTATTTCTAATGTGATTGTTTATAAAATGGCTGCAGCCTTCATAGGACTGTTAGCATGTCAAAGAAATGTTTGAGTCAAATGACACAATTATGTCACTGATTACAACATTAACTTTTAAAAATTTCATCATTTTGACACACTAAGAGTTCCTGAGAAGGAAGCTAAATAAGCCACTGGAATGAAAACAGATGTGTCGATACAAATGTATAGCTGTACATTCTCTTACTTATGGATATTAACTGGTTGATTCAGGTATTGGTTAGAAGTATCTACACATGCATTCAGTCAAATTTCGATTATCCAAATTAATAAGTAGTAGTGTATCAAAATAATTTATTTACAAAATGGGGAATATTTTGGGAAGAGGATATGTTACGATGTGAATTTTCAGATAAGAGTTTAATACCTACCATTTGTGTAGATTTTTAAATTTCAAAACAAAACAAAACAACTCTTTTGACTTTTAGACACTCCCAAGAAGCTCCGATGAAAGCCCAGATGATACTGATGATGATGACGATGATGGAGATGATGGACATAAAAGCATTGATTCTGATGATTCAGATGAATCTGATGAGGTGGTCACTGATTTTCCTGCTGATACCCCAACAACACCAAGTTTCCTAACCGATGCTCCAACAAGAGGTGATAATGGTGGCAGAGGAGATAGTGTGGCCTATGGACTGAGGTCAAAATTGGGGGCACCCTACAGATCATCAGAACAGGTAAATTCTCCTGACAAAAATTTTAGATGGTTATGAAAAATTCTCCCTTTCAATAAATAAGAAATGAATGAAAGCAATATCCAACATGAAAATTGTTATTTAAAATCTTTTATTTAGTGATTTTGGAAAATCCACATAATTTTCTATACTTAAAAATCATGGTTTCAAATGATCCCGAGGTCCTAATCAAACCTTTTATTCCACCTAGACTTTCTTGGGAGAAAAGTCCCTAGTGTATGGCAATCATATTTAAAAAAAAAAAGCTCAAGTTCAAAAAAAGTCTAAAAATAGAAGAGTTATGCAAACATATTTTAGCTAAAATTAATCAACCTACAAGTAGAGTTATGCGTAATTTAAAAATGGTTTCCACTACTTCTCTTCACACACTAAATCAGTGGGATTATGTTCAATTTGTAACAATGAAAATCCATCCTGCATATCAGATTTTACATAACAGTAGCAAAATTACAGTTATGAAGTGGCAATGAAAATAATTTTATGGTTGGGGGTCACCACAACATGAGGAACTGTATTAAAGGGTCACGGCATTAGGAAGGTTGAAAACCACTTCACTAAATGATTGAATCAAACTGTTTTCATTGCTGTCCTTCACATACAACAGTCCTCTGTCCATGTCATTGTATGGTTTCCTTTGTACAGTCTTCTGTGGCCGAAATTCATTCCCTTTTGAATTCTATCTCTTGTAATCCTTAGTTCTCTTGAAACTCAGTGTCATTTCTACATGAAGCTTTTCTGATTCCCCAAGGACTGCTACTACATCTCTCCCCCAAACATAATTTTGTATTTCTTTTGTATATACTTACCTGTGGGGGTTTTTTTTGTCTCCTCTAGTAAAAGTCCTTGAGGGCAAGTCAAGGAAATGGGCATTTATTATGCATTTACTATGTCCCAGAGTACAGTGCTAAGAGCAGGGAATGCAAATACTAGTAGAAAGAAAGTCAGTCCCTGCCCTCAAGGAACTTACATTACAACAGGGTGTAAAGGGGAGCTGATGAAGGTGGGGGGAAAGGTAGCTACCCACATAGGCACTTGATAGAGAAAGTCCTCTGGAGTCAGGAATAGAGTCTGGAGAGGACTGAAAACAATGGCTGACCTGGGTGTTTTCCTCAAAAATGGAGGTTGGGGAAGGAAGCAGCCAATCAGAGGAAGGGATTGCAACAGCTGTGTATTGGTAGTATTACCAGTATGAGAAGTCCCAGGGTAAAGTGAACCTCTAGCATTAGGAGGCTGCTGTGGTGTGGTAGAAAAAGTCCAGAGAGTCAGAAGAGGAGGTACTATTTTATTTTTGTCTTTCTATCTTGGGCAGTTTTTTAGCCCATATTAGACAATTACTTGATAGACTCATATGCAGGTATTCTTTGAACTCTTTCTGAAGCACAAAAATTCACTGCAGAAAATAGTTCTTAAAAAGTAGAATTGGCCAAATGAGAAAGGAGATACAAAAGTTCACTGAAGAAAATAATTCCTTGACATCTTCTTGGTTGTTTTGACACAGGTGCATGATGTTACCGCAGAGGATCTAACATCCCAAATGGAAAGCTATGAGTCTGAAAAGACACACAAAGTGTTCCCTCTGTCACACAACCTTCCTAAGGCTTCTACTTGGAACAGAAATGGTGAGAAGAGTAATGAAGCCAGCCACCCAGATGAATACAGTGTAGAAACCCAAAGTCATGAGCAATTGAAAAGCTATCAACTTGAACAGATTAACTATGACAGCCAGCAGCAAGGTGACTCACATGGCAGCCAAGAAAATTATAAAGTCAGCGAAGAATTTCACAGCCGAGAAGGTGACAAAGATAGCCAAGAATTTCGCAAACTACAAGTCAACAAGATCAGCCAAGAATTTCACAGCCAAGAAGTCCACCAAGTCAGTGACCCCAAGAGTGCTGAAAATAATAAACATCTGAAGCTTCATTCTTCCTATGAAACTGATAGCTCATCTTCTGAAGTCCATTAATAGGGGTGGGAAATCTCCACTGTGCTTTTAGAAAGGACAGAAAAATAAAAGTATTGCAGTATGGTGGGGGGAGGGGAGTGAAGAATAGCTAATACTTATTTCTAAGCTTTCTGGGTAAATACATCTTTATGTGCATTTGGAAACTTAATGGGTTTGATTTCTAGCTGTAGTTAAGTGGTAACCACCAGGGCAATGAAAGTCTGTAGTTTTCAATTCCATTTCTTAGCTGAAAAGGACATTAGTGTTTATTTTTCTGTTTTTGAAGAGAATATATAAAGGCAGAAGAAATTGTTTTATGCATATATAAGTGAACTATTACCTTTATGATACTGTACATTTTGGGTTGTTTTTTTTAAATCAGTGTATATTTTGTTGTGATTTTATTTTAAATAAAATGTTAGAAAAAATCCTCAGATAAAACAAGAGCAAAGACTTATTTTGTATATTGCATGTGATTAATGAATAATGAATAATGATTCCATAAGCATTTACTGAGTCCTGCTTTGTGCCCATCATACACAAAAATGAAATATTCCCTGTTCTCAGGGAGCTAACATTTGATTGGGGGAAAACCAATGCACAGAAAATTAGATATAAAACAAGTTCCAAGGTAGTTTATTAATTGTCTTGGATCATTGCATTGATCAGAGTAGCCAAATCTTTTATACCTGATCATCATTACAACATTATGATTATTGTGTACAATGATCTCCTAATTCTTCTCACTTCATTTTGCATCCATTCATATATGTCTCCCCACTTTTTCTGAAACTATCCCCCTCGCCATTTCTTTTTTGGCAACGGGAGTTAAGTGACTTGCCCAGGGTCACATAGGTAGTAAGTGTCTGAGGTTGGATGTGGACTCAGGTCCTCTTGACTCCAAGGCTGGTGCTAGTCAGCACCACCTAGTTGGTCCTGCCTCCTCCTCATTTCTTATAACCCAATACTATTCCATCATAATCATATGCCACAACTTGTCCAAACATTTCCCAAATCCCCTTAATTTCCTTTTATTTCCCTGGTATATAGACCTAATAGTGGTATTGCTTGGTCAAAGATTATGCACAGTTGTTTTTTTAACCCTTTGGGCATAGTTAAAATAGTTTTCCAGTATGGTTGTATCAGTTCACAACTCCACCAGCAATTCATCAGTGTATTTATTTTTTCCCTCACCCCCTCCAGCATTTTCCATTTCTGATAGGTGTAAGGTGGTACCTCTGAGTTGTTTTAATTTGCATTTCTCTAATCAATAGTGATTTAGAATGTTTTTCCATATGAGTATAGGCAGTTTTTATTTCCTCTTCTGAAAATTATCTGCTCATACCCTTTGACCATTTATCAATTGGGGAATGGCTCTTACTTTTATAAATCTGACTCAATTCTATGCTCAGTATATATTTAAGAAATGAGGCCTTTTCAGAGAAACTTGCTGTAAACATTTTTATATTACTTCATTGTTTATTGTACTTTTTTTAGCAACATGTATTTTCCCTGATTATTTTTTAAAAATTCATTCTATTTTTGATTTTGCTTTTCCTAAGATTATTACTACTCCTGCCTCTTTTTTTTTTACTGTGGCTCAGTGGCTAGAATGCCAGGCCTAGAGTCAGGAAGACCTGAGTTCAGATACAGACTCAGTTGATTACTGGCTGTGTTATTCTGAGCATGTCATTTAACCTATTTGCCTCAGTTTCCTCATCTGTAAAGTGGGGATAATAATAGTTCCTGCCTCACAAGTTTATTGCAAGGATCAAATGAGATGATTATAAAACACTAAGTGCAGTGCCTGGCTCTCTATAAATGTTTATTATTATTATTATTATTATTATCCTGAAATGGCTATGTCTAGGCTTAGAGATGATCTTATAAGTTCAAGTGGTCTGTGGGTTTGAGGTCCTACTAGACTAGAAGGAACTACTCTAGTGCTTCTGAAGAGGATGGTCACTAACAAGACCACTGACCCAAGTTTTACCAGCAAAGCTGTACTGGGAATTATTTGGACAATGCAGAGTCAAGATGAAATGAAGTCCTGAAAACTCTTTTATGTTCTGATGAGGCTTAAATATCTGCCTTCCTGTCAACTGTCGCAATAATTAAAAACTGAGTTAATGAATCCTGGTTTCAGTCTTTCCCATATCATGATTCTAATGTTTAAGCATTTCTTTTGAATATAGGAATAACTTGCCCGTACCATATTTATTTATATAGTACACTGTGCACCTTTAGACTTTTTTTTTTCGGGGAAGCCTTAGACATGAGATAAATTAATTTATAAGTTAATTTACCCCTGAGGCATTGGAATGGGGATTAATGAGTAAAAGAGAGTTAGTTAATTAATAAAAGAACTTGGAATCTAACCTCTCTCTCAGCAGACAGGTTCCCCAGGACTTAACCTTTCCAAACCATCTAGATAGATACAGAACAGGAAATAGCACACAATCCTGTGAGTCCATCAGTGGTTTCTCAAAGACAAATTTATTTCAGGAAAAGTATAGACAACTCATAACATTATTTCTATGGGAAAACACCTTCTTGCAAAGGTTAATAAAACCTTCCACCAAGGTAGCTTGGGCCTTAAGTCAGTGTCCAAAGAAGCTTTGGCACGTGGGACCCTTTCTCAACCTGAGACTCTATTGATGGATTGTGTCTCTTTTTCTTCTAAATTATTTTGGGTAGCTGTTCTTACGGCCCATAATAGAGGGGTAGCCATTAACCGTGTGCATGAGGGGAGTTGAAAAAAGGACATTGTCCTCTCAGTTTCAGGTTACTTTATATACCAAAACAGAAATTGTTTTCTTTTTAATTCTGCATCAGGACCAGGGTTCCATTACTTATCCCACCCACTTAAAAGTACTAACTTTGTTAGGAAAGAACTCTTCTGGATGGAATCAATCAATCATAACTATGTGAACAGGGTTAAAACACCTCCTTGAATCAGTTAAAACTATTTCTGTGAAAGGCCTGGTAAAACTAGAAGGAATTTGTTTAAAAAAAAATTTTAAAGAGGAGTTACCTCAGAACCAGACAGAGATTCTGATAGAGAGGAAGGAGTAGGGGGCTTACCACTAATGATAAGCCAAGAACTGGAAGCAAAAAGAGGGAAAAAGGCCTGAGATAAGACAGAAAAGACGGAGGATGACCATTGAATCTACAAGTATTGTGAAGCAGAAGACCAGAGGTGATGAAGGCCCTCACTACCACATCCCCTCCTCAAGGATGGGTGGAGGTCCCAAGGAAAGCTGGGCTCTGGGGCCTGTGTTATGATCTGCTATTTCATTACCCAAACTTTTTCAATAACCTGAACTTAGCTCAACCTCAAAGAAGCCAGGGGATAACTAGAGAAAGATATAGAGATAAAAAGAGAGAGATGTATGTATGTATGTATGTATGTATGTATGTATGTATGTATGTATGTAAATATAGGCAAAGAGTACAACTTCAGGCTAAATGTTAGGAATTTTCCTACCTGGGGACTTGGAGAGATTGCAGGGAACATGAATTCAATTTCTCATCTGAAACAAACTCCCCAAAACAGCAGCAAAAAGAAGCCCTTGGGATTGACATAAATTTACTATTGTAACAGAATGATTTATCTTCTTTATAAAAGCAATATCAAAGTAATGAACTGCCCAAAAGGTTTAATAAGCAACAAGCAGTCAGCAAAAAGTGCCTACCATGTGCCGGGTACTGGGAATACAAAAATGTCTATCCTTGTCCTTAAGGAGCTTATATTTTATTGGGGGAGACAACATATTATTAGAGTGAGGGACTGGCTTATAGTTTTATTGGCACAGAAACTCCCAGATGAAGAAATTTTATCTAGTAATATAGGTTGTAACCTTCTGAAACTTTTAGTTTCCATGAGTTGAGAAGTTGAGATCTGTGCCGGTGACGGAGCCAGGATGTAATAAAGATGAGCAATCTTTCTGGGTCCAAGGCTAATTTCCTATCTACTAAAGCAAATATAGGCATACTTTGTCTTACTGAGCTTCCTTGCATGTATTTTATTCATTTTGCTTTTACAAATTCAACGTTTGTGGCAAGCCTGAGTCCAGCAAAGTCTTTGGGTGTCATTTTTCCAATAACATGTGCTCACGCTGCATCTCTATGACATATTTTGGTAATTCTCAAATATTTTAGACTTTTTCATTATTATTATTATATCTTTACATGGATCTATGCTCAATTGTCTTTGATATTAGTATCATAATTGTTTTGGGACTGCCATGAACCTCCTCTACGTAAGATGATGAACTTAATCCATAAATGTTGTATGTTTTCTGACTGCTCTACCCAATGGACATTTCCTATCTCTCTATTTCCTGAGACTCAAAAATATTGAAATTATGCACATTAATAACCCTCCAATGGCCTCTAAGTGTTCAGATGAAAGGAAGAATCAATCTATTTGGCAAACTTTACTGCTGTCTTAAGAAATTGCCACAGCCCCCCAACTCTTCAGCTACCACAAACTTGGTCAGTCAGCAGCCATCAACACTGGCAGAAAACCCTTCACCAGCAGAAAGCTTAGGACTGCTAAGGGCTTAAATAATGTTTTGCATTTTCTAGCAATAAAATATATTTTTAAAAATTACAGCATATATATTGTGCTTTTTAGACATAATACTATAGTACACTTGATAGACTACAGGATTGCAGCTTTCCTTTCATTGCAGTGACTTGGAACCAAACTCGAAATAGTTATGAAGTATAATTGTATAAGATAATTTAGGGGCTGGGAGGACTAGAAGCTGGGGGAGGGGAAGTGTGAAGTCAGCTAAAACCTCATGTAGGAGGCTGACATCCCATCCCTTCTCCTCCAACACATCACCCCTAGTGTCATTCACACTCTTTCACTCATTTTCAATCGTTCCCTCTTAATTAGCTCACTTTCTGTTGATTATAAACATACCCATATCTCCCCCACTCTGAAAAAAGACAAGCCACTTGATTCTTCCATCCCTGCTTATCATTGTCCTATATCCATTCTGCCCATCATGGCTATACTTGAAAAGGTTGTCTAAGATTGCTACCTCCACTTTTTCTCCTCACTCTCTTCTTAACCCCTCAGAATCTGGCTTCTGACCTTATCATTCCCCTGAAACTGGTCTCTCTAAAGTTATCAATAATCTATTCATTGCCAAATCCAATGACTTTTTTCTTAATGCTCATTCTCCATCCCTCTGCCTGCTTTGATACTGTTGATCACTCTCTCCTTCATGTTCTCTCTAAGCTTTTGGGACACACTCATGGTTTTCTTCCTATCAGACCTACCTCTGTCTCCTTTGCTGCAATCTGTAAATGTCCGCTTCTCCCTCTACATTACTTTACATGATGAACCCCTCAACTCCTATAACCATCTGTATGCTGATGATTCTCAAATGTACCTATCCTGTCCTAACATCTCAACTGACCTCCAGTCTTCTATCTCCAACCGCCTTTAGGACACCTCAAACTAGATGTCCAGTAGACATCTTAAACTCAATATATCCAAATCTCATGATTTTATCCCTTAAACAACTCCCTGCCCACACCTTCCCACTGTCCTTCCAGGCCCTTAGGCTCATTACCCAAGAGCCACCCTGGATTCCTCACTTTCTCAAACCTGCTACCTCCAATATCCAACTGTTGCCAAGACCATCTCTGGATCCTGACACTTTCCCCATCCTGGTACAGATCCCCGCACGTGTCCTGCCTGAACTACTGAACTAGCCTCCTAGGGGGTTTGCAACTTTCCCCCAATTCCAATCTATCCTCCATTCCTCCACTAAAGTGATTTTCCTAGATGAAAGTATGTCACCTCCTCTACTCAATAAACTCCAATCGTCTCTAGAATCAAGGGTAAAATGTTCTATTTGGCATTCAATGCCCTTCATAATCTACCCTCCTCTTGCCTTTCCAGCCTTCTCACACCTTACTGCCCTCCAGGTACTCCTCGATCCAGTGACATGTTCCAGGAACAAGACCCTCCGTCTCTGGGCTCCGGGGGTTCTCTCTGACTGTCCCAGTGTCAGGAACGCTCTCTCCTTCCTCCTCTCTCACTGCTGACCTCCTCTGCTTCCTGTAAGTCCCAATTAAAATCCCTCTTCTGGGGTCCACCTCCAATCCTCCTGACCTATATCTGGCCACCGGACCCAGATGACTCCGGAAAAGAAAGTGAGGCTGGTGACTTTGCACAGCCCTCCCAGCCCTCCCTCCCTTATATCTGTTGGCCTTGAAAGGCATGGCATCACCTCCCTAAGGATAAACAAAAACAAAATCCCCCCCTTCTGCTGGAAACCTTCCCCAGTCCCTTCTAATTCCAGTGCTTTTCCCTCAGTTAATTATGTCCTGTTCTGCATAGAGCTTGAGAGGTTTAAATTTGTTCGCGGTTTCCCCATTAGACTGTAGGCTCCCTGAGGGTAGGAGCGGTCTTTCGCCCCTTTTTGTATCCTCGGGGCTCAGCACAGTGCCCGACATATATTAGGTGCGTAATAACTATTCACCTACTGAATTTAGGAGGAGTTAGACTGACTGCGGGCCAAGCAGCCCTTTCCCGGAGCATCTCTGAGCAGAGCATCTTCCATGCCTCCGGCACCAGTGCAGGGCAGGGCGGGCGGCCCCCGGGCAGCGCATCTCCTCCCCGCTGGGCCCCGGGCAGCGCATCCCCTCCCCCCCGACCCGGGCCGTTCGGGCTCCGCGCCGGGGGGCGGGGGGGGCGTGGGCGGCCGGGGGCGGGGGGAGGAAGCCGAGCCCGCCGCGGGAATGTGGAGCAGTCGGGGGCGGGGAGCGGGCTTCGGCGGCCTGGAGAAGAAAGGAACATGGCTCCCGCCGCTGGTGGAGCACAGCCGGGGTGTCTGTGACCGCTCGCCCGCCGGCCCGCAATGGTGAACCCGAGCCGCGTGAAGCCGCAGCTGGAGGCGGGCGCGCCCCGCAGAGCCGAGCCCCCAGCGGTCCGGGCCAGGCTGAGCGGGCCCGCCCCCGGCGCTGACGGCAGCCTCGCGGCGGCCCCGGGCCTCCCCTCCCCGGGCGGCCTCCGGGAGCCGCGGGGGCTGGACATCGAGATGGAGCGACTGCGCCAGGCTGCCGCCCGGGACCCCCCGGCCGGAGCCTCGGCGTCGCCGTCGCCGCCCCTGTCGGCATGCTCGAGGCAGGCGTGGAGCCGGGACAACCCGGGCTTCGAGCCCGAGGAGGACGACGAGGACGACGAGGACGACGAGGTGGAGGGGGAGGAGGGCGGCATGGTGGTGGAGATGGACGTGGAGTGGCGGCCCGGCAGCCGCAGGTCCGCCGCCTCGTCCGGGGTCGCCTCCTCCGGCGGCAGCGGCCTGGGGCTGGGCAGCTTCCACGGCGGCAGCCTCCCGAGCGGCCGCCGCCGGAGGAGAGAGGCCCCGGGGCCCGTGTGCGCCGGGCCCGCGGGCCCCGGAGAGTCTCTGCACCGCCACCTCCCCCTGGACGGGTCGCAGCCGCCGCCTCCCCCGGCCCGGGCGTCCGGGGCCAAGAGGCTGCTGCGAGCGCTGCGAGGTGAGGCAGGCCCCGGGCCGCGGGCCTGTGCTTACACTTGAACGTCTGCAGCCCTTAAAATGAATGTCACAGTGGTCAGGAGTTACTATGTATCCACCATTGCAGCAGTTACATGTTTACAGGATCGTAGAAACAATGTTGCAAAGAGCTTTCCCTCGGTCTGGAGGAAGGGGCGCGGGGAACGCGGCAGCGGGGCGGGATCAGTCAGCTGAGCAATCGCAGTGAGAAAAAGATCAACTTACTGTACTCTCCTGGTCTAGACTTTGGGGAGATCGCTGAAAATGACAAGTCGGAATTGAGTAATTGATTTGTGGAGAATAGGGGCGGGGCGGGGAGTTTTCTAGAGGATCTGAGGGAGAGTGTGAGAGTTTTCCAATTAGCGGATCTGGTCGAAAAGTTTTGTCCAGGGCAGCCTGGGAAAAACAATCAAACCGACCCAAAACAGTGGATTTGAGCTTTCCCTCGAAGGATGGATCAACAGAGAATTGGATTTTGGTGCACCTCGTGAATTTAACCACTCGAAAGGCATATACTCCTTTAAAGTTTCTTTTCGGGAAAGAAGTTTTTATGAAGTATTTCTTGCTAACTTATCTAACACGTTTATTTCTTCGGGAATGTTTGCTCTCCTCCACTCTCATGTTGACCTTTTAAACCCTGATGTAGAATTTAAGTGTATGGTGCAAAAGAGCAGGAACTTCAATGTAAATTATATTTAAATGTCTCAAGTGTTTAAAAAGTGTTTTAATGTATACCCTAACGATAGTTACCTATACAGATCGTGATAATGGTACAATAATGGTGAAATGAGAAATTCAAATCCCCCATCTTATTGTTAATATTAGTGTGAATTTATGCAAGTCGCTTAATTTCCCTCGGTTTGCTCAGCTGTAAAAGAAGGTTGTGCTAGATGGTACAGGGTTGGAATCTTCTATAGAACCTGAAAGTATTTCACACGTGCTCTCCTCTCATAGAGTTGCATTTGATAGTAATATGTTTATTTGGTCCTAGATCCCTCACATGCATAGGGAACTCTTGAGACTTCTCGGTGAAGATCTGTTACTTTTTCTAGTTCCAGCTGAGAAATCAAATTAGATTTGCAAACCAGAAGCTGTGCTATGGAGGGAAATAAACATTACTTGTATATTTGTCATGGGTGCAATGAGACCCTCCAAAACTCAGGTCTAATTCCTTGGTTTGCAGTGGAAGAAACGATGGGAAAGGAAGATTTTCTTTTCTGAAGAATGTTTCTTTTCTAGCTCAAAGACTACACTCTTCACTTGGGGTAGTAGCACTGTGAAATACTTTCAGGATTTTAGGGCTGCTCGGGTAGGCTGCACATGGGTCATATGTGGTAGTGTGACAGTTATTTCCTACATCTGTGGAGGAGACAATTCTCTAGGACTGTAAGTTGCAGTTGTGTTGGTTTAAGGGAGTTTCCTCAACTGAACATTCTCTTCACTAATTAAGTTCTAGGTCTCATTCCTTTCCCTTTTTCTTCTCTTATTATTATGGTGCAAAGGGGGATTTTTTAGAAAATGTGAGTCGTTGTGAATATTTTGTTTAAAATAGAGCATTAGTTCTTTCATTGTAATTTATTGTCTGAAGAAATCTAGGAATAATAGCTTACTCATTTACCTGACTCAGCTCTGCAGATTTGCTAAATGACTAATAAGAATGATGGAACAATACTATATCAATACCTCACCTGATGTGCACAGAAATTTAAAGTACGGTCATTGAATTGCATAGATTAGGACAACAACCTACCCTTATGATAAAATGCAATAGATTCTGTTCTATGCTTGTAAGGCTATTCTAGAATCATTCAATTCACTAAACATGTATTATGCACCTATTTTGTGTGAGGCATGGTGCTAGATACTGGGAATTCAGGCACCTTAGTTACATGAGATAATTTTATCCATTCTTCCTCTCCTTTCCCCCAGATTCTCTATTATATGCCTCTTCCCCTTTATGCATTTTTCTTAGATCATCAAAATATAACAGAATTACTCCCAGATTCTCTGTCTAATAAGAAGCTTTCTATGACCCCTGATAATGAAAGAGTTATAGGGGAATGCATGAATCATCTCACCATAAAAGAATATAAACAGTTTATATTTTTGATTGCCTAATTATATACCTTCTTAAGCTTCTCTTGACTCCTATGTTTGCATGTCAGATTTTCTACTCAGCTCTGGTGTTTCATCAATTTACAATTTTGGTGAAGGTTCATTTCCCCCCTTCCTCTCCCATAGGAGTATATCTTGGCCATAAGCCTGGATCTTTTACCTTCCAAAACATCATATTTTAAACTTCGTGCTCCTTTATAGGCTGTTAAATCTTGCTTAATCCTGACTATGGCTCTATTTGAATTCTTTCTTTCTGTCTGCTTGTGGTATATTTTCTTTGATTCAGAAGTCCGGGACTCTTGATGTAATGTGCTTGGGAGTTTTTCTTTTCGGGTTTCTTTCAGGAGGTGACTGGTAGATTTTCTGCCTTTCCAGTCTTCTTACACAGTCCTCCCCTCAATGCAGTCTGCAGTCCAGCCACACTGGCCTCTCTTTGCTGACCTCCCTCACCCAGCTCTGTGCATCCCACTAGCTGCCCATTATGCCTGAAGGGTTGTCACTCCTCACTTCCACCTCTGTCTTCAGTCAAGACTCAGCTTAAGAGCCACCTGTGCAGGAAGTCTTCCCCAGGACTCCCAGCTGCTAGTGTACTCACCTCCAGTTATCCCCAGGACCCCCAGCTGCTAGTGTACTCACCTCCAGTTATCTTCTACCTACAGTATCTGTTCTTGTGAGTCTATCTGTATGTACACCTGATTGACTCCACTGGAGTGTGAACTCCTTGAGGCCAGAAATTGCTTTTCCCTTTGTCTTTGTATTCCTGGGGCTCAGCAGTGTCTGGCATGTAACAAGCGCCTATAAAGGCTATTGATTGATTTAAAAGTACTTTTAAAACACATTTATCAGAAAAAGCACCTATAGACAAGGTAGTAGTACTTAGTATATTTATATCACGCACTCATTAAGTATTATAGCACTTTTTAAGTTCTGGGTCGCAACCCAGTTTAAGAAGCACTGAACGGTCGCTAGTAGAAAACGTTTAAGAAGCCCTGATTTAGATGACATTTTATCTTGGCCAATACTCTTAACACAATGAATTTCAATTTTATGAATCTTTGAGATGGAAATTTTAGTTAACATGCTAATTGTATAACCTCGTGGTTGATTTTGTAATGAAAAATCGTTAATGGCCTTAAATGGTAGTTCTCTTTTAGGATTTTCTAGGGTTTTTTCCCCTTGTCATATCTATTATATCTCAAATCGAAATGAAATGAGTTAACTTATTTTTTTTTTAATATTTAAGGTCTCTGGGGAACAAGACTGATGGAAGAAAGTAATACAAGCCGAGAGAAATATCTGAAAAGTGTTTTGCGAGAACTGGTTACGTACTTCCTCTTTCTTGTGGTTTTATGTATCCGTAAGTAGACCATTATAAAATTTATTTACTCCTTCTGAAGCCCGTTTAAAAGAAAATATGCTTGCACTCAAAGGGTCAGAGTAAATGTTCTTTCTGATTAGCCATTGTTTTCAGCACGATTCAAAATTTAATGAAGGACTCATGTTCATTATTAAACATTAAATGATATTTCAGCCTTTTCTGCTTGATTAGGTCAGTGCTAATAAAGTCATTTAAGCCTGACATAATGCTAAGTTAAGGAAGGTAGTATTGTACTCTTTACAAATCTTACTGGGATAAAAGATTTTATTAGCTACTATGAGCAGCCGAATGGCATGGGCCAGCCATCGAGCCATAAGGACCTGGGTTGCAGTTCTGACTCCAGTGCATACTAGCCATGTGATTATTGACACGTGACTTAATGGCCCTAAGTGCACCTCTAAGACTATAAGTTGCCAATCTGCATCCATGGAGAGGATTTCCTCCCCAGGAGTTCTCTATATTAATGAAATCATAGATCTGAACAAAAAGAAAAATACAAAAGAATTACTATATAAGCATACCATAAGGGGCAAATAATTTGTTGAGTTTAGCAGTTAAGAAGTCCAGAATATTATCTTTTGTTTTTAAAATTGTAAATTTAATTAACAGCAAAACACAAATAGATAAATATGCTAACTACAAAAATGAAATCTCATTATTATTATTGAATTATATAATTTATATTATATATTTATTATATATAATAATTATAATATATATAAAATAAAATATATTATTAAATATGCTGTAGTCTAACAAAATAGGCAGGGCAGCTATGTGATGCAGTGGATGGAATGCTAGCCCTAGAGTCAGGAGAACCTGAGGTCCAATCCAGCTTCAGACATTTCTTAGCCGTGTGACCTGGCAAGTCACTGAACCCCATTTACCTCAGTTTCCTTATCTGTCAAATGAGCTGGAGAAGCAAATGACAAACCACCCCATTATCTGCCAAGAAAACCTCAAATGGGGTCATGATGAGTTGGACATTACTGAAAACTGACTGAACAACAAAAAGCTAAATAAGAGCCTGATACAGTGAAAAGGGCGGGGTTCTAAGGACATGGATTCAAATCTCACTTTTGAATTTACTACCTGTGTGGCCTTGGGCAAGTGATTCAGCCTCCGTAGTCCTCATCTGTCAAATGAGAAAGGTTAGACTAGACCAGCAGTTCTCAACCTGTGGGTTATGTTCAATTTGTAACAATGAAAATACACTCTGCATATCAGAAATTTACGTTATGATTCATAACAGTAGCAAAATTACAATTATGAAGGAGCAACGAAAATAATTTGATGGTTGGGCGTCACTACAACATGAGGAACTGTATTAAAGGGTTGCAGCATTAGGAAGGTTGAGAACCACTGGACTAGATGGTGTTTTCACGTTCCTTATGCTTCTAGAACTGTGATCTTAATGATTAGGTTAATATACACACTCCACCGGACAACTGGTTAAAGGATATAAACAGATAATTTTCAAATAGAGAAATACACAGTAACCACATCAAAAATATGCCCAGACTACCTAATAAGCATTGATATTCAGATCAAAATCATCTTAAGATACCACTTTATGCCTACTATAATTGCAAATATGCTCTTCCTTCAAAAAAATTCAATATTGGTGAATTGCATGGAAAATAGGACTATGATATAATATTGGCAGGGACTGTGGTGTGGTGCAAACATTTTGAAGCATGATCTAGCAATGTACAATGAAAGTTGTATGCTGATAATAACTTTGGACCCAGATAACCTATTTAGGATAAATTTTTAGGATAATTTAATAGAATAATTTAATTTTATCCCAAATCCAAAAACCATCTATTGCCTGTACTAGGTTCAGGTTTGGGGGCTGCTTGAAAATCATTCCTTTTTTGACTCATTTTGCCCCACCTAGAGTTTCTTCCAGGAATCCTTGAGTATAATTCATGTCCAGAATCCCTCAAGTAAACATAGAAGTCTCAGGTAACATTCAGGCATTCAGACATTGGGTGTAGAATAGACATTATTTTACATGATAGAAAAATGTAGGACTCAGCCCCCAAAAGAAGAAAAAGCAGCTGAGACCTTATATCTAGCCTGAGACAAAGTTTCTGAAACTCCCAAAAGCTGATCCTCTCCTTCTTCTCTAGTGAGTCCTCTCTTCCTCCCAGGTACCTAAATAGTTCGCCATACTCATGTGAAAGGGCCTGGGGAAAGCCTTCCTGTCAGGTGTATATATCCAGATGCTCCCAGTATGGCAGAACACAACACCTTGGCACTGGATCCTCAATTAAAATGAATTCTCCTGCCACTTCTCCCTCTAGGGGAGGGGGAGAACTAGGGGGAACTAGGGCTTAATCCTCTTTTCTTAACAAAAGCTGGCATTTCTAGAAGCTTCTTCTTATCTATCAAGAAAGCTTTTTGTCTCCAACTCTAGGAACCCAACACTGTCCTGAAAAAATACTACCTCCAAGAAATATGGGTTTCAGAACAATTTGGCCACATGGTTCCTCCCTCCTGAGGCTGTGTGATTGAGAGCATTTGCATCTGAAATGTGCTTCTGCCTCTTTAGAGTTGGATATGTTTCCTCTGCTGATGCCATCTTTGGGGCTAAGAGCCTCACCATTTAGTCTGGTAGAGTTACTTGTACCCAGCTGCAGGCATCAGCTTCCTCTCAGCAGAGAACAAATTCAGTTTGCATGTTTCCGATCTCATCTTTCTCTTTCTCTTTCCCTCTACCCTTCCCTAATTTCTCTTTCTCTTTCATCCTCCCTGTATATAATATATATTATGTATAATATATTCTCTCCATATATAAAATGATATTAAATGTAATATATGATTATAGTATATTACATATAATCTATATGGGAGGGGGAGAGAGAAAGAAGAAGGGAGAAGGAAGGGAAAAAGATGGGGAAGAGAGGAAAGGGAAAAGAGAAGGAAGGCAGAAGAGGAGAGTGAGCCTTTGCTAACATTTCATTCAAAGTTTGTTCCCTGCAGAGTTAAAGTACCTCAGTATTAAACAGTAAAGCACTTAAATTCCCATTAGGTAGTTTTCAAACAAAAGGATGCTCGCCTGAGGTCATGTGCATAAAAGTGTCAGCCACTCACAATCCAGTTTTCTTCCCGAATGTTTTCAGTGAAGAATTATAAAACCAGCACATTTCTAAGAAATCACCTAGTGTAGCCCCATCATTCTGTAACTGAAAAACTGAGGTCCAGAGAGGTTAATGACTTGTCCAGGTTCACGCGGCTGATTCTGATCATGTCTCTTTGGGGCACATCAATTCTAAAATGCACTTTTCAATGTCACATCTTTTGAATTTCTGAAGTTCAAAGTTTTGGCCAACTGGTGTCCCCTTTTTGTAGCATCCTTTGCCTTGTGCCTTCTGCGTCCTTTCACTTGGTAGTACAGTTTGTATTTATGTCCTGTCTTTCGGATTCACATGTAGTTCCATAGAAAGGCTACTTTTTATAAAGGTGGTCTTGAGCTGCACCTGACTTTTATTGCATTATGTAAATAACCATAAATGGAGCAGACTTGTTGTCTACTCTTCACGCTGTCAGGAGTCAGTCCCTGGGGAACACGGAGAATCTAATGTAACTGTATAGAGCAGTGGTTCTCAACCTGTGGGTCACGACCCTTTGGGGTCTAATGATCCTTTCACAGGGGTCACCTAAAACCATCTGAAAACACATATTTCCAATGGTCTTAGGAACTGAGACATCACTCCTCTATCTGTCTCCAGGTGGGTCCACCCACATGTAGATACGCCCACATACAGGCATCGTTAAAGGGTCATGGTATTAGGAAAGTTGAGAACCACTGCTATAGAGTGATGTGAATGTCACAGATGTCTATGAAGAATGCTCATTTTGTCTTGGGAGCTGATATGGATTCAGGACATTGAAAAGATGTTCATAAACAAATAAATGGTTGAAAGTACTCAAATTGAAGTATGGCTTTTTCACTTTGTTTCTCCCCCCCCCCTTTTTTTTGCAATGTGGGAAATATGTTTTGCATGTTTCACATGTATAATTGATTTTGTATTGCTTGCCTTCTCAGTGAGTGGGGGGAGGGGACCGGAGAAAGGGAGAGAATTTGGAACTTAACATTTTTTAAAAAATGAATGTTGAAAATAATTTTTTGAAAGAACTCATGAGGTGATCAATCTATGTATTAGTATACATGCTAAGCCTTTGGCTTGTCTGTGGCAAATTTGACAGGAAGCATAATAAAGAATCTTAGGAATGTGCAAACAATTCCTGCCACGATTAAGGTCACCTTGGAATAAATAATGGTTGTCTTCCTCAGAGTCCCGTGTATTGGGAGCAAACATGGCATTTCGGATATTGTCAAGGTAAACTTGACTCCTGAAGAGGAGGAGACCCACTCAAAGATTATAAAATTATACTTTGAGGAAGGACCTACAATTTCAAACTCTCCCAAAGTTTTTTATTATTGTCTAGAGAACATGGCAAATAGTTAAGAGATAATATATGATGAACTTTTCAAATAGCACAGACCCTTCATCTGAATAATAATTGAGCACCACAGTAAAGCCAAAATATAAACTGGCAAATGTTACAGTCCTTTGAATGTTCGAAATGGGAAATGATCAAGTGGCTCCTTCAGTTTGTTAAACTCTTGTTTTTATGCTGATGCTGAATGCTACTTGTCTTGTACAGTCATTAAGAAGTTGATGTAGAGTAGGTCTATCTGCCTTATGTGTGCTGTAGCAACCTTTCTAAGAGACTCTTTATCCTTCTGGCCCCTTGATACAAAACACCTTTCATTAATTCTCTGCAGAGAGATTCTGTCTGTCCCTCTCTTTGCTAGGACTCCACAGCTTGTCTCTATGTGTAAGCTTCCTAGAGGACCTTAGCTGGCAAATATATGTGTGTGTGTGTGTGTATACACATATATGAATTATATATTAAATAGATGTATAATCTATATATAGATTATTGATAGTTATACATTTCCTCATGTACAGCAATGCATCTAATTCTTCAAGTAACTAACTCAATTACTTACAAAAATCATGAACAGCTCTTTTAAAAAGATTCTAATTCTAGCTCTAAAGTTCAAAGTAATTAGACAATGCAGAAATGGAAAGAAAGTATTACTTGATATGGTTTGATGAACATTTTAGCTTCATAACTGGGGTATTTTGCTGTGTATTATCCTGCACCTTTAGTAGGAAGTGGAAGAAGCACAAAATTCTGACCCAGATCCTCTCTGACATTTGTTATATTTGTGACCTTGGGCAAATCACTTAACTGTACTTCAGCATTGTTACATGTAAAAATAAGGGTCTCAGACTTAGCTGGCATCTAAATCACCAGCACCAGATTTGGAGTCAAGCATCTAGGTTCAAAACCTGACTTTATCATCTTCTTTCTCTACAACCTTGTACAAATCAGTTGCCTTTTGGAGTCTCAATTTCCCCATCTGTAAAATAAAATGGATGGACTAAATGCCCTTTAAGGTCCCTTCAACCTCTACATCTATGACCCTATATCCCTTTTCTCTTTTAAACCCTTTGGCTTTAGAATAATCATTCCTTAATGCATTAAAGTTTCCTTCGGGTCATTCAAGTAATAAATAAGAATTTATTAATTATTATGCACTGAGGCAAGATCTAAGTGCTGGTGATACAAAGATTAAAATTGAAAGCAGTACCTGTCCCCAAAGGGCTCACAATTCTGTCACAGGAGAAGTCATTTATGTCCAAAGTATATACATGTTTCTGCCTCTGGCTGTCAGGCACTGTGTTTGTATTGGAGTGAAATGATGTATAAAGGATGAACTTTGTCCTTGGGAGCTTAATACTCTCAGCAGGACAACAAACCATGTGCTTGTGAAGCAGCTGCTAGAGAGGATCGTGAGTGACTTTGCATGTGGTCACGTCAAGCACTGGCAGCCTGTGCCTTTGTTATCCTTGTTTCTGCCAGTCACATTATTTGTGCATGATGCTTTCCTTTAATAAATGATTATTGGATAATGAATCAGGCAGTAAGAGAACATTGTCAGATCATGCTGATTTATTTTTTGTAAGCAGCCTAAAAGTTTGGGATGACGATGTCTCAGGACAGCCATGAGGTACATGATGGACCTGGGTGATTGAACATGTTGACTTGTTTCTTCATGATACCATGTGCCTTTGTGTCTTTCAGTGACCTATGGGATGGTGAGCTCCAGCATGTACTACTACACCAGGGTCATGTCGCAGCTCTTTTTAGAAACACCTGTGTCTAAAATGGAGAAAACAAATTTCAAGACACTCTCCACAATGGAAGACTTCTGGAAGGTATTTGAAAACAGTTCTCTTGATCACTGAAAAGTTTTGTTTGTCTTCATCAGCCTGCTTACCTGTGGTAGTTGTGCTCACTGAGGCAGATGGTAAGGTGGAAAGAGCCTTGATTTGGAGTCAGAGGACCAGTGTTCAATCTCAGCTCTGCCAGAGATCTGTCTGTGGTTCCACATGACACTGAGCAAGCATTTTAACCTTTCTGGGCCTTTAAAATGAGGAAGGCAAACTAGACAACTCTTCTGGGAGCCTGTGGTCTAAATCAATGGTCCTCTGAAGCTCCCTTGTTTTGGATACGTGGCCTCTCAATGCATCCTGAGATCAGACAAGTGACAGCCATGTTGTTCTGTCTGCCCATGTTGGACTTGCATTTCATGAAAACCCCAAGGTTGCCTTCATATGAACTACTCTCCAGCCACACTTGACCTCTCCTGTCTAGGAGGGTTTGTTTTAACCCAAGTGTAGTAGACCACCAGTCTAGCCATCTGCTGCTCTTATTCAGTTGTCCTTTCAGCCACGTCCAACTCTGCGTGGCCCCATTTGGGCTTTTCTTGGCGGAGGTACTGGAGTAGTTTGCCATTTCCTTCTGCAGCACATTTTACACGTGAGGAAACCAAGGCAAACAGGGTTAAATGCTTTGTCTAGAGCCGTGGTTCTCAACCTTCCTAATGCCATGACCCTTTAATACAGTTCCTCATGTTGTGGTGATCCCCTCCCCCAACCAGAAAATTATTTTCATTGCTACTTCATAACTGTAATTTTGCTACTGTTATGAATTGTAATATAAATATCTGATATTCAGGATGTATTTAAATTGAACATAACCCACAGATTGAGAACCACTGAGCTAGAGTCACACTTGTGACTGTCTGAGACCATATTTGGACTCATGTCCCCTGGACTGCAGGGCTGGTGCTCTGCACCACCTACCTTCCCCTGGCAGTCTCGTAACCCTGTACAAAAGAAAATGAAATTTTTACAAGGAATTTTTCTTGTACCTATGCTGGCTGTTTGTACTCATTGCTGTCTTTACTAGCTGCTCGCATACTGTCTCTTAAAGAACAGTTTCTAGAATTTTTCCAGGAACCAAAGCCAAGCTTATGGTATATAGTTGGCAGATGCTACTGTCTTTTCTGTTTGAAAACTGGAACAGTATAGAGCTGGGCTGTAATTAATATGAGTTTCAAATAATGCAATATTAGATATAGTGTAAATGATAAAATGATACCAGGTCACATTTAATGTAAAGCAAAATTCAGTGAATGAAACTTGTGAATTAGATGAGGGTTTTAACATGCTACTCTATCATCCCTCTGCGTTTGTCATCACTTGTAGATAGGCTATACTGCTGCAAACTATGTTGCCAACAGTTATATGAAATTAAGAAAAAATATTTTATCCTTTCATTTATAAATTATAATTTATCTTTTATTAAAAATGGACAGAAGGAAGAATGTTTCTGATGGAAACACAGTCAGTGCAAAAGAAGAGGCTTGTTAATATAGTAAAACAAAAAAAAATTGATGTAATTGAAACATAAGGTAGTCATTGTAACCCTAAAATAGGATGAGATGTTAGAAGGCTGAATGTATAATATGGACTATTATAAAACATGCAGGAAATTTTTTTTAAAGAAAAAGGGAAAGGAGAAAGAGAATTCAAAATTTAATATTTAAAAAATATATTAAAAACTTTTACATGTTATTAGGGGGAAAGAGAATATAATTTTTTGAAAAACTAAAATTTCATCAGCTTTTTGTGATTTGCAAACATCTACAAGGAATATTATGTTACAGTGAGAGAAATGGAGTGTCTTTTAGCTGTATGGAGAAAAGATGACAATCAGAAATGCACTTCTTGTAGCAGAGGAGTCATTCAGAAAAAGCTTCACGTTTATTTAAGGCCCTGAAAGACAATGAAAGTGAAATGGAAAAAGAAGTTCTTGCAAGCTTTGGTTGGTTTTTTCACTTGAAACATTGAATTCAGTGACATAATATTGAAATTCATGGACAAATGGCAAGTGCAGTTGAGGACACAGTAGCTAAATATCCTGCTATTTTGAAGAAAATAATTGAAGTAGTTGCATATATTGACAAATTTTTAATGTGCCTGAAGCAGGCTTATTCTGGGAAAATATGGCTCCCAGAACTTACATTTTTCAGGAAGAAAATACTCACGTGCATTTAAAGTGTTGGATACACCTAACACTTTGATCACGATGTAATGAAGAATAGGATTTCAAATTTAAGCCAGGGCTTGTTTTGTTGGCCTTGAAAATCCTCAGACTGCGAGGCTTTAGCGATCACTTTCTTTTCTTTGATGGTCACATAAGAAAGCAAGTGTGGGACGGCTAGGTGGTGCAGTGAATAGAGCACCAGCCCTGGAGTCAGGAGGACCTGAGTTCAAATCCGGCCTCAGACACTTAACACAAAAACTAGCTGTGTGACCTTGGGCAAGTCACTTAACCCCAGCTCCCCTCCAAAAAGCAAAAAATAAAAATAAAAAAAAAGAAAGAAAGTATGACTAAAGCTGCTTTTGAATCTTTTTTAAACAGGTTTTTGTTTTATTTTAGCCAAGGTGTTAAAAAATGATACAAAGACAATAATATTACATTTAAATGATTACAGATTTTAGCCCCCAACTACACATAGGTTCACTTAGTGAGAATGTAAAACTGTGTGTGTAATTAAAATATATTTTAATTTTACATTATAATATATTTATATATTACAATATATAATGTACATATTTTATGTATATATGTTATACATGTGTATATATATTGTGTATATATGTATGTTATATATGTACATCATATATTATAATGTGTAAGTATATTATAATGTAAAATTAAAATATAAAATGAATATATATTATATTTGCCACTAAATACAGCATCTTTATTGTAATCCATAGACTAAGGATCCATTGTGACTAAGCTCTACTACTTTAGGAAAACTTTTGAACAAGGAATTGCTCAAATTAGAGGCATCTATTTAATTTCCTTAACCGACTTCTGGAAAAAAAAATTATAACATCAGAGACAGTGATCAAAAACATTCAGTATGATTGGCAACAAATTACTGCAATCAACATTTGCTTGTGGATGTAGAAGCACATTTTGCCACATTGTACATATAGCACAAATGGTGATTTTGAAAATTTTCCCTCCCAAATGCAGACTATTACAAATATTGGAAGGGAAGTTTGGCTTTTACAAACTAGAAAATGACAGAATTCAGAAATTGCTGGATATACAGGCAGAAGAATTGACAGATTATAACCTTCATTTATATAAGCCAGTGTTTGAAGAAACTAGCATGCTTTGATTTGAATGGTATTGTTGATGACAACAGGGAAATCCAAAGGGAGGGAGCTCATTGTGGAGAAAGAGATGTCAGAGCTAGAAATTAAAATGTACACATTGTCTGCGTAGAAGTTGGAGTTATGGAAGGAGATGACATACATATGGCAAAGCAGGAACCAAGGGAAAACCTACAAAACTCAGTTTGAATCCCACATTCTTCTGGAAGCTTTTCCCCATCCCCCCAGCTACCTTTTCTTCCGGGATTACCTTTAATGCACACTGGAAATATCTTGTATATGCCTAATGTTTTCTCCCCCATTCAAATATGAGCATCTTGAGTTCAGGATCTGGTGCTCTCTCATTTTAATCCATGGCTTTTAGCACCAGACCAGGCACTTATTAATTTATGAATGGATGGATGGATGGATGGAGGGATGGATGGATGAGGAAATAAATAATAGCTAGCATTTATTTGGTTCTTTAAGATTTGCAAAGCACTTTACAAATATTACTTCATTTTATCCTCACAACAGCTCTGGGAAGTAGTTGTTACTATTACCATCGTTTTAAAGATGAGGCAGGCAAACTGACTTGCCCAGGGTCACACAACTGCCAAGTGTTTGAGGTCACATTTGAACTCAGGTCTTCTTGACTTTAAGTCCAGCACTCTATCTACTTAGCTATCACTAGCTCACCACTAGTTTAGCTTCTACTGCTTTTTTCCACCCAATTTTTTTTTAACATTTTTATTTAAAGTTTTCAGTTCCAAATTCTCTTCCTCCCTTGCCTCCCCCCTCCCTGAGATGGGAAGCAATCAGATGTAAGTGCAATTATGTAAAACACTCCCATATTAGGCATTTTATATGAGGGGACTTGAATCAAAGAGAAAAGACATGAAAGAAAATGAAAACCGTCTGTTTCAGTCTGTGTCCAATCAATATCAGCTCTTCTTCTGGAGGCAAATAGTATGTTTCATCATGAGTCCTTTGGGGATTGTCTTGGATCATTGTTTTGCTGAGAACAGTTCTCCATTGAACAGTACTGCTGTTACTCTATATAATGTTCTCCTGGTTCTGTTCACTTCACTCAGCATCAAGTCATGTACGTTTTTTCAAGTCTTAATGAAATTACCCTACTTGTTTCTTATAGTACAATAATATTCCATTACACTCATATACCACAGCTTGTTTGGCCATTCCCCAGTTAATGGGCATCCCTTTGATTTCCAGTTCTTAGTTACTACAAAGAGCTGCTATAAATATTTTGTACAAGTAGGTCCTTTTCCCTTTTTTGGATGTCTTTGGGATATAGACGTAGCAGAGGTTTTGCAGTTTTATAGCCCTTTAGCGTCATTCCGAGTTGCTCTCCAGAATGCTTGGATCAGTTCACAACTCTGCTAGCAGTGAATTCATGTCTCAGTTTTCCCATGTCCTCGCCAACGTCCAACATTTTTCTTTTTTGTTCTATTTGCTCCGTTGCTTTTAATAGCTGCTTTTTAACTACAAGACTCAGTTCTGTTCCCTAATGCAATTAAAGGTGTTTCCTCAGCTCTTGGTTCAGCTCAATTCCCAACTCAACTATCCTCCAAGCTCAGGCCCTCTTAAAGATCACAACAGCATGTGTCAAGGCATTTTCTTATAAATAGGAAGTAGCAATGAAGACTCCAAGGTCTGTACCCAGAACCATTCCAGAGTCCCTCCCTGGTCCCACTTCTGAGGATTCTTCTCAGACCCAGTTTTGAAGACCTTTCTGACCCAAGGGGGTCTGGTCCTGGTCAGTCCTGCTGCAATAGAGTCTCTAGCATGAAATTATTCCCCTCTTTTTCATGGTGAAAAATAAAAAATGAACGTTTCTTCCAGCCAGGTTGCCATTGTGCAATATTATTATTTGTTCCCTAGTCCCTAGTACTAAGCATAAGAGTTTCCTGCTATCAATCTTAAAGGCCTTATATTCATCATTGTAATGCCAAGCACAAGCAACTTCTGGGTTCAGATTATGAGTATAGCAAACTCCATTTATTCAGTGACAGATTAAGGTAAGACATTTACAGAACATCAAAATACAGCGTTCACCATGTGTGACTCAATCATTTAGCAAATCCTCAATTCAATCACAAAGCACTAAGGTCCAAATACCTTACCCATGGGCAGTACATTCATTTGTCTTCTCTCTATTCAGCTGGAGATTAGTCTCCAATCATAAACAAAGTACATTCATTTGATCAGTCACAAACCACAAAAATCAAAGTACTCCACCCCTGGATCACAACTGAATTACATTATCATCAATTACCACCAAGCATTTTCTTAAAGGGGTGGTGGAGAGCACAAAGGCCATCTACCCCTAAACCACAACAAGGTTAGGATATCATCACAGCATTCAGTACCCAAAGAGAGGTCTTTGAGCCGAGGCAAGTTCTCAGCAATCCTTGTTTCTGGGAAGACAAAGCTTAACAAAGCCACGATATACATTCCCAGCATCCTCATCAGTTCACTTTCTGCCTGTAGAGCAGTCTCAGGACCTGAAAACATCACCAAGACCCTCCTCCAGGATTTCTGTAAACATACAAGAAAATCCTCCTTCAGAGCTTCTGAACCAATAACAAGATTCCAGGACCTCTGCAACAACAGCATTGTCCTTTACCAGGAGATGAATCTGGCAAAGTGACATCAAAACAGACCAAAAGAAATACCTGCACCACAGCCATACCTTCTTTAGTTTTCAGCAGTTCTGGGTGGCAGTTCTCAAAAGTCCTGGGCAGCTCCAAAAGTCCCTCAGCAATCTGGGAGGCTTTGGCTGACAGTTCTCTCTCAACAACTCTGGTCCCCAGCAATTCTCTCTCTCTGCCTCCATGATGCTGTTCCCAAAAGTTCTTCTGGCCTCTCTCTTCTTGGGCCTCTCTATCCACGGCATCAGCTCCTACCAGTTCAGCCCTCTCTCTTCATGTCAACAAGTCCATCCCACGAGTGGGATTCACAAGCTCTGGGTTTTAATACTTAACCTGAAAACCAAGCCAATACAGGGGGATCTTTAAATTCCATTACCATTATAGTCATAAGCAAAATAAATTCTGGAAAAGAAGGTAATTCTCCCATCTTTACTCTGAGTGAGCCATTCTTACCCTAGTAATAAAATTATTCAAATCAAAAAGGGATGCCACTTTACATAATGAAAACAGTAATATCTGTAAACTGAGGTCAGGAGACAATGTGCAAAAATAGGAATTAAATTTCAGATGACAAAAAGAATGTGGTTAAAGAAAGAAAGTTAGAAATGAAGATGGAGGACTAAATGGGTTTTTGTAATTATCCCCCCCCCCCTTGACTCTAATAGCCTTGAGACTTGTACTCTGGGATCCATTCAGAACAATCTTTTCCTGATGCCATATTGTCTGTCATTGCTTCACTGTTCCCCATGATTCTGGGGCAACAAAGCAGTAGATCTCAATTCTGCCTCTCATCATTCACTTGGCTGGAGGAGGCATACTAAAGTAAAAACCTGCTCTGCCCGAGGAGGCAGGGCTCAGTTAGAGGAAACCCCGGGCATTGAACTGATGTATGTTAGTGTGTGTGTGTGTGTGTGTGTGTGTGTGTGTGTGTGTGTGTGTGTTTGTAGGAGAGGCTGCATCAGGCCTGAAGGGAAGGAGATTGTCCTCCATCAGGAGCCAGGTCTGTACTACCAGAACTCATGTGGGGCAGGAATTAAGGCCAGGAAAAATGATTTCCCCAACTTGGGAGGAAGCTGAGATAGCTTTAAGGTCCAACCTTTGGTGGAACCTCCATTAAAGGAGGAGTCAAAAATTGAGTGATAGGGAGATATAAGGGGAAAAGAACGAATTTACTGATGATCTTAGGAAAAAGGAAACTCAGTTAAGCTTGAGCACAAGTAGAAAAAACACTAGGAAAGATATTAATAACAGTGCTAAGGATGATTACCAGGATATTTAAATGAGCCTGAACACATCTGATTCAATATTTCAAGACAAAGGGAATTAAACCAATTGTTAATGAAGCAGAAGAGTCTGTAGATTCCTAAGAGAGCATGGAACCACAGCAGACTGTTCTTGAAAGGTCCAAGAAAAAAAATTCTTTCCTAATTTCTTTCATTGCTTTCATAAGCAGAATTCCTGACCTTCACAGCAGAAATAATTGGCAGAATTGAATAAAATAAATCCAGCATGGATTACTTGCTCAGGTCCAAAAGGGAATTAGGAACTTTATTAGTGTCAAAAACATTTAGAATGACTATTAGAAAGTTACCAGAAAGTCTACAGAGGGTGAAAAGAATGATTTGCTGGGTAGCAACAAGGACTTTGTTGAAATATGAGTATATTTGTTCATAGTGTCTTTTAAGTGTGTGAAGATGATTATTCCCTCCTCAACTACTTTTCAACCTTCTCCCTACAAATTGTTTCCGCTAAATTTACTTAACAAACTTTTACAAAAACAATTTCAAAGATAAACTTAAATTCAGCTTTGTCAAAATTATTATAAATGTTTAAATAGCAGGAGTTTGCATTGACAACATAGTGGTGCATAAAAAAGATATGCAGAGAATATGAAATGCAGAGCATCTCTATGAATCTGTGATTGCTTTTCATAGTCATGAAAACATGTTTTTTTTTGATAAACAAAAACCCTGTTAATAATTGGGATCAGAACTACTGATCTTGTAGAGAAATTAAGTTTCTTTATTTTGACTGGGTTTTCCATTGACCTAAGAACTCTCGGATAAACGCAGCTCACAAGTTCTGTGTATTGGGAAGACAAGGTGCTGGCACTCTCTCCCTCCATTACATGATTGTCTGATCCTACTAAATTCCTTTCCCCATCTCTAACACTCATGAAAGTCAATGGCAATTCTACCCAAAGGCTAGAAAGGACTCTGGTTCTTAGGAGCATGTAGGGTTGTGATTGGGCCCCAGGAGACCCTTTTTCCTCTTAGTCCCTTAGGGAGAGAGTATGTGGGGGATTCGAAGCTTCTACTGCTAATCTTTCAGTGACTGCTGGTTCAAAGACTTTGGGGGAGATGGAAGCCTCTTGGCCAGAACGCTTAGAGTTAGGCCGAGGTATGTGCTTGAAATGAAATATTTAGTATAGGTAGAGGGTTGAGTCTTCAGTAACTTAAGTGGAAATCCCACTGCCTATTCTCCAACACCCAGGAATAAGATTTGGAAATCTAGCTTTTGGGATTCAAATCATAACAAGGGCATGAGGAACAAGGACCTGGGCTTTGGTACGAGGAAAAGTGGTCACAGTGTATATAAGGAAATCACTGTTAATTTGCAGCTGAATCAAAGTTGCATAACTGTCTATGTATATATACATATATACATTTATATATGCACATATATGCATATACATATACACACATACACACACATATATACATATATACACACATATACACATATATATATACATACATATATATATATATATATATATACATATACACACACACACAGATCTCTCAGGACATTCCCTTAACACTAATAAATCATTATTGATTATCAATGTTCCAGTTATCTGAGAAACATTCTGCAGCATGCTTTGAAGAGTGTTACTGTTCAGTTGTGTCCTGCTCTTTGTAACCCCATGGACCACAGCATGCCAGACCCCTCTATCCACCACTATCTCTCAAAATCTGTCTAAGTTCATGTTTGTTGTTTCTGTGACACAATCTATCTTATTCTCTGCTGTCCCCTTTTCCTTTTGCCTTCAATCTTTCCCAACATCAGTCTTTTCCATTATGCGGCAAAATATTTAATCTTCAGCTTCAGTATTTGACCTGTGAATAGCCTGAATTAATTTCTTTAAATATTGACTGATTTGATTTCCTTGGTGTCCAAGGGACTCTCAGAAGTCTTCTCCAGCCCCACAATTCAAAAGTGTCAGTTCTACGCATGTGGCTTTCCTTCTAGTCCCCATTCTCACAGCTATGCATTGCTACAGGAAAAATCACAGCTTTGATTATATGAACTTTTATCAGTGTCTATCCACTACACTTCTTATCTGTCCCACTTTGAAAAGTACATAATGAAATGATGTGTACAACCAGGAGACTCAAATAGACAAGTATAATTTGTTATTCCCCAGGGCAAGCTGTCAGAACCATAGCTAGCTAGGATGAGAATAAGGAACACAAGGCATATCTATACTAGCAAGAACCAGAAATAATGGGAAGATAATTATGACAATAGATTTATTTCAGTGTCCCTCAGGTCCTTGGGAACTCTTGATTATATTAGGGAGATGGACATTCAGATTACTCTGGTGGCCACATGGAAATTTTTGGCAGCAGGAATGGTGTTTACTGATCTTTTGCCTTTTCAGAACTTTTCTTTTCCTTTCAGTTCACTGAGGGCTCTTTGCTGGATGGCCTCTATTGGGAGATGTGGTACAACAACAGAATGGTAGCTGAAAACCGGAGTTTCATATACTATGAGAACCTGCTCTTGGGTGTGCCCCGAATCCGGCAACTAAAAGTCAGAAATGGGTCTTGCTCTATCCCCCCAGACTTGAGAGAGGAGATTAAAGAGTGTTATGATGTCTATTCTGTCAGCAATGAAGAAAGGGCTCCATTTGGCCTCCAACATGGAACAGCGTGCGTATTTCTTTCTCCTGTTTCTCCTCTGCTTCCGTTCATTCTTTAGCAAATAGAAAATGTTGTTAGTAATTTTCCAGTGCTTGTAATCCTAGACTTTCCCAAACAGACTCTTACCATTTTCAGAACAATCTGTCCATGAGTTTAATTTGTACGTTACCCTTTCAGTCTCTGGATTACAGAATTTTGAAATTGTTAGGAATGGCCAAAGAATCCTCTCTACAATATAACAAACAAGTGATAGGGTATCCCATTGCACTTGTGTCAAGTCCACCTTTGTCTCTTTGATACTTCTATATGTCATTCTTAGTTCTGCTCTTTTGGGCAAAGCAGAAGAACTCTAATTCCTTTTTTGTGCCACAGCGTTTTAAACACTATCATGTAGAGACAGAGTCAAGATGATGGAGCAATAGGAAGAAGGTACAGCCTAGCTCTCTCAACAAATCTCCTCAACAAAAATGTAAAAAGCACCAAACAGAATTCTGATTGGGAAATATAAGAAAAAGTCACAGCAGGTCATTTTAACAGTTCAGGGGCACTTAGGGAGATAGAGGGGGAGAGGTCAGACAAATGTAAGATGGAGAGAAATTCACAATTCGCAACCGTAATTGTGAATATTAATGGAATGAACTCACCCGTGAAATAGAGGATAAATTACAAACCAGAATATAACAATATATAACAAATTATATGACAAACCAGAACATAACAATATATAACAAAAAAAAAACGAGAGTAATCATATTCTCAGACAAAGCAATAGCAAATATAACCCTAATAAAGAAGATAAATGGGAAAACTAGATTTTGCTAAAAGGTACCATAGACAATATCATTATTAAATACACACACACACACACACGTACACATGTGCACACACACACTCCAAAAGGCAAAACATGTTTGAGAAGTCTACCAGAGAAGTAACTAAAACGTCCATTCCCTTTGAACTAGAGATTCCATTATTGCACTTATTCCTCAAGAATGCATGCAATAAGAAGAAAATCACCACATATATCAAAATATTTGTACTAGAACATTTTGTGATACCTAAGGATTAGAAACAAAATAGAGGTCCATCTGCTGGGGAAGGACTAAGCAAATTGTAGCATATCTATGTAATGAAATATCACTGTGCTGTAAGAAGTGATGTATGTAATGGGTAGAGAGAAGCATCTGTTAGTTACAATGTAGTACAATGAATGAGAGTTGTGAATCACAGGTTCTGAACGGATATTAGTATGAAGAGTATTCTGCATAAATCAACTAAGAAGGAAATGAGTTGACCTATCTTAGCTTGTCTTACACTGATTACCTTTTAGGATAACTGTTTCTTGACCTGTAGATTTCATCAGTAAGTTATCTTTAAATAATAGTGTAGGATGGGTTACTTTTGGAAAGCTTCTAGAGAATGCTAATTCTGCATGTTCAATTGTTAAGTATCCATTTATAGCAAGTATTACTTCCTGATCTTGTCTGTTTGGAGCTTAAGCTCTTTTGGGGGCTCTTGTCATGGACCGTGATTTATTACATAGTTTCTGTCCATCTCTATAGTGGCTAAAAGTGGTGACTGTGATGTTTGTTTTTCGTTTTGTTTTTCATTAGTTGGACATACACAAATGAAAAGGATTTAAATGGGAGCAGTCATTGGGGACTGATTGCAACCTATAGTGGGGCTGGCTATTATCTGGACCTATCAAAAACCAGAGAGGAAACTGCAGCACAGATTGCTAGTCTGAAGAAAAACATCTGGTTAGACAGAGGGACCAGGGCAACTTTTATTGACTTCTCAGTGTACAATGCCAACATCAATCTCTTCTGTGTGGTCAGGTGTGTACTTTTGGTGATCATATTATAAATCTTGGTTTGCTTATGTTTTATGTGTGAATGTATGTGATGATGGAGTATTCACAACTTTAAAATATACCTTGCATATCATAAATAAGGATCATAAGATTAAAAATGTTTAGCAAAGAATGGGTTTTACCGATAAAGAAAAGAAAGGATGAAATCGTTTTATGGTATACCGAGTGTTTCTTGGGTATGTGGATTAAAAGTATTAAATCATGGAACCTTACAGTAGGAATCTTTATCTAGTGTATTTATCTGTGACTTCAGAGAATTAGTCATCTCTGTGCTATAATCATGTCTCATGACCCTGATCTTTAGTCAGTGCTTTTCCTAAATTTGCAGTCTTCTGCTGGTATCCACTCCATTTAATGTATGAACTCAGGTGGGGTGGGAATTGTATTAAATATTCTGTAAACAACCAAGGTCACAACTCATCCTAAGTACAGACCAAAGGTAGGCTAACTGCATTTCTCAATTTCTGCATTTCAGAGGGCAGGTCAACTTCGGATAAACATAATCCTTCTCATTAAAAGCCAGACAAGGTGCTCAGACTTTCCTCGTTGTCGACTTAATACAAATTCCTGTCACTTAACTTTGCTAGTTTTTGGTTTCCTCATTTGTGAAATGAAGGATTGACTAGATTATCTTTTGGATGTGGTGATTATTCTGTACAAAGATACAACAGTGGGTTGACAACTAGATAATCCATCACCCGACAGATCAAAAAACCATTTAACTTTTTGCAAGGACTGTTAAATTATAGACAAAAATGAGGGTTCATACATGCCTGCAGTTCTAATCACAAGTGATACGAGGGGGAAGTATTTAGTCTAGAAGCAGATATTTGTCAGCTGCCTTCAGAGTTGTAAGGAATTTCTCAAGGGTAAGGCTGCATGAGAAGGAAATGTTTGAAGGATGGGAAAGCAGAGTCTTAGCAATGAGAAAAGTTTTAGGGGATGAAAGAATAACTGTGCATGAAACCAGTGGCATTATAGGACCAAGGGAATCAATAATCTCCAGCTACCTCTGGCAGCCATCCCGAATAAAATGATACATAACTACTATCTTTAGTTGCTAATCCCAAAGGACTAATTGTGCTACTGATTTAATGACAATCTTGTCCCCTTATTTGTAAGATTCAGCTTTAATATGCCCACACAACTAGATGTTTTTCACCCCTGAATTTCAGCATTTGTAGACCACTTATTGCAGAGAATAGTAACATGGTAAATCTTAGAGTACTTATTTACAAAGAGAAATGATTACAGTGACTGCTGAACTCTGTTTAGAGCACACCTGAACAGGAATGTAGGTGGCTTTTTTGAAGACAGGAAAGGTAAAAGCCATCAAACAGATCCATCTACATTCTGCTATTGACTGTGCATGTCTAAATAAAAGCTGCCCTTGAACTTTCCTTCTCAGATTTTGATTATGAATGATGATACTGCTTTCCCAGAATCTCAGAGCACTTTAGAGTTGCTAGGTCAGGATGTGCCAGGTGAATGAGCATGTAAGGGAACTAAACAAGGAGTGTGCCTCCCCTAGACAGTTACAGAGACCTTGTACCTACATGTTCACACCATTCCACTGAGGCTTCATTCTCACTCATTCTGAAAAATCTGTCATGTAAATAAAGGAAAAAGGGGGAAATGAGAGGGCTGGAAGAACTTCCCTGTATGTTTTAATATCAGCTTAATCCAACCCCCATCTTCATTTCTCTGTTAAATTATGGTTCGGTGTATAGAGGATCAAAGAAGACACGAAGTATGCAGACATGAAGTATGACTGTTTTGTTCCATTATGGAGCAATAGCTTTAAATTGGTTTTTTATAAATTTATTATATAATTATATATAAATTATAAATTAATTCACTTGAAATTCACTCATCAAATTTCTCCTGTGACTTCAACAGGCTTTTAATATCATCCCTCAGTCTCTTTGTCCAGATAGTATATGAAGAATTTTCTTTTTAGTGTTATTCTTTTCAATTTTTTAAAACATTTTATGCAAATGACCTGAGCTATCATAGTGTCCTGTAGCTCCATTCTCAATATAGTCCACCATTTCATTTCAAGAGTCCTTGAAATTCTTTCTCCATACTGTCATTTTTCTCAGGTTTTAATTTTTTTCTTTTCCCCTTTAAACCATAGCATCTAAATGAGTCCTTATCCTATATATTTTACGAGATGATTTAAGTTTTTATATTTATGCCACAGTTCATTTTCTTTTTTGGGGGGGATTGCTTTTTAAATTTTTATTTATTTATTTATTTTACTAAATTAATTTATTTCCTTGTTTACACCATTCATTTCCACGAGATTTTGAGTTACAAATTTTCTCCCCGTCTTTACCCCAGCCACCACCCCAAAACAGTCCTATCCTGCTGTATAACCCTTCCTCCATAGCTTTAAATTTGAGGACCTTCCTAGGCCAGTTTTGGTTCTAGCTTTTAATGACTCTAAGGCTTTAAGCAAGTCATTTTACATGAGTTTTCCACTAATAGAAGGAAGATAGGATCCATATCAGAGGTTTTGTGATCATAATCCCCACTCAGATTTTATGTAGAGACATTATAGGTCAGTGCTACCAATGTGAAAGCCTAGGTTCTCTAGGAGATATTGGGTGGAGAGGGAATACAGAGATATTGAACATGGTGCCATACACAGATTAAGCCTCTGATAAATGTTTATTGAATAAATGAGATATAATTCTTGCTCTCAAATCTTAATTAGGAAAAAAGTGTCCTCATATTCTTGAGTGTCAGAATTGCATCCTGTTGTATCTTTTATAGCACATTATATACATTGCTTTCCTTTAGTAGGGACATTTGTGATGAGTAACAATATAAAGTTATATTTAAATTGTTTTATTAGTGGTACAGAGGGTGAGTACTAAAGAAGTTAAGAAAGGCAGGGACCCATGACTCATGATGATGCAGATGTATCATTTCATGCAAGAGACCCTGCTTAGCTACAGTAAGATTGATCAGGAACAGTCCTGAGTGGGTCCCAGAAGAGCTCTCAGAGTCTACACTTCTACCTGTTGTTCTATGAGCTAATTTGGAGGAAAACTTTTGAAGACCTTATTAGAGGGAAGGTGCCTTTTGCTTTCCTTATACTGCTGTCTACAGCTTGAGAGGTGAAACCCCTCAGAGCCCCTAAGAGTCCAGCCAGAGAAACTGACCTGGATCCCAGGATTATGGTTTTTGTTTTGCTAAAAAGAGTTTAACACCCCATCTGGAGCTCAGCAAAGGTGTCCCTGCTCATTAGATAAGTGTTGTGAAGGCTTCTTCTTAAAGCAGGATGTAGGATATCAAAGGTACCTCATTGTGAATTGCCTTGGGTGCCTATGGTCTCACTCTTAGCTAGGAAGAGTGTATGCTTCTGAAATTGCTACCCCAGGCTCTGTGTGCAGTGGCGAAAGGTTTAAACTTGGACTGCTGTATTTTTAAAATTATTATAGCTGTATTTCTGATTAAGAATCAAGCAATGGAAGCTTAAGAACTATAGCTGTGAGTATTAGGATTTCCCCCTTCCACAAGAGATGTAGCCACCTGTATGCCCCAGGCTATCAGCATGAATACAAGTTCAGTGAGAAGCCCAAAGCAAGACAAATGGAGAAGAGAAGGTGTACACTGGAAGGACCTTGACATTTAGTCCTATCTGGTCGTTTTACTAGATGATTCAGCTAATGCCCAGAGATGCTAAATGACTCCCAAAGTCACACACCCAGTTACAGCAAGAGTCAAGGCTAAGTTCATAGACTTAGGGCTGCAAAGAATCTCCAAGGTCATTAAAATGCAGCTCCTGCATTTGACAGATGAAGGAATTGAAGCCCTGAGAGGCTGAGTCACTCCCTCACTGTCACACAGCTGGTTGGTTTCTAAGGCAGGGTTAACATCCTGGTCTCCAGCCACTCTGACATCTGGTCCCTGTGGGATTGTTTAGAATTTAGTTGCCAGGCTGGTATAAATAAAGATCAGTATTCTTTCATCCAAATTATAGAGAAGAATAAAGGAATAAATCAATTATTCTTCTTGTGTTTTGTTTTGTTTTTGCTTTTTGGAGGAGGAAGGGCCAGACAGTTGGGGTTAAATTACTTGCCCAAGGTTACACACTAGTAAGTGTTAAGTGTCTGAGGCTGGATTTGAACTCAGGTCCTCCTGCCTGTAGGGCCAGTACTCTATTCACTGCACCACCTAGCCACCCCATAAAGCAATTATTCTGAGTCTGACAATGAGTGAGTGTTGTAGGGAGACTGAGTCACTTTACTTCAGCATCCCCTGGTTTCACTAGTGGTACAAACCTTGTGGTTGAAGTTGATCAGAAAGATCTTCAACAGGTTTCCATATTTACCAGCATCATCAGAAACAGTGTGTGCACAAGTGTAGTTCAGTTCTTTGTCGAAAACAGCCATTTAATGAGAAGAGCCTTCCAGACTGGAAGATTCCAGGACTCAGTGCTGCTAGCCGACCCCTAGCGTCTAGAGCCAGGTTGTTGACCTTGTCAGTCATTTCTGTTAGGGGATGCTAACCACTGTTCTGTTAGGTTTGGAATTGTATCCAGTGTTTGGCCCATCCATATCCATGTCATTTTGTTTATTCCTATGTCATTTAAATTCCAGTGAAGGGGGAAAAACATATCCTTCCACACTCAGTAGACATTCTAGCAGCTCATACCTGGGAAAGAGATTGATACTATGTCTTCTGCCATGTATGAAGTTACCATTTCTTGGTGCTTCTCCAAAGACCTTTCCAGATCAAAATGTGCGATTCTATTAATAAAATTGAGGATCAGTTTCTAAAAAGATTTTTTTTCATTAGTATCTCAAATAGTTAAATTCTCTGTGAGCAAGAAGTGAGATGTTTTGTGACCCCCTAAAGATACCAGTCAATGAAGTAAGTTCATTAAGTACTCAATAGACATTAGGCACTTGGGATGTGGGGGGGGGGAAGGTTTAGAGGAGACAAAAACAAAAAAATAAAGGATTCCTTTCCTTCAAGGACTTTATGTTTTGTCTGGGAGGCAAGAACATGTACAAGTATGTACAAAATAAATACAAATAAATCTAAAGTAATTTTGAAGGGAGCTTCCTGGGGGGAAAGCAGGAAAGACCTGTTGGAGGCAGTGTTTGAGCTAAGCTTAGAGAAAATGAGCGATTCTGAAAAGTTTGCCCATGGGGCTGGAGTGCATTCCAGGCATCTCTTAGCGAGTTAGTAATGTTTCCATGGTGACCTTGCAGTGAACAAGGCAGCTTTGGGTGTGCTTTGTGAAATCTAGCTCATTGCTTTATATATGATGTCTTGTATATGAGCACTGGCTAAGAATAAACTTCCATCTTCATTTGGACTTATTCATTTATGGCTTTTTCTTTTATTGCAATATAGATTATTGGTTGAGTTCCCAGCCACTGGTGGCGTGATTACGTCTTGGCAGTTTCAGCCTGTGAAGCTGATTCACTACATCTCGACATTTGATTTCTTCCTGGCCGCCTGTGAGATCACCTTTTGTTTCTTTATCCTTTACTATATAGTGGAAGAGATTTTGGAAATTCGTATTCACAAATTGCATTATTTCAGAAGTTTCTGGAACTGTCTGGATATCATGATTATTGCGGTAGGTTGATGCAAATAACCATATACCTTATTTACTTATTTGTTTAATTCTGAATTTAACGAACATCAAAAAAAAAGAGGAATGCATTTATATGCAAAATAGCACAGAAAAAGAGGGTTATATTTGTAACCACAAATTCTATTATGCAGTTTGCTTTCCTTTTACAAAAGTGTATAATAAATTTAACATGTTACTTTCAAAGTTTTCCTGCTTGTCTGTTTCCTTCAGAAGGTACTTCAGCCCTTCTATTAATTTTAAAATTTCTGACTTCTGGGGGCAGAGCCAAGATGGCAGCATAGAAGCAGCAGCATCCCACAGCTCCCATGCAGCCACCCTAAACACCCATAAAAATATGACGCTGGACAAATTCTAGGACTCTCAAACTCAAAAAATACAGAAAACACATCTCTCGCTGAAGGCAGCTCCGCAGCAGGGGATCATTGCAGCAGGACACAAGCTGAGGCTGACCCAGCTTGAAACCCAAACCACAGTCAGGCCCTGGGGTGGTAGAAAGGAGCCAAGCCAAGCCGCAGCCAGTCTACAAGAGAGAAGAGCTATAGCCTCCAGCAACTCCACATCTACCAA
>CM053601.1:21913792-21969244 GCA_028646575.1 Pseudocheirus occidentalis | reverse complement strand
ATACAGGGGCTGGGATAGGGAGACCCTCCCTGCCTTACCAGAAAGTTAGAGAGCAGATCAGGGGAGGGGTTCCACAGTGGGATTGCTGTTTTGGGGGTGGGGTAGGGGAAAGACAGGGAGAAAATTTGTAGCTCAAAAATCTCATGAAAATGAATGATGTAAACAAGAAAACAAATAAAATTTATTACATTATAAAAAGAGGTTAAAAACAAAAAGAAAAAAATTTTTTAAATTTCTTCAATGACACTCTTGTTTTATTTGGCAACATAATCCCTAGCTCTTTTTCCCCTCATAAAAGCAGAAAATGAACAGTCCTTTTCAGAAATAAACATAGTAAAGCAAAATAAATCCACACATTTTCCATGGCCCAAAAGGAATGCCTTGTTCTGTACCCTGGTCCTTCCACCCTTTTGTCTGTACATGTTAATATGCTTTATCATTGGTCCTTTGGAGTCATAGTTGGTCATTGTATTGATCAGAATTTTTATTACTTTATTTAAAAATAATCTTGTTTTTTAAAATACCAATTAAAAGCCGTCCTAGCACCTTGTTGTTGAGAATCTACGAGTCTCCACATTTAATAGGGGAATGGACTTAGATTCATGGACCATAGAAGTCATCTGGTCCACCCTACTTGTTATACATATAAGGAAAATGAGTCCTTTTGGGGTGAAGTGATTTGTACAAAGACCACACAGAAGTAGCAGAGTGGCAGTGGGCAAAAGTCAGTTCCTCCTACTACACTAGATCCCATCAGATCTTTGTCCAATCTGTCTCTCAATTTATATAAAATTCAATTGATTCTTTAGTTCCATAACATAGTATCTACAACATATGTGTGTGTATTTTTAAAACTTTAATTAGCTCAAGTATCTCTTCTGAGCTAAGTTCTCTTTCCTGTAAGTTATAAAACCAGTGAATCATCTACTTATCCATATTTGGCTCCACAATGGGAAGAGATTATGAAGCAATAGTAGCCATAATGTGTTTCTCAAACTAGAAGTTCCTTACAGGTGTCTTGCTCACACATGCACTGTGTTGCCACTTGAAATTTCTTTGAGTTGTTAACACACCAGTTTCATTTGATATAATTAATTTTATAAAGTCTCAGTACAAAGTCAAAAGTGTAAGCCTTCCTTCATCTGAGCCTCTTCCTCATGTGGAGGATCAGCCTCTGGCATCAGCCTGTGGCCGTATGGTATATGCCTTAATGGGTCTCTAAGGTGAAAAGGATTGGATTATAAAATTGGTGATGGGACTCCAGGACCAGCTTGAATAAATTAAGGGAGAGAGGCTCATCACCAGATTGACTCCTGGGTAAGAATTTATTTGGTTACAGATCATCTTCTAATGGATAGAGGGGTTGTGATCTGCATTGTGGATGTAATATGGATACTGATGAAACTACAGATCCTAAACATGTTGAAGTGTGTTGTTTATTTAGATACACACACATACATGTATGTATACACACACACACACACACACACACATATATATATATATATGCTCTTCAAAATAAGTAGAGAATATTATAATGAGCATAGAATATACAACTTTAAAAGTAGCAAGATGCAAATGACCTGGAATTTTGGTCAGTGTGGCTGTTAGGAAAAAGTCTGAGAAATTGTTTTTTTTTATTATTATTCTTATGGCTATCTATTTGAAGATTATTATTCTTTAGGTTTTGTTTCCGAAACACACACACACACACACACACATACACACACACACACACACACACTCTGACTGACTGGAATTCTATCCAGCATTTGGCCCATCCATATCCAATCTTCCTACATCCTTTTGATTCTAGTTAAGGGGGGAGGGGAGGAAACATATCCTGATGCTTTCTGACTAAGCCTTACACTGAATGATGGCCATGTAACAGTGTGGATTATAATGACTGATTTTGGTCCTAAAGAAAATGTGGAGAGAGGGAAGGAAACAAACTCTAAGTCCCTACCATTATATATCAGGCATTGTGCTAAGTACTTTACAAATATTAGCTCATTTGAAGAAGGAAAAATGTACTTCCTGCCCTTTTTTGCGAAAGTGGGGCCCTGTGGCTGCAGAACATTCCCTGTTTGTCCAGCTTAATTGATATATTTAGCTGAATCACTTTCTTGCTCCTCTCTTCTTTTTTTATTCCTTGTTGGAAGGCATGACTCTCTGGGAAAGGGCATGGAGAGGCACATGTTGGCCAACGAGGTAACAGAAAAAGAAAAGATGGCAATAATTTTGTAAAGTTTATGATCTTAAGACAATGGATTTGTAAATATTGATCACCTTCCTTTCCCGTAGCTGTCCATAGTGGCGATAGGCATTGACATCTACAGGAAATCCAATGTGGAATTGCTGCTGAAATACCTTGAAGATCAAAATACTTTCCCCAACTTGGAGCCTCTAGCATATTGGCAGATACAGTTCAACAATGTGACCGCTGTAACTGTCTTCTTTGTTTGGATTAAGGTAATCCTTACATTTCACGGATTCTAAATTAGTGGGATTAGCAGATGGAGAATTAAGTTTGACACTTGCAGGATTTAGTGCTTGTTAATAAGTGAAGCTTGCAGAGGCTTGTTCTGTAGAGGAAGGCTTTATAGCCCCAGCCCAGAGTAAACATGCAAGTGCTCTGGGCTATTGAGTGATTGCAGGAATGGGGCCCAGTTTTCCAGAGGGAATTGTAGTAGAAAGTGATTGATTCTTGCTGAGCCGAAAAGTAAGGGTAATGGGGCAGAGAGCATTTAAACTGGACATGGAAGTGCTTAGTGATAAGCATCTCTTTTTCATCTGGATTCTACAGAATCTTATCCCAAATTTAATTTGGAACACATGCCACGTAGAGCCTAAAAGGACCTGTGAGTCTGTCTAAAGCAGCCCCCGCCCTCTACACCCCCACCCTCATTTTATAGTTGGGAAGCCTTGGGCCTAGGGAGGTTAAGGCGTTTACTAGGGTCATATAGTAAGCATCAGAGGCAGGATTTGAACCTGGGTCCTCTGACTCCAGAGCCAGTGTTCTTTCCATTGTGTTTACTGTGCAGCAAAATATTCTGTGGGTTTTTACAGCCTGTGTTACTATTTGGGGTTCCAGATTGCAGGATAGAGCATTTTATCCCATACTCCATGTATATATCAACCAGTCAGCAAGTGTTTATAGATTGACTATTATGTATCAATGTATTATGTATCAATATGTATCAATCAATAGATTGACTATTATGTATCAATGTATTGTGTATCAATATGTATCCATCAATAGATTGACTATTATGTATCAATGTATTATGTATCAATATGTATCAATCAATAGATTGACTATTATGTACCCTACACCAGAGAAACAAAGAAATAGCACCACCAGTCAAGGATCTTACCCACTATCTGGGTGTAGAACACTATCTAAGTATATGTGGAGCATGTAGGAGGTAGTTTGGGGTGGTGTATAGTTACTGATGGCTTTACTTAGCATACCAAGAGGATTGTTGGAATCTGCTGGGACACAAAGGATCCCAGAGCCTCTTGAAATACTGCATTGTGGCGTAGAATGCATGCCAAGAGATGGAAAAGATTGGCTGTAGAATTCTCCACCAAACCAGATACTATAAAGGGACTCCCACAGACCTACAGAGGTCCTATAATAGAAAAGTGGGTCTGGTTTAGGAACACAAAGGCTGGAGAAAAGGAAGCTTCCAGAGCCTTCAGGCAGTTCCAGTGCTCCCTCAGCAATGCCCAGACCTAGCCCAAACCTTCCCTGGGGCTGTGGCTTTAGGAGAGCCACATTTGAGGGTTCTGAGTTTGTGGCACACCCTGAGTGAACCAAAAAGCACCTGATTTCACACCAAGCCCATGGCTGGCTGGCTGAGCCCAGCTGTAGACACCAGCCCCTGGTCATGCAGGGCAGGTACAACCTAGCACTCGCAGCCTAAGCCAAGCAGAACATTCAGACCTAGTCTAGCAAAGAGGGTGGCCTCGGTGTATATCAAGCAGGGTCAAGGGGCACCAATGCCCAAGCCCAGATGTGAGAGAAAGGTGCTGGGCAAAATTCAACCTGAATAGTCCCTAACACTGCAGCAGGAGCCCAACACAGGTGCAGCCTGTGAGTCCAGCAGCAGGGAGGAAGGACCCCAGGTAGAGTTAAAAACAGAGAGGTGCCAGGGCTGTAGAACAAGCAAGGCTGGGACCAGAGCAGCTGCAGAATCCCTTGAAGGAGGGACTTTGTCTAGCCCACTATCCTCAGGACACGTAGGCCCCATGGACCTCATTCAGTTACAGAGTTTGACCCAAGTGAAGATCCTTCCCTAAGCAAACCATAGAAAACTCTGAATACCATAAGGAAAAATGTTGATTTGAAAGACACCAGGGATATCCTGAAGAGGATAGTGACACTTTTAACAAGTTCTCTAGCAAAAACTGCAGGGGTATCCAGAGGAAATGAAACAAGAAATAGAGAATGGAAAAGCTAGAGGGGAAAGAATACCCAGGGGAAAATGACATATTAGACAGATGATAGAAAACCTGCCTCCAGTTCCAAATATTAAAATGGGCGAGACAGAAAACAACAATACCACAGGACAGCAAGGAATATTCAAGCAAAACCAAAAGATGAGAAAGAACCAAAAAAAAAGAAGGAAATCCAAGAAATCCAGTGCCAAAAAACAACTGACCTGGAAAACAGATCACGGGGAGGGAATAATGATAAAAACAATTGCGACTGTAAGCATCTAGATAGTGCCTTAAGATTTGCAAAGCTCTTTGTGGAAGAATTCTCAGAGTACCTGAAGACTATGATCAGAAAAAAAAAACATTTGGATATCATATTTCAGTTAAATATAAGTGAAAATTACCCAGAACTCTAGGAACCAGAAGGCAAAGTGAGAATAGAATCCACCCAGTCACTCCAGAGAGGCACCTTAAAATGAAAACTTATACAAACAGCATAATTAAAATCCAGAGCATCTGGATCAAAGAAAAAAATCCTATAGATAGCCAACAAGGAGCTCAGATACTGAGGACTCACAGGAAGGACTATGCAAGATTTAGCAGCTGCCACAATAAAGAAGAGGAGACCTTGGAATATAAGTATTTCCAAAGGCAAGGGACAGATGTGTTGACTCTGAAAATAAATGACCAAAGAGTCATAGGAGTCATGCAACCACTTTTAACTCTGAGAAATAAAAGCCCAAGAGCTCACAGAAGAAATGCCCCAATTGCTAGTTCTGTTAGACAAAATAACCAAAGAATCCCAGCAGCTATGTAACTTCTGTTAACTCTGAAAATACCAAAGAGTTCTCAGAGGTTATATACCTACCACTAACTAATGAAATACCAAAGAACTAGCAGTGGTCCTGAGCAACAGACTCTCTTTATTCCATTGGAGGAGGGAAACTAGACACATGTGTTAGAATCTGCTCTGATACCAAGGAGACCCACTGCAGTGAGGCTGAGCCTTGAGATGTATAGTAATGGCCATGCAGTTATCTGTAGCAGTGATGATCATGAGGTAACAGGAACAATCAGGCAAGTGTGATTCATAGCAAGGCTTCATGATTAGGTTGTGGTATCTGCAGGTGATTGTCCAAGTTCAGGGATTGCCGGGGCTGGTGGGAAACAGTTCTGGGATTTTACTGCAGCAGACATGATACAGAGGGTGAACACAAAGGACTGTTGTTATGCTAAGCTCAGGGCACAGACTGCTTGCTGCGCTTAGCTCTGGGAAACAGAGTCTCTCCTAATAGTAAGAAGAGAGGGGTGGTCTTGGAATGAGGATCCTGACAAATGTTTGTGACCAAGTCTTGTTTATCTGGCAAGATTGAGTGTAATCCTTGGGAACAAGGGTAAGAAGGAAAGCAGAAATGTGCCTTTAATGCAGTGGTTCTCAACCTTCCTAATGACGCAACCCTTTAATACAGTTCCTCATGTTGTGATGACCCCCAACCAGAAAATTATTTTCATTGCTACTTCATAAACTGTAATTTTGCTACTGTTATGAATCTATCTGATATGCAGGATGTATTTTCATTGTTACAAACTGAACATAACCCACAGGTTGAGATCCACTGCTTTAATGGGATAGCAGATTTCTAAGAATTCCTGATGAAAAGTCCAGAACTGAACAGACATTTGGAAATGGAAATGCAAGCTTCAAAAGAAACATATGTATCTATATTTGTTTCATTGAAAGGGAATAGTTTTTGTTTCATGTTAATAGGGGTAGAAGACACAAATGTCTTTTCAGAACCCTAATATCTTTAAAGGTCATAGAGAAAAAAGAAAAAAAATGAAGGTCTTTAGATGGTTTTATTCTGTTGTGCTGGTTTTAGGTAAAGGCAAAAATGGGAGGGACAAGAAACTGTACTGGGGAAGAAAAGTAAGATGAGGGTGGAAATCACTGCTGCATAATAGAGGTCCATAAAATAAAGAGTATATAGTCATGGGGTTCAGGGGGCTAGTTGAGTTTCCCCTCAGTCACTCGGTCAAGACCACTCCACAGGGAGTTTCAAAGATGAGGGCATTAACCCCCTCAGCTTCTGGGTATGAAAGAGATGGGCAATCCTTTCTGGTGATCTGGCCTGGAGGCATTCTTCTAGGTGGGGAGAGGCAAGGCAGCAGCAAGGTGGATATAATCATCTTTTCTGCATCCTTGGGGCCAGCTATACAGTGAACTTGCTGTATCTGTCACTCCCCAGTGGAGGTGGCTCAGCCCCAGCTTAGGAATTTATTCCCTTTGTCCCCCAGATGTCTTAGCGCCACTCTGAGTACGTCATAGTAGTGTTATCTACTAGGCATTTGACTGGTTATTTGGGGGTGGAGAGGGAGGAGAGGAGAAGGTTCTTTATGTTTCCTAATCTTTGTGAGGGGAGCACTTTTTCATTTGAAATGAAGTTTAACGAAGCCTGGCTGTAGTCGTAGAAAGTCGTAGAAAGAACTCTTAGATCTAATTCGTGGGGTTTTTTTGCAGCTTTTTAAATTCATCAACTTCAACAGAACCATGAGCCAGCTGTCCACCACCATGTCTCGCTGCGCCAAGGACCTCGTTGGCTTTGCAATTATGTTTTTGATTATTTTTCTTGCCTATGCTCAGTTGGCCTACCTTGTCTTTGGCACCCAGGTTGACGACTTCAGCACTTTCCAGGAGTGTATGTAAGTACATCTGTGGTTTTCAGAAGGACTTTGTGGCCAAGATTTTTGTGTCCGGGGGACTTTATGAAAGAATTTGGCCATTCCCTGAATTTTAAAAAAAAATTTAAGTAATAATGTAATTGGCTTTCACAGAAGTATTAGAATAGCATTAGAAAGGCATTAATTATCTCCAGAATGTTGGCACTTATGTTAGTAATCTTTTTTATAAGGATTACTAGCCTTTTTTTTTTTGTAGGGGGGAAGGCAGGGCATTTGGGGTTAAGTGACTTGCCCAAGGTCACATGGCTAGTAAGTGTTAAGTGTCTGAGGTCGGATTTGAACTCAGCTCCTCCTGACTCCAAGGCCAGTGTTCTATTCACTGTACCACCTAGCCACCCCATTTATGTTTATATTTAGTCCATTCCATTAGTTGCCTGATGAAATTTAGCTTTTAATTCCATAAACCATCTCTACTAAAGTAGTCTTGACCCTCAGGACTTTTTAGCACCAAAATGTAAATGTCAGCCATTATAGGACTGCTTGTTTGCACTGAAAGTTGTGGCTTTACCTTCTATTTTCAAATAATTCTGTGAATAAAACTCTGACCCTTATTTTTCAAAAGAGCATTCAGACAGTATTTTGAGTCTTGGAATTCCCCATATAAGTTTCTTCCTTTCCCCTCTGCCCCCTCCCCCCATAAAAAGAGTAAACATCTATTAGAAACATTATGCTTTGGAAAGAAGATAACCCACATGAAGTAATTAGGAAATGGGAAGAGAGGAGGGAAGTTCCTTGCCCATAATGGGTACCTCTGGATGTCATTGTCTGATAAGAGGAAGGACTTAGATTTCATTAAGATCCACACTGCCAGTGCTGAAGAAATCTTCAGTCCCATCGCAACTCTATAGACCCACACTTGAGGTACCAGTTGAGATTAGATGTTTAGACACTTAGCGTAGCGGTGATAGCCTTTAATAAAATGTTTCTAGTTTGTTTTTAAGCACATATTCTGTTGGAATCTACCCTGGCGTTTGTAACTGTTAAAATTGTTGCATCAGAGGCGCCCATTGAATTTTAGGACATGTCATTTTGTAATCGACTTTGTGGTTAATCTGTGCAGTCTCCTCTTTCATCATCCAACTAAAAAGTGACTTATTTAAGTTACAGACACTTATGTTTCCAGAAATCTGTTGATGTAAATGGCAGGGTTCCTCTGAAAGTGTTTAATTTTCAAAGCAGACAAAATGTGTTGCTTCTGTTGCTTGATGGCTGGTATTGCTGATGAAGGTCCAGAACTGTGAAATCATAACTAAGAAGTGTTAAATCAACTACCAGACGTTTGTTTTGTTTTTGTAGCTTCACTCAATTCCGCATCATTTTGGGAGATTTCAACTTCACAGAACTGGAGGAAGCTAATCGAGTTTTGGGACCCATTTATTTCACCACCTTTGTGTTCTTCACATTCTTCATTCTTTTGGTATGTACAAGTGGTTCGTGGTTTTATTTGCTTTCCCAATCCCCATCTTTTCTTCCACCTTGTTCTTCCCTTTGAGATCCCGCCAGTATAAATCCACCCCTTTAATAGCAACAGTCCTGAGCAAGATTCCAGAGATGCTGTACTCTTGTTGAAATGGATACAGAGATGAAAGTGTTGACTGGTCTTCAGTGCATGCAGATGCATCATATCCCTACCCTCTGTGGCTGTTTGCTCTTCATCAGAAGCAAGGATGAGCTTTAACCAGTAATCCATCCATCATTTCCCAATTAGCATTTGAGCTTTCTCCAGAGCTTACTATAGAAAACAAGACTGATACATCGATTAGTTTTGCTGAATTGCTTTTTTATTTGTCTTTTCTAACATATAAGCAGTATTTCATTCCCAGAGTCCTCTAGTTCTGTAAAAGATTAAGTGGGAAGTTAATTTTCTCAACCCTTTTCTGGAACTGAGATTGCTGGGATTTAGTATACTGAAAATTTTCGTATTTACTAGGATGATTTATAGATAGATAGATAGATAGATAGATAGATAGATAGATAGATAGATATAGATATAGATATAGATATGCCCATATGTTTATAAATATGTATATATGGAAGGGACCATCCAGGTCATCTAATCCAACTTTCATCAATTTATAGTTAAGGAAACTAAACCCCCAGGAAAGTTTAAGTGACTTGCTGAGGGCACAGAGAGATTAAGTGGCCACGTCAGTCTGGCATCTTTCCTCTGAAGCACGTCTTTAAAGTCAATCAGGTTTGTCACTATCAGGGTCTGTAACAGGCCCCTAGAGTCACAGGCTGGTAGATTTAAAGCTAGAAAGGACCTCATTTAGCCCATCCTCTTCATTTTATTAATGGGGAAACTGAGCCCCAGAGAGGTTAAGGGTCTTCCTTTCATTACAAAGAGTAATAAGTTACAAAAATAAGATTAAAACCCAGGTTCTTTAACTCCAAATCTAATGTTTTTCCTAGATTGTATTGCTCATATTTCCTTTAGGATGGCATAATTCTTGGTGTCAGTTATAGATTATGAGTTTAATTTAGTGTAACTGCAACATTTGAGGAGATTAAATGTCTCCAGATTATCATTTTTTCTTTTCTAGTTCACTTTGGAATCTTGCTGTATGCACATAGCATATTTTAAGTACTTCTTCCTATTGCAAGTAAAAATAAGAAAGTTGGGTAGGGTGTGGTAAGAGGGCATATGGTAGAATGAAATAGATTGGAGCTGGAGTTGGGAAGAGCCGGACTTAGTTCCCGCCTTTGACCCTTAGTCCATCCATGAGTATTTACTAGTGCTTACAATGTGTTGTATACCACGGAATGCAAAAAAAGCAAAAATACAAAAACCAATCTTATTCTTAAGGACTTTACATACTAACTGAAGAGAGTAAATGTAAATAAATCAGTGCATAAATCGGGATACATAAAGAGCAGAACGAAGGCTCCCATTGCTGAGGAGACTGGGAAGGCATCCTGTGCAAGATGGGTTTGGAGTAGAGTCTTGTAAGAAGTGAGTGGTGGGGAGGTGGAGGTGAGCATCACAGACAGAGAGGACAGTCCTAGCAAAGGCAGACATGTGGGAGGAACAAAGAAGTCGAGTTGTCAGATGTGTGAAGGGCAGTAAATGGTGAGAAGATTGGAAAGGTACGAAGAGGCTGTGTGATCTTGAGCAAGTCACTTAACCAGAATGAAGGACTGGACAAGAGGGCTTCTGGGGGCTCTTACCGAGGATGTGAGGAAGCAAGAAAAGATTGGGACTAACTACTGCCTAAAAATGTAGTAAGAATATAGTAAATCCTTAAGGGTATTATAGGAATATCTTGAACAAATTGCTAAGATGAGAATGGTTGTTCCTGAAAAAGCAAAGAGGGGCCCAGGGGGTTGGTTCTTGTCCCAGGCTACAGGGAGCAGGGGCTGCTGCCACTCACCAATTAACCTTAGATCAGAGGCTTGGGTTCTGTTAGGTTTTCCCATCTACAAAGTGAGAATTTTAGTGGCCAGCAGATAATACACATATATTATATTCCTATGCAAGTATTACAGCGTATCACTCTAGAATCTTCATTTAAAGTCTGCCATTATTTAGTAGATGATGACATACAGATTCTAAACTTGTTTTTAATCCAATTATGTATTTCCTCCCTTAGATTAGTGATAAGAGACTTAAACCAATCCTTTTCTGTTTTTTACTGAATATAAGAAAAAGAAGGAAAATATTTCCTTGTCCTTAAGACAAAGTTGCCTAATAATGCAGGGCCCTCTCCCAGAAAACATATAGGAGGTATTGAAATGAGAGGAGGGGGGTGGCTAGATGGTGCAGTGACTAGAGCACTGGCCCAGGAGGCAGGAGGACCTGAGTTCAAATCCGGCCTCAGACACTTAACACAAAAAACTAGCCGTGTGACCTTGGGCAAGTCACTTAACTCCAATTGCCCTACCTTCCTCCTCCAAAAAAAAAAAGGCAAAAAAACAAGAAATAAGAGGAGGGAGAGTGGTAGCCATCCCCAGATTATTCCCCATCTTCCTTCCTGGTGCAGACAGCAGACAGAACCCAAGTGGAGATGCCTCCCAGTCTCTCCTCTTAGGCCTCTCTCAGTCAGGGAATGGAATGAAGGCTGGGAGGAGGGAAATGGGATGAGTGGGCTCTTTCCCAGACACAATTCCCTCAGGCACTACTTGCTCTGTAATGTTTTTTCATCTTCCAGATTCTCCTTTAAAAATGGCCATAAAGGACCCTGTTTGAAGCCTTTAATTAACAGTTGACACCCTAGAAGGAGTTAGAAGTAAGAATAAAGCTCAGATGAGAGAAACCCGGGAGTCCACAGGACTGTGGCATTGGACCAAGAATCAAGAGTGCCAGTCCTGCTAGTTACTGTACAGTATTGTTGGGACCAGTTAGCTCTTTGTATCTCGGTTTCTTGAACTATGGGATAGGGAGAAGGACTAGCTCTGTCATTGGTGCTGAGAACTCCCAAAAGAGGAAACTTCCTCTGCCACTGCACCTTATAGATCCATTGGTGACATTCTACCCTGCCTTTCCCCCACCCCCAGACACACACACACACACACACACACACACACACACACAATTTTAGAATTAAGAGACATATGCCACAAACAACTCTGAATACCCCATAGAGAATGTTTTTTAAAACGAAAAAAGTAGATACTTTAAAATCTCAAAATATAATACTTATTTAACTAAGCAAATAAAATCACATGGAACCACTGTGAAGAGAACTGCTCCTGGCCTTTTCCCCTTCTTTTAAATTTGCTGATCTATTCATTAGCATAAAAGATTAGATTTGTTAAACATCTAAAAATAAAATAGTTAAAGGGATCTCCATACAATTTGGGGACAGTATACACACAGTTGTCTTAGAATATAATCTGTAACTGGATTAGGAAGAAGATAAATCTGATTAATTTAATGATTTGATTCATTGGTGACATTCAGACTCCCTTCCACCATTTTAGAGCCTCCAGTCAAAAATTAAGAGACATATGCCACCAAACAACTCTGAATATTCCACAGAGGTGAATTTTTAAAAAATAAATATAGCCATAGGTTTGTAGGTCCTCACAGAAGATTGAAAAAGTCCTGGCTACTATACCAATATAGGTTTAGAATTAGAAAACCATAACAGTATATAGAAAACATTTTGATAACTCACTAAGGAGAGTAGCCTTTCAAGTAGCCCAGCTATTTGGAAATCAACTTGTTCTTTCCAGTACCCAAGTGAAGAAGGCAACTATCTTTCTCAACCAGCAGCTTACAAAGGAAAAGCCAGATTTTTTTAAAAATATTTTTTCACTTATATGGCATCAGTGTGACTGTAGTCAAAACAGATTGTGAAAGATAAGCCAAGAAGCTGCTAGAATTAATGAAAAACTCAGAAAACCAACTACAGTTTAGTGTCTTAATTGCCTAGGACCTTAAGAAGTTAAACAGCCACCCAGTCAGTATACATCAGAGGTGGGATTTGAAGACAAGTCTTGCTCTGAACCTCTGTCACTTTCTAGCTGGATGACTACAAGAAAATTACTTTTTCTTTTAGAGTCTATTTCCTTATGTATAAATATAATACTAATATCTCATAAGGTTGTTATAAGTAAACTACTTGGTTAAACATTTAAACATGATATAGTGTGAACTTTCATTACTATTATTAATCTGAAAAATATTACTCCTTCCTAACATGCTTGTGATTAAATCTGTAAAAAGCCAAAAAAAAACTGCACTTAAGAAAGAAAAGAGCATATATGCTTCCAACATATAAAAAACACCAGAAATCCCAACCATTAGTTAGCAAAGGCTTTGTTATGTTCTTGTTTCAATCAAATTCAGCTTTAATTCTTTGAACCAGTAAATACCCTACATGGTCTTGATGCTAAAGTGTTCCCTCATCCTTATTAGTTATTAAGAATGCAGACTTAAGTGATAAGTAGCAAGTATTTTCAGAAAAAAATTAAAAGATTAATTGAAGGTACTGTAACAGTAGTCTGGAAAAACACAGAATTCCATAGATCTGCTATGTGATATTTGTTCAGAAAGTCTTGTTATTCAGCTTTATTTAAAAGAGAGACATGTCATTGTAGACAATTGGTTCTTGATGTCAGGAAGATCTGGGTTTAATTCACCCTTCACTCATGGATCACTGAGTGGTGTCCTTGACAATAAGAGCAGAATTAGGAGAGGAAGGTTTAGAGGCAAAGATAAAGAGGTTCTGTTTTGGCCACATTGAGTTTAAGACATCTAAGGGCACATCTAGTTCCAGTGGACAGTTGGAGATGCAAGACTGGAGATCAGGAGAGAGATTAGGGCTGGATAAATAGATCTGAGAATCACCTGGAATATCTTGTATTTGTTTTACATTCATTCCGCAGATACTCAATTTGTCCTTTTTTAAAGACATAGGAGTCTCTGAATTCTCTCTCTCTCTGTCCCAGTAAAAGGTAAACTTAAAAGTAAGAATTGTGTCACTTTTGGTATCTCTAGACCTAGCAGCTTAGCACTCGGTAGGTGTTTCTAAAAGCTTGTTGTTTGGCTGATTAGTTGAAAATACTTTACAACATCTGATACTAAACCTATCAGAAACTGTTCTCAGATACTTGCAAGACTATAGCAAAGAGGGAAAAAAGAACCCCTGAGGGTTTTCTGATTATTACTTGAAAATGGTCTCTAACGTATATCTTCCTTTGGTTTTTATTTTTTAAACAGAACATGTTTTTGGCTATCATCAATGACACATACTCTGAAGTTAAATCTGATATGGCTCAGCAGAAGCCTGAAATGGAACTGTCAGATCTCATCAGAAAGGTAGTACTTTATTCAGGTAACTGCTTCATGTGTAGCTCGATTCCTAAGTCAAAAGACATTTATAAAAATTAAAAAAGGTTTTTCATTTAAACTGTTTGATCTTTGAAGATTTGAGATGCTTTGAAAAAAAATTCTTTGAAATAAAAAGTATATAATGGTTTTTCTATAGTTTAAATATTACCTTCTTGGGAGGACTTAGTGGACTGCCTCTGGAACCACTGATTGGAAATTTTTAAGTTTTATAGGTGCCTTTTGATTTTACACTGAAGTCAACTTCCTTGAACACACACACACACACACACACACACACACACACAGGTGCACATAATCTTGTAACAAAGGAAAATTTAAGGAAAACCAAATATAGCGACAGTGTCTGATAGGAGATAGCACTTTCCCCAGCCGCAATCTCCACCTATCTATGGTGCTTGGTCTCATGTCCTCAAATTAATCATTACTCTTCAGAGTTCAGCTTCTTTTGAGTGCTCATTTTACATTAATTTTTAAAGTAGTTGTATGTTTTGTTTTCCCTTTTCTGTTTATTTTGCCCTGAATCAGTTGGTATAAATCTTCCCATGTTTCTCTTCATTCCTTTTTCTTTTTGTTAATTTCTTATTCTGAACATATCAAAAGACAAAACTGGGATTTTTATGTACAACATAGAAGAAAAGATTTTACAGTAAACTATGAATATTATATACAGCTTACTTTTGCTTTCTAAATATATAAATTCAGTTACTAAATTTCAAGTTTACCTCTAACCTTTCTTTTTTTCTCTTCCACACATTGTTTTTTTAGAAATACTTCAATGATCCCCCCTGTCCTCTTCCTGTCTCCTTTTACTTTTACATTCTCCTTTCCCCTAATCCTATTGAAGAAAAAGAAAAACAAAACCCTTGTAACAAAGACATAGTCAGGTAAAACATCTTGTCACCTCAGCCATGTCTGAAAATGTCTTGTTTACTGCCTTGAGTCCATTACTTTTCTTTGCTTTTTTTTTTTTGCTTTTTTTTTGGAGTGCAGTTGGGGTTAAGTGACTTGCCCAAGGTCACACAGATAGTTTTTGTGTTAAGTGTCTGAGGCTGGATTTGAACTCAGGTCCTCCTTACTCCAGGGCCGGTGCTCTACTCACTGTGTCACCTAGCCACCCCAAGTCCATTACTTTTCTGTGAGGAGGTACATAGCACGCTTCATCCTCAGATCTTTGGAATGCTTGGTCCTTGCATTGATCAAAATTCTTAAATCTTTCAGAGTTGCATTTCTTTACTTTGTTGTTCACATTGTTTTCTTGGTTCTGCTCCCTTCCCTGCACATCAGTTCATGCAAGTCCTTCCAGGCTGCTCTGAATTTGACCCTTTCACCACGGGTTAAAGGACGATAATATCGCAGTACCTGCTTTGCTCAGCTACTCTGTGGAATCATGGGGGTAAAAGTGAATAAAATGAAAAATCAGGATGAAATGAATTATGTCTCCCTTTTTTTTTTTAGGGCTATCATAAAGCTATGATCAAATTGAAACTTAAGAAAAACACTGTGGATGACATCTCAGAGAGTCTACAGCAAGGTGGAGGCAAGTTAAACTTTGATGAACTTCGTCAAGATCTAAAAGGGTGAGAATCCTGCTTCCCGAGCCCTGGTAATTGCCAATATTGAATCTTTGTTTTATGATGTTCCTGATGATTAAGTGCATGTGCACCAAGGCAGGGAAAAGCGTCTTCTGCAGTGATTGCTGTGCAGATGTCTGCCTTCCTTTAAGGAACTCACCTGTTCTCCTCGTGCTTTCCTTCTTGCATGTGCCAGACCCCTGACCTCACTGATCTCTTGCCCGTATCTCTCTGTTTTCAGGAAGGGGCACACAGATGCCGAGATTGAAGCAATATTCACAAAGTACGATCAGGATGGTGACCAAGAACTGACTGAGCATGAACACCAGCAGATGAGAGACGACTTAGAAAAAGAGAGGGTATGCCTAGTTTGGGGCGGTGTGGACGACTTCTCAGAGGGACTCATTCTGGTAGCGTTTTGGCAGTGAAGCTACACATCCTTTGCATTTGGCATTAGAATATGTGTTTGTGCCTACGTACTCACTGTTGATTAACCTTCCTAATTCTATTTTTAATTGTGATTAACATTTGCATATGTCATTTAAGCCTCCAATAAAGTTCATTTTGGTGTTTTAGTGTTTAACTCTAGGTTCTCTCAGGGTATGCCCTCATAGCTCAAGCTCTGACAGATTCTACCAAATCCAAAAGCCTTCAAGTATAGACCAATGATAGCCTCAAGGTCCTTTCACCTGAGGAACAACCTGACTAAGTTTTGTTTGTTCACACAGTATTTGCCATCGAGTGATAAATTCATTCAACCAACAGCAATTAATTAGCCATTATCAGGGGTTGGTGAATAAGCAGATCTTTTCTTATAAAATCACAGAGTTTTGCTTTCTCCCTTGATAGCATGTAAATTTTTTGAGAGGTTTCTTTTTTGTTTGGTTTGGGGCTTTTTTGTCTTTACATATTAACAGCTAACACATTGGGGACATTGGAAGGGAGGGAAAGGGAGAATTCAGGCACAGAAACAGAAAACTGATTTCATCAGCACAGGGAACTCTGCATCTAGAAACTCCCATTACAAAAGCAGAACAGCACTTGCTTCATAATTATCGTCTTAAGTGACTTGCCCAGGGTCACACACAGCCAGTATGCAACAGTTCCCCTGTCTCTGACGTGAGGTCTCTGCTGTCTACATCACACACGTCTGGAACAGAGTACATGTATAATAAGTGCTTGCAGAATGGGATATATTCTCCCAGTACCTGTGACCTGAGGCTAGGGAGAAGCTTACTGAAAGATGGTTGATTTGGGAAGCCTAATTTCCATTTACAAGAAAAGCTTCCGTAGAAACAGGACTCGGAGCAGATAGAAATTGTCATAAGTAGCTGTTAGCCCTCACTGGATCATGTGTCCCCACTAGCCCTCACCCTGTGTCTCTCTCTCCTCCCATTTTGTGACTAAATTCCATGAGAAGGTTGTCTGTAATCAGTGGCTATATTTATTTTCCTCTCACCTTCTTCTTAATTCTCTGCTGTATAACTTCCAGCCTAATCATTCAACTGAAACTACTCGCTCTAAAGTTACCAATAAATGATCTCCTAATTGCTGGATCTAGTGGACCTTCCCTGCTCCTCATCCTTTTGACCTCTTTGTAGTCTATGACGCAGCCACTCAGCCCCTCTCCTTGAAATTCTCTTCTCTCTAGGTTTTTGTGACTCTTCTTCCTCCTTGGACCACACCTTCTCCTTCACCCTCTGACCGCTGAATCCTGCCCTCCTAACGGCAGGTATCCCCCACGGCTCTGCCCTGAGCCTTCTTCCCTTTACTCGCTATGCTATTGATGAGATGGTGATCTCATCAGCTCCCGTGGGTTCAGTTACCACCTCTTTGCAGATGATGCTCAGATCTATTTATCCAGCCCAGTGCTTTCTTCTGAACTTCAGTATCACATCTCCAGATGCCTACTGGATATCTTGAACCGGGAGTCTCCCAGACATCTTAAACCCAGTGTGGCCAAAACTGAACTTATTCTCTTTCCCCTAGACTCCCCCTCCTTTCCCAAGTTTGACATTAGTGCCAACGGCAGCACCATCATCCCAGTCACCCAGGCTCACACCCTAGATGTACTCACCTCTTCACCCTTCTAAACCCTGTATCCAGTCTCCTGCCAAGTCCTGTTGACTCTCCCTTCCACATCTCCCATCTACACACCCTTCTTTCCTGACCCTGCCACTTCACACCTGGTGATTAGAGCAGGCTGCTGATTTTCTTCCTGCCACAAGTCTCAGCTCCCCAGTCCATCCACCACTCAGTTGTTAAAATGATCTTCCTGAAGTGTAGGTCTGCCCATGTCACCAACACCGCCCCCCCCCCCGCATTCCTCCTCCAGTTCTATAAACTCCAGTGCCATAGGATCATGTAGAAAATCCTCTGAACTCTAAAGCTCTTGATTACCCAGCCCGTCATACCTTTCCACTCTTCTTATACCTGACTTCCCTCCCACATACTCCATAGCTGTGACACTGTCTATCCTACATGACATATGACACTCCATCCCCAACTGCAGGCCCTTTCATTGGCTCTCCCTCATGCCATCTCCATCTCGCGGATTCCTTCAAGTCCCAGCTAAATTCCCAGTCCGTCTTAATGCGCTGCCTTCCCTCTGTTGTTCATCTCCAGTTTATCTTGTCTACAGCTGTTTGGGCATGGTCAATCACTTGCATGCTCTCTCCAGGGAGCAAGTGGGGAGCAGGGACCAGTGTCTTTCCATGCATCTCCAGTGCCTGGATTATAGGAGGCATTCAATAAACTGTTGTTGATTAGTTAGTTTTTGTCTGGCCTCCATCTTGAGCCTCCTCATTCTTACCGGTGCTTTGTCCATTTTGCAGGAGGATCTGGATCTGGATCATAGCTCTTTGCCTAGACCCATGAGCATTCGCAGCTTCCCTCGGAACCTGGATGATTCTGAAGAGGATGATGATGAGGACAGTGGGCATAGCTCTCGAAGGAGGGGGAGCAGCTCAAGTGGAGTTTCTTATGAAGAGTTTCAAGTGTAAGTGTATATGGTTTGGCTCAATTTTTATTAATGGGACAAATCAAATCATCCATTCTTGGGCTCTCCCTAACTGTAAACACTGCCTCCCATCACCACCCTGACTTCGTAATTGAAATAACCCCTTGAAAGCTCTGAAAAAGTACTTTTTTTCAGGTTGTTACATTGTTTGATTTAAATTTTGCTTCCCCTTTCCATCCCTAATCCACCCAACTGGCCAGACTAAAAAGAAAATGATGGAAGGTAGTGGCTGCTGTGCCTTCTCATAATCATTGGTTTCCTGCAGACTGGTTAGACGAGTAGACCGGATGGAACACTCCATTGGCAGCATTGTCTCCAAAATCGATGCTGTCATTGTGAAACTGGAAATCATGGAGAGGGCCAAACTGAAAAGAAGAGAAGTATTAGGAAGATTGCTAGATGGAGTGACAGAGGTAAGAGGCTCTACGATGCACCTGAAGTAGAATAAAAATGTAGTGACACTGGTCGCATTTCTTCAATAGCAAGGTATCCAGTATTAATCATGGCAGTACCTAGTACAGTAGTATTATGGAGGCCAGTTGCTAATTCCAGCAGCACCAATATAATGTAAGTCCAAAGTCAAGAGTGGGTATTTCATAGGCTCACAGTGAGTAGCAGGGAATCATACTTGACCCAGTAGACATTCAGCCTGGAGCACAGGGATCATTTCACTTACTTCTGTTCTGGAGTTATAGCTTATACCCCTACTTCTAGCCATTATCTTGTTGATATGTGCTGTTAGTGAAGAGAGAATAATATATGAGCATATGAATAGATTAGCACAAACCTATCACATTATTAGAGAAGCAAATCATCTTTGTATATGAAGGAAAGAGTGTGGTTTGAAAATTAAGCATGAAAACCTTCCTCTCTTTAACAGAAAGAATATCTGTTTTTCTACCTGCATAGAGGTGTAGTAACAAATTTCACACAATAGTATTATAAAACATTGCTCTATGACTTGGCTAATATTTCTAATGGATGCACCCACTATTTTACAAATAAGAAATCAGAATTTATGTCATTTTTGTCTTATTTTCAGTCATTTTTTTCTTGTCTTTCATAGTATCTTTTGAACATAATGAAATGTTTATAAATTATATCATAAATTACATGTAAATCAATTTCTATTTCTGGATGAGAATTGTAGATGTAACGTCATGAGATCATAGATTTAATGCTGGAAGAGACCTTAAAGGCCTTAGAGGAATTGAACACCCCCATTTTACAGACATACCATAAGACTCCGTTCTTAATCCTAATCTCAACCAGGTCCCCTAAACCTTTCCAAAGGAATTAAGCTTTCCTATAACCTCTAAGCTCTGCATCCCCTATTAGCATCTTCCTTTCTTCCTTCACCATTAGGATGAAAGACTTGGTCGTGATAATGAAATCCACAGGGATCAGATGGAGCGCCTGGTGCGAGAAGAACTGGAACGCTGGGAATCTGATGATGCAGCTTCCCAACTAAGTCAGCGTGTAGGCACTCCTGTGGGGCCAAATGGCCAGCCACGTCCAAGAAGTGCCCGTCCCTCATCTTCCCAGTCCACAGAAGGTATAGAAGGTGGAGGAGGAAATGGAGCCCCCGGTGTCCATGGATAGCCTGTGCCTTCCTAAAGAGAAGCCAACACGTCCTGAATTGTAGCAGTGAATAGAGTATTTATACCTCCTGACCAAGATCTAATGTTGGTGGTCCCTTTGACCAATTGGGTTTTTTTCCACTGCACTTTAATTTATTGTATATAGATTTTTCCCATAGACGAAGGAAGATACTATTTTTTCTTTTTCTCTTTATTGAGTACAGAAATGACTAGATCTTTTTTGAAGAATACTGAAAGCAGTGTTGGGTTGCTGTTTGAATCTTACAATATGACATCAGCTGATGATAAAGTAACCTTTTATACCAGCAGCAATAATGCTTTAAGGGGGAAAAAAAGAATAGAATTTTGTTTCCAAACCCAAATTAAGTCAATATTTATGTCATATTTGCAGAATGGTTGAGGGAACACGACAGTGCTAACTTCAGCTCAGCCTTATCTGAGCATTCCATGTCATATCAAGCTTAGTTCTCAGCTTTATTTTAAATTTTTTTCAAAAAGTATTCATTTCAACGGGGTGTCCAATATGAAGTGTACATGAAGGATGAGACAGGAGCTCTTAAGCCAAAGGTTGAATAGTTCTGCTTGGGATCTCTTTGCTTGATTAGCACATTTATTTAACATTTATAATCACTGTCAACTTTTGGTATCGTTTATTAAGTCTGCTTATGGAAGGAAAAACATGGCAGAGCTGTCATATGAACATTGGTTTGAATGGATCCATAGGGACAGATAAAGATCAAGATTGATCTCGGAGTGGCCTCTGTAACACAAAGTCATCAAATAAGTGTACAAGGGCTGTGGAGTGCTAGTGCTTCCCTAAATTAAATCAAACTAAATTTTGTATAGAAAGAGAAAGAAAAAGTGAAAGAGCTTTCAACTTCTCAAGCCAAAATATAACAAAATGGGGAAATCAGGGCTAATTAAACTTATGTACTAAGAGATTCAAATTTTATAAGAATTATTCTATTAGAATGTTTATATTAGGATAGTTTATAACCAGAGTGACCCAGCTTTATGGAAAGGAAGTTAGATCATCACAGAAAGATTCATTTATTTTGGATTTGTAGCCACCAAATTTTGAAGCCTTACATTTTGAAGTAGAGATGGTATATTTAGCTGAAGAAAAAAATTCTGTGGTGAAAAGTTTTGTAGTTAGCAGAAAGCTAATCGTGCAGTGCATACATAGAGTACCAGGCCTGGGGTCAGGAAGACTCATCTTCCTGAATTCAAATGTGATCACAGTCACTTACCAGCTGTGTGACCCTGAGCAAGTCACCTTACCCTGTTTGCCCCAGTTTCTTTATTTGGAAAATGAGCCGGAGAAAGAAATGGCAGATTCCAATATCATGGCCAAGAAAATTCCAAACAGAGTCACAAGGAGTCAGATGTGCCTAGAAATAACTAAGCAACAAGAGGACAGAAAACAATTTCAGGGCTTGACCCTAACGTCAAGAATTGAAGGAAATTAAAAAAAAAAAAAGAATTGAAGGAAATAGGTAGGGTAAGACTATTGAGAATTTTTGGAGCATGGAAGTTGTTTACATGAATTACTATGTTGGTAATCCGTTAATTGAAAACATAAGCAAATATAGTCCCTTACATTGGTTCCTAGAGAAAATATGCCATATTCCTTCAAAATGCTTCCTTAGCCTGACTTTTGCACATACCTTCCTTCTGTTACCCTTTTTTTCTCAGTATGCTATATCACCACAAAAAACTTATTTACTAAATAAGAAATCAGTGTATTTGTATCACTAGGTGTGTGTGTGTGTGTGTGTATGTGTGTGAGTGTGTGAATGAATTTGAGGGTGTGTAGAGAGCATGTTATTTAGAAACAAACTTCATCTTGAAGTGCAATAAATTTCATGGAATATCCATGTATGTGTGTTGACCATGTGCCAAAAAGTAATCATGGCCAGTACTAGACCGTTATCATACTCTATATTATGATGTTATTTTTATTTTCAATGTAAAGATTTCACATAGCTGTCACTTTTTTCTTCACTACCATTGCAATCTTCCTTAGTCACTGAAGAATGTAACCTTGCCTCTGTCTCCTTTTCTTTCCAACCCCTACGCTCTACTGGCCTTAGTAAGAAGGTCTTCTAGATGTCAAGTTTTCTACAGCAATCAACTATTTGAATCATTTTCTAACTCTGAGCACTTTACTTCTTAATAAAGATTTGTATGTTACATATAACAGCACATGTATGAGTGGTCTTTATCAAAAGGAAAAAAAACTTGGCTTATTTACTCATTACCACAATATTCTAATAATCATAAATTACAGGATCATAGATTTCATGTTGTTAGGGGACTTAGAAGCCATTTATAATAGTAATTTTTCATTTTACAGATGACAACCTGGGACCCAGAGTTTAAGTAACTAAGCTAGGAACCTAGGTCTTCCCATCTCTAAACCCAGCACTCTGGTCTCAATGACTGGCCATCTCTCCTCTATTTTTCACACTACAAGACTGCATTAGAGAATACTTTTGGAGCAAATAATGTACTTAATGATACACTGATTCCAATTATTAAAGTGACAAGATTTCTAAGGCATAACAAAATCCCCCTCCCCCCTGCTAAAATATTGGCAAGGATTCCTGAGACCATATAGAGACCAAGAGCAGTTAGATTTGAGGCTCTGGGCTCCAGCTGACCCCTGGATTCATAGGGATTCTTTTTCTTTGAATGATTTGTTAAGGTGGTGAGATTTTTTTTTTAATCGGTTATTTCTCAATCCCACCTCACCTCCCAGGCAAAGAAAACCCTCCTATAAAAATGTACAAATAAGCAAAACAAGCCATACATTGATCACATCTGGTAACACATGCCTCATTCCACATCTGTTTCCTGCACCTCTCTACCAATGGAAGGAAGGAAAGCTTTTAGATCTCGTCAAGAAACTAGAGATTGTGCTAGCAATCAAATCAGAAACTTCCACCCTCTTCTGCTCCGCTTCCCCAGAAGCATATCAGCTGCCTATCATAACCTCCAGCAGGTGCTCATTCTGACCTCTCCTATCCATCCGACAGATGGTGGGGTTTCCTCTGACCATGTGATTCTGCACAAAGGAAGCCAGTGGGCTGCTCAAATTCAGGCAGTCAGGCTGCAGGATCTAGCCATCCTTACAAGTAGTACTTAGAAGTGGCTCTCATAACCTTTTCCTTGCAGGGACAGCACAGAGAAATGTCAGAATTACTTTCTAACTCTTGCATATTTGTACATCTGCTTTATTCTCTTAGCCTCACTACTTATCTATAAAATTAAGAGGAACCACCAAAAAATAAAATGCTTATTTTTTAATGCCAAGAAATTCTGTTCTGTGCAACATCACAAAATGTGAGTTAGGTCAGTATCTCAGAGGCCATCTGATCCAACACATCTAAACAGGAATCCTCTTTGTAACATGCCTGCCAAGTAATCATGCAACTTCTGCTTCTGAGGCAGCAAATTCCACTTTCAGGAGATTGTAATGAGATAGGTCCTCTGCTTTGTACAAAACCCTGACCTGGAAGTATACAGATGATTCACTACAAAGTTTCCTACAAACTTGCTGTGCAGTACAGATAAGAGGGAACTCTTAATCTAACCTCTGGGCAAAGAGTATGAAGTTATCTTGAGTTCCTTATGACTGTAGGCATGTGTACGGTGTTAAGTAGTGTTTCATAGTGCACAAAAAGCTGGTCTCACCCAAGAAGACTTGTGTTCAAGTTCTCCCACTTACACAATGCCAGTGATGTGACCCTGGGCATGTCAGAATGTAATGTTAGTACATAATGTAAGTACCCACCTCAGTGACTCCAAACAACTCTAAGACTAAGTTGCAGAGAAAATGCCAATCTGCATTGCTAGTCATATTGATTAATATTTCCTCAGGGCTTTATGATGTGCAAGAAATTGTACTATATTATCTCATTTGGTTCAGGGACCTTCCTCACTAGGAGTTGTCTATACCAATGAAATTACAAGTTGAAAAAAAATTATACCAGTACAGTAGGGAGGGCTCAAAAAAGAGAATTCTTGTTTTTCACTAGGGGATAGAATGATAGCAGTCACAAGACTTAGAGCTGGAAAGGGACCTTAAAAATCATTTGCTGCACCCCTCTGATTTTGTAGATGTGGAAACTGAAGCCATGTCCTTACAGTGTCCTACTCTTTCCACACCGTGACCTCCAATCCTCGACCTCTTATGCCATCTTCCCTGCAATTGTCCATCCCCTCGTCTCCCCATCTTGACCCCTTGGTGAATCAATTCAACTCTACGCTGTCTTCTCTTGAATCTTGGGTACCTTTAGGTCACCAGCTACATCCATTCAAGCTTCAGCCTTGGCTCACCCCCACCATCTGTCACTTTTGTGCCTTCACACTTGCTAAGAAAAGCACACAACCATTCTGACTGGGTTCACTACAAATTTGTCATACAACCTCAACTGAGCCCTTGCTGCTGTTAGATCATACCTGCTTTAGTAACAATATCCCACTTTCCAAACCTTTTCATCCTTCCTCAAACTTCCTATGACTCTTTCATCCCCTCACTATCAACTGAGAACTTTCTCTGATATCTTGAAAAAAAAATACCAGAGGTCTTTGACTTTAAGCTCCCTCTTCCTCATCTGTCGCTCAGATGCCATCTGCTGCCATCATCTCCTTCATCCCTGACTTGCATGATGGAATGGACTTTCTCTTCTCCAACACCAGCCACTCTTCTTGTCCTAGTGATCCCATTCTTTTCTTCTCACCCTTCTCTTCCAACAGGTCGCCCCCTCTGTCATCCCCACTATCACTCATTTTCAATCTCTCTGAGCCTACTGGCTTGTAGAGAGCCAAATAGATCTGATCTAGGACTCAGATAAGAGACCTTAATTATGTGCCCTAACTCCTCTCGAGGTGAAGAGGTTTGCAAAGTCTGGCTCCCCCAAAAGAACCTTAGGGGTGCACTTAAAAAGACTTTTGTCTGAGATTCTGACATCAAAACTATTGCCCCCAAACTTCAAGACATGTCCCTTATGGTAGAAAGCCAAAGTATTTGATTTTGGGGGTCAGATCATACGCAGATGTCTTGGAGAAGACTTCCAAAAACCTGTTGGATTTCCCAAGACTTTTTGGTGCTTAGAAATGAGAAAACTTGATTGTATCTGAGTTTACTTCCAGGATGTAGCAGACCATTGTAATGATAAAGTTATGATAATGTCCCAGGATTTGACAAACTAAACCTGTTGATGACAATACTTGAATCTTTGTCCTTCAGATCTTTAAAAATCTTGTTCAAATCATCATTAAATGGAGTTCGTGCTTCTTCCCTGAACTACCCACATGGTCTGGTCACTTCTTTTTACTCACATCCCCAATTATGCTTAATGTTGGACGTTAAGCAGGCCCTCAACAATGACTCATTCCCCTACTACTTGAAAACATGTCCTGTGTCTCTCCAATCCTGAAGAAATCTCACTTAATCCTCCCATCCCTACTTAATATATTCCTTCTGCCCTTTGTAGTGAAACTGTGAAAAGGCTAAGTTTAATAGGTACCTCCAATTTCCTCTCTCTCTCTCTTATTAACCCCTTTCATCATTCCACCTGAGCTCCCGTAGTTATTGATAGCTTAGCAGCCAAATCTAATGGCCTTTTCTCAGTCCTCTATAGCCCTTCTGTAGACCTCTCTGTAGCTTTCGACACTGTTGATCCCTCTCTTTTCCTTAGTATTCCCTTCCCTCTAGGTTTTCAAGAGACCACTCCTCTCCTGATTCTTGTCCCACCTATCTGACCACTCCTCTCTCCTTTACTGGATTCACCTTTTTAGATCATGCCTGGTAATTGTACATGTCCCACAAGGTTCTGTCCTGGGCCCTCTTCATCTTCTATACTATTGTTGTTGGTGGTCCTTTGTCTCAAAGAGGACCAATGACATCAGTCGGGTGATCTCTTGATTTGCAAGTGAATTAGATGTGAGGCAGGGCTGTGCAAAGTCACCAGCCTCAGTCTCTCCTCCAGAGTCATCAGAATCCAAGATATGTCAGGATGATTGGTGATGGCTCTGAATGCAGTGGGAGACCTTGACCTTTTTAAGGTAAAGTTTTTCCCAGGTCTCAGTTTATCTGAAGCAACACCCATTCAATGATTAAAGGCCAGGTAAGCACTGAGGCAAAAGATGGCCTAGTTTGCCCTCACAAAAGAATCCTCCTTTACTCGGTAATCTCCTCAGCTCCCTTAGATTTAATTACCATCTCTATTCTGTACTGCATTCTCTGTTGATCTCCAACCTCACATCTCCAACTGCCTTTCAGACATCTCTAACTGATGTCCAGTAGACATCTCCAAAACTGAATTCATCTTTCCCCCCTCCTCTCCTACCTTGCCTTCCCTGTTACCATAGAGACCAACGCCATCTTCCTGGTCCTTCAGGCTCACAACCTAGGAGTCGTCTGGATTCCTCAAACTTAAAATCATCAGGTCCAAAAACTGAACTCATTTCCTTTCTCCCTATGCCCTCCCCACTTCCAAACTACCCTAGACTTACAAGCTAAGTGTCAATATCTCTGACTCCCTTTATCCAGTTTTTCCAAGGCCTACCAATTTTACCTTTTCAACATCTCTCACATACACCCCCTTTTCTCTGTTACTGTCACACTCTGTTACTGTTCCTCTCATTACCTCCTGATTAGACTATTGGACTAGCCTGCTGGTGGTACATTAGTGAGCCCTCTCTGGCATAAAGGACAGTGCCAAGACAAATTCCTTTCCCAACCAGCAGGCTGTTGTGCTCATTTAAAAGCAATTTTTCCTAGAGGCTCTACAAAGTTTATGAGAGAAAAATTTAAATATAACTGATTTATTCCTAAAGTATTTTCTTTGGGGGGCACAAGTCACACTGAGCTCAGCTGCTGTTTTGACATGAGAAAACAAAGGCATTATTTCTTTTGGTTTTTTAAAAGTTTTTATTGATATTTTCTGTTTCACACATCACCATGGGTATCACCCCTCCCAGAGAGCTGTCCTACATGACAAATAGTATCTTTTTAGAGAGAAAAAAAGTCCCTATCTAACCGATTGGATACATTGAAAAAGTCTGAAACATATGATCAATGTATAACGTGTCACCTCCAGATTGGGTAGGATGGGGACGTCTTCTCATCACTCTTCATTCAGTCACTGTGTATGTGGTTTTCATGGCTCTGCTTACTTCACACTACATTAGTTAACACAGATCTTTCCATGTTTCTCTGTATTCATCACACATCATTGCTTAGAGTAAATAACATTCCATTACAATCATGTACCACATAATAAACAGAAGGAGAAGAAATGGAAGCATGGTTAGATTTTTATATTCTTCGACTCAAAGCTCACTGCAGATGGCATCTGCAGCCATGAGATTAAAAGATATTTGCTCCTTGGAAGGAAAGCTACAGCAAATCTGGATAGCATACTAGACTTTTAGAAACATCACCTTGCCAACAAAAGTCCATACAGTCAATGCTATGGTTTTTCCATTAGCAATGTATGGCTGTGAGAATCGGACTATAAGGAAAACTGAATGTTTCAGATTCAATGCTTTCAAACTGAGATGCTGGAGAAGACTTTGACAGCAAGGAGATCAAATCAGTCAAAACTTAAAGAAATTAATTCAGGCTATTCACCTTAAGGGCAAATACTAAAGCTGAAGCTTAAAGACTTTGGCCACATGAGAAATAAGGACTCATTGGAAAAGATTCTGATGTTGGGAAAGACTGAAGGTAAAGGGAGATGGGGACAGCCGAGGATATAATGAAATATATAAAGAAACGGATAAAACAATGTGAATTTGGACAGATTTCAAGAGGTAGTGGAGGATTAAAGGGCTTGGCATACTCTGGTCATAGAGACACAATTGAATGGCTGAACAACAAACCACAATTTGTTTAGCCATTGCACAACTGATTGCCATCAACTTCGTTTCCAAATCTTAGCTATCACACAAAGTGCTGCTATTAAGTATATTGGAGTATATTTTTTCTTACTGTGTGGTAGGATGAAAAAGCCCATTCAAAATTTAATCAAGAACATAGATTTCTCAGGGTAAAAACAGGAAATTTTATTCTCTTCCCCCCGGGAGGAGAGTGTGGTCCTTCCCTTGACGGATCAAGGGGAGGACGTAGGTAAATACAGGAAAAACAGTTTTTAAACCCTAATACAGCAGGGTCATATTTCCCCCATTGTCCCTCACTCCCATTGATAGGGAGGGTGAGCTCAGGCTGTCCCTAACTCCCACTGGCTGGGAGGAGGGGCCCACAGAGGCAGGAAAGTAGACAAAGGACAGAAGCTAGGTGGGGGTTGAAAGACTCCTAAATGGGCTTGCTGCTGATTGACAACAGAAATGAAGGGGGAAAGTCAACAGTCAAAATTGACACCAAAATCTACGACACATCCTGAGAAGTTTTCAAATTTTCACTCCCCAGACATTACTGATGGCTTCCTTGGGGGTATAATTCAGTAACAGAGTCTCTAGTTCAAAGTGTATGGATATTTTAGTCACTTTATTTGCATATTTCCAAATCCCTTCCAGAAATAATTATACGATTCAAAAGCTCCACCAACAATGTAATAGGCTGATTCTTCCACAATCCACCATTGCACTTTTTTGGGGGTCATTTTCGACAATTTGTAGGGCATAAAATGAAACCTCAGGATTGCTTTGATTTGCATTTCTCTTATTAATAACAACTTGGAACATTTTTTATGTGTTTGTAAATGCTTTGCAGGTCTCTTGAGAACTATTTATTCATATCCTTTGATGATTTATCTATTTGGGAATGGCTTGTTAGTATTATGTATATTCATGCATTTTTCAAATATCTTAGATACCCAACCCTCATCACAAATTTGATACAAAGACTTTTTTCCCATTAGATCATTTCCTTTTTTGTCCTACACATATTCTTTGTGCAGAAGCCTTTCAGTTTCAGAGTTAACGTTAACTATTTTATTTTTTGTGACTAACTCCAATTTGATTAATAATGCATATGTTAGCCACACATGTAAGAGGTATATGTTCCTCTTCTAGCGTTTTTAGTATTAAGTCTCCTCCATTTAGAACGTATTGTGGAATGAGACGTAAGATGTCAATCTAAATCTAATTTTTGCCAGACTGCTTTCTAGATGTCCCAGCAGTTTTAATCAAATGAGTTTTTCTTTCAGTAATATGTTTTCCACTGTATCAAACACTGGGTTATTGGATTCTAGTATTTCTGATTCCTCTTCATCTAGTCTGTTCTAAGAATCTCTCTCTCTGTTCTTTAGTTGATATCAGATGGTTTTGACAAATGCTACTTTATAATATTGTTGGCAGTCTGGCGTGTTACTCTTCCTCTAGCCAATACTTTGTATTTTTCATCATTTCCCTTGATATTTCAGATCTATTGTTTTTCCAAATAAAATTTTATTCTTATTTTATCAAGTTTCATAAAATATCCCCTCTGGAATTTGATCAGCATAGAATCAAAAGTGTAAATTAATTTTGGTAATTAGCATTGTCATTCGGATTAGATTAGAATAGCCATTAGCACTAATTAGGAATATTTCTACCACTATTTAAGCTGCTTGAGTTGCTTTAGGCTATTTAAGGTGCTTATTTAAGTCTTCAGTGTGCTTTGGAAAGTTGATCCCCATATATCTTACGGATTTTGGCATTGTTTAGAATGGGCTTTCTCTATTATTGCTTCTTGTGTTCCATTATTATATAGAAATGCTGTTGATTTCGTTCATTTTATAGCCTGCAACTTGCTTAGATTATTGTCTGAATTAGTATCTCTGCTGATTCCGTTGGATTTTCTGAGAAATGATCATTATCACCATATCACCAGCAAACAGAGATAGTTCTATCTCCTCTTTACTTATCTCTATCTCTTTCATTTCTTTGTTTTGTTTTATTGCTCATGCTAACATTTCTAGAATTATATTATATAGCAGGGAAAACGTTCTCCTGCATTTCCATTTGCATATGATGCTTGCTTTACCTTTTAAATAGATGCTTTACATATATATATTTTAAGTGTCGCTATACCTCTACTTGTGTTTTTAGCATAAAAGTGCTATACTTTGTCAGACTTTTCTGCATCTGTCAAGATAACTGGTTTTGGATTTTTTGCTTTTAATGATTAATTATGTTATTTTCCTAATGTTGAAACATTCTTACATTAGTGATATATGTTGCACTTGGTCATCATGAGTGATTTCTTGGCTAAATCACTGTAGTTTGTATGAAAGGATTTTGTTTAAATTTTTTGAGTCAGTGTTAATTAATGATATTGACCTATAGAGTCTACAATTCAGCATCCTCATATGATTTGAGTGATCAGAACTGGTCCCAGTAGCATCTATGCTCTTTCCCTCTAGCTTGATGGAATGCTACACACTGCCCTAGCACTGGATTTGCTGATAGGCAATTCGGTGCTAGACAGGACTGTGCTGGTCATAAGTGGTTTGGGGACCAGCTCCAGTCTCTGGTGTAATGAAGTTGCTGACTTTGCCACGGGCAGTTCAAAACCTTGCAGTATTGGTGTTACAGGGTGATAGTCCCCAGAAGGCATTTGCTTCTGAAAGGCTGCATCTACCACGGGTGTCATGGCCTGAGTAAACTTCTGCAACCTACAGTTGGGGTCTCCATGGCACTGTAGAAAGGGAGGGCCTTGGTTGTTGGCAGGGGTGGTTTATTATACACCTGTCATTTCCTTGAACCTGCTAATACAGCCTCACAGCCAGTAGTGTGGAAGGCGAGAGAAGGGTGCTGAGTAATCTCAGCATCAGCATCCAAATTCAGGGGTTTAGGGTTTTTTTTAAAGCTTCCTTTGGATTGTGGATGTTCTGATAGGTTGCCAAAGTGGGTGATACTGCCCCTTTCTGGGTTCTGGAATGATGAGGGGATAGTAGTAACAGTGGTTACAACTGGGGAGCATTGAATAAAAATAAGGGGGCAATGGAAGCATAAGGAAAGAGAAGAAATTTTTGCAAAAACATTTGTACATGTTTCATCTGTTGTGTGACAGAATTAAAGTTATAATGATTTTCCAAATAAAAACACAAAATACAAGTTATAACCAATTAGTTGTGAAGTCTTCTGATAGGTCTTAACAAGTAAGTGTTGTCAGGCAAGCATGTTCTGTAGATGTTGTGGCTTCAGAAAAACAATCAAGTTAAGTTTTAGTTTAATAAGTTTATTAAAGGGCAATAATTTTGGTCCACTGTCATGACAAGTACAAACATATACAACCTAATGCCCCAAGACATTTCAGAGTTCACATCACAGTAGTGTAAATACTTATTACTTATCATTTACTGGTCAATGCCACATCAATGAGTTACATGTAGTGTCTTTTCTACGAACTTACTGAGTACAGACTGAGAAGTATATTCAATACCATTAGCTTATGCTGCTGTTTCTTTTGGATATTGGTATTTTGCAAACTTAATTTCTATAATAGCTTCACAGTGCACATAAGCTGTGGAGACAAGTAGTTAATCACAGTAAAATTAAATCCAATTTAGCTTGGAGCAATGCTTCAACAACAAAAGCTTTTACAATATTCTACAATAATCAAAAATGTTTTGTGAGGCCGAATCACATCGTATCTCACAAAAAAAAAGTTTTATGAAAACTTCTTCATTAACAACAATCTCAGGTAGGTAATGCTAAGGAAGATGACGATCATGCAGGCTAAGGCAACATGGTTCTGCCACAAGCCCCAAGGAGACGGATCAATGCCTTGGCTGATCAAATACTCTCTTCCAGTGTTCCTGAAATCCAACATCAACAAGAAAATGCTTTCAGTCAACCTGGCACCAACGCCTTTGACTTCATCACTGCTTAACACGTAGAACAAGGTCAGTGAAGCCATTAAGAATCAATGACCCATTCAAATAAAACCTGAGAAAATGCCCACTGTCACCCAAATAATAAAGCTCCAAAGAGTCTGTGTCTTAACCCAGTCTTCAACTAGGAAACTGTAGAGCACAAGGTTTATTTTTGGGAAACTAGGATTTTTAAAAGATAATCAAGTTTCCCCTGGTCTAGTGGAATTATACACTAAGAAAGCTTTAAAAAAAACCAAGGATGAAAATTAGCCATTTTTTTTTTTTTTGTAAGACTAGGTCTCCCTGTATTACCTAAGCTGTTTGAACAGCAGCCACTCATGAGCCTGAAATTACAGCTGATAGGCACAGAATACTGGGCTTACTCCAACCTGGGCCATATTAGCCTCTGTAATCAGCCTGGTTCCTCATCCATCCACCCCATTCTCAGGGTGCTCACCATACTGACGCTAAACTTAGTGGGATCACCTGATTGGCTCCAACGATTATAGCTCAGAACACCTTAGCTCAAGGGATCTAATAGCTTCAGCCTCTCCAGTAACATGGACTACAGGCATGTGCTACCCTGCCTGATCAATGTAAATATTTCCAAAGATAATTACAAAAAGAGTCTCTTCTCCCTATAGATCCCTGGACTTTCCCTTCCAAAACTGAATTTCTACAAATGCATTAAGATCACACTTTCCAGAAAGTTGGCCATATCAACATGTCCACACGAGAAGGGTCATCTAATGCCCCCAGTAGCTCTAAATATTTTTCCCTCCACATTTTATTGTCCTTCTAAAATGTTTTTGCTTTAATATTTTATTGGTATATTTGGGTTTTATGTCCCTTTCACTTGCAAGTATAAAACATCACTCTTCTCTACATAGTAAGCCATCCTTGTAATAAAGAACTCAAGTTACCATGTACATGTAAAAGGACTTGCAAGGGTTCGTGTCCAACAGAGGGGTGATGATAATTTAAAAAAAACAACAGTCTCATATTAACACAGTAGCTTGTCATTTGTGCAATTTTATACCTATTTTCTTCTTTAATCATCATAATTAACCTTGCAGGAATATCTGAATCTTATGGATGAGGAAACAAGACTCAGGCACCTGTAAGCAACAGTCCAATCATACAGCACATTTGAAACCTACATCTTCTGCATCAATTTCATCATTATCTGCAAGAAGTCTTCTCAGACTCCCCCAGCTGCTCTTGGGCCCCAGGCAATCACTTTATATTTATTATGTGTGTGTGTGTGTGTGTATGTGTATATATATATATATATATATATATGTATACATATATATGTATATATAAGTATACACATTATATATGCACACTTAAACAGTTAGATGGCATAATTTCTATACTGGGACTGGAGTCAGGAAAAAATGAGTTTAAATCAGGCCTTAATAGACAAAAGATATTTAATAGCTGTGTGACCTTTATCAAGTCAACGAACCTCCATCTGGAAATAAAAGTAGCCCTCGCTTTGCAGGGTTTGGTTTGAGGTTCAAATAAGGTAATAATAGTAACGTGCAGGCATATGGTAGGCACTATAGGAATATTAGGTATTATTGTATCATCTCCATGCTCTTAGGGACTTTCTTTTTTGTTTAGCAAAAGTAGGTGCATAAAAAACGCATACTGCAAGATGAGTCAGTTCACCCATCAGTGTGCTAGGTTAGCAGCATCAGCAAGCAATTTTTCACCCAATACCCTGTGTGGCTATTGGCCTCTCTTCTGATCAGCGAATTAACTGCTAGAAAGTAATATCTTGGATACCTGTGTGTCCTTTACATAACTGAGTAATCAATAAATAGCGTGTGCTAAAAATTATTTAATCAAATACAGTGACCTTACAAAGTTAAACTTCATTGACGTGAATGAAAAAAAAAAGGAATTTTTTTTTTTACTAACAAAACTTGGATGAGAATTAGACTTTGGAAAAAGGAGCTATAACGCAAACCTACCATGTCAAATTTGTCGTGTCGGAATGAAAGTTTAGGCCAAGAAATTCATTATGTTGCAGAGCCTAGGACATTAGAAAAAGAAATGGTTAAAAGAGTCTTAAGATTCAATATTTCCTAATCATTATCTTCATATTCTCCATATTTTTAACCATGAGTATTATTTTATTTTATCTGAACATTCATTTTTAAAATTTAATATATTTTGTTATACTTTAAGTTCCAAGCTGTTTCCCTCCCTTCTTCTCCCAACCTTGCACTAGAGGTCACCATTTCTCTCTCTCTCTCACACACATTCACACACACTCACACTCACACACACAATCATACTATGCATACATCTATTGATCAGTTTTATCTCTAGAGGTGAATAACATTTTCCCTTATAGGCTCTTTGTAGTTGATTTATAGAATATATATAATATATAATACTGAGACTAGCTTAGTTGTTCAAAGTTATTCTTAAAACACCATTGCTGTTACAACGTTCTCTTGGATCTGCTCATTTCACTCTTCATTATTTTATTCAAGTTTTCCATATTTTTCTAAAATCAACCTGTTCATTTTTTATAGCAGAGTAGTATTCTATCACAATCATACGCCATAATTTGCTTAGTCATCCCCTAATTGATTTTTATCCCCTCAATTTCCAGTTCTTTGCCAACACAAAGAAAGTTTCCATAAATATTTTTAGAACACACAATTATTTTCCTTTTTTCTTGATCATATTGGGAAACACACCTAATAGTGATGGTTGGGTCAAAGGGTTACACTTTTTGGAGTTTTATAATTCTTTGGAAATAATTCCAGATTGCTCTCTAAAATATTTGGACAGTTCACAGTTCTACCAACCATATATTTCTGTTCCAGTTTTTCTACATCCCCTTCAATATTTATCGTTTTCCTCTTTAATCATTTTAGCTAGTCTGAGAGATGTGAGATGATATCTCCAGGTTGTTTTAAATTTAAATCCCTCTAATCAACAGTGATCTAGAACATTTTTTCTAACTACATATAACTTTGTTTACTTCATCCAAAAACTGCCTGTTCAAATCTTTGGACCCATTATCAATTGGGGAATGACTTATATTCTTATAAAGTTGATAAATTTCTCCCTTTATTTGAGAAACCATCTACAAATCTCCAATTTTCTACTTTCCTTCTCATTTTGGCTATTTTGGTTTTATTTGTATAAGATCTTTTTGATTTAATATAATCAAAATTATTCATTTTACATTTCACAATTCTATCTCCTCTTTATTCATAAAATCTCCTATCCATAAGTCTGAAAGGTAACATGTTCCAAGTTCCAATTTACTTATGAGAACTCCCTTTATACTTAAGTCATGTACTCATCTTGAGGTATCTTGGTAAATGGTCTAAGACACTGGTCTATACCTAGTTTCTGCCTTAATGCTTTCTAGGTTTCCCATCAATTTTTATCAAATAGTTCATTCTTTTCCCCAAAGCTTAAATCTTTATGTCTGTCAAAGAGAAAGATAATCATTGTGTACTTTGTATCGTATGTTTCTCTGTACCACTGATCCATGTTTCTATTTCTTAGCCAATATGAAACAGTTTTGATAATTACGACATTAAAAGTACAGTTTAAGATCTCATACTGATAGATTTCTTTCCATTTTTTTCATCAAATTACTTTAACATTCTTGACCTTTTGTTCTTCCAAATGAATTTCTTTTTTTCCAAGCTCAGTAAAACAATTTTCTTTTTGTAATTTAAATGGGATGGCAGTGAATAAGTAGATTAGTTCAGGTAGAATTGTCATATTTTATCATATTAATTCTGCCCGCCTATGAACAACATTTCTCTAATTATTTAAATCTGATTTTATTTGTATGAATAGTGTTTTATAATTACGTTCATATAGTTCCTGGTTTTATCTTGGAAAGTAAATTACAGATATTTTATGCTTGTTCTAATACAGCAGTCTTCAACCTGTGGGTCACGACGGGGGGGGGGGGGGGTGCGTCGAATGACCCTTTCACAGGGGTCACCAAAGACCCTCAGAAAACACATATTTCTGATGGTCTTCAGAACCAGGACACCACTCCTCTATCCATCTCCAGGCAGGTCTACCCACATGCAGAAATAGCCATATACAAGTATTAAAGGGTTGCAGCATTAGGAAGGTCGAGAACCACTGTTCTAATCAATTATATTTTAAAGTTTAAAATGTTATCTCTTTTTGAAGGATTTTATTGGTGATATATAGAAATGCTGATGATTTTTTGAGTTTATTTTATACCCTCCTATTTTGCTAAAATTGTTTCTACTAGCTTTTAAGTTGAAACTCTAGTCTAGGATCTTTCAATTATATCATCTCATCTGCAAAAATATAACTTTATTACCTCATTGCCCATTCTGATTCCTTCATTTTTTTTATCTTCTTGCTATCGCTAATATTTCTAATACAATATTGAACACTATTGGTGATAATGGGCATTCTCATTTCATTCCTAATCGCATTAGGAAAGCTTCTAGCTTATCCCCATTACAAACAATGCTTGCTGATGGTTTAAGGCAGATGCCTATCATTTTAAGGAAAAATTCACTTATACCTATGCTTTCAAGTGTTTTTAATAGGAATGAGTTGTATTTTGTGAAAAGCTTTTTTTGCATCTATTGATATAATCATACGATTTTTGTTACTTTTATTCCTGATACAATCAATTATGTCAATAGTTTTCCTCATATTAAATCATCCTTGCATGCCTGGTATAAATCCCACTTGGCCACTATTTATAATTTTTGTAATATATTATTTTAGTCTCCTACCTAGTATTCAATTTGGTCTCTTTGCATCCATATTCATTAATGAAATTGGTCTATAATTTTCTGGTTTTGCTCTTCCTGGTTTAGTATCATATTTGTTTCATAAAATGAGTTGGGAGAATCCCTTCTTTGCCTATTATTTTACAAAATTTATTTGATGTTGGAATTAGTTGATCTTTAAATGTTTGGTAGAATTCACTTATAAATCCATTTGGGCCTGATGCTTTTTTTCTTAGAAAGGTTATTTATGACCTGTTCAATTTCTTTTTGTAAAAAAAGTTTTATCTAGATATTCTATTTTCTCCACTGTTAATCTAAGCAGCTTGTATTTTTGTAAATATTCTTCCATCTGACTTAAATTTATCAATTTTTCTGCTGCCACTCTTATCTGCAAGGGATACTGCTTCTCAGGGCCCCTGTTTTGTTGTGACTCTACCCTTAAAAACTGTGCCTTGGAAGTCACTATAGGCAACTGAATTGCCAAAAATCATCTAGTCTTGTACCTAATACCAGCACAGGTAAAACAGAAACTGAAAGAATCCACCAATCACCTCCTGAAAGAGAACCCACAATGAAAGCTCCCAGGAATATTATAATCAAATTCCAGAGCTCCCAGGTCAAGGAGAAAATAGTGTACATGGCCAGAAAGAAACAATTCAAATATCGTGGTGCCATAGTCAGGAATACACAAGATTTTGCAGCTTCTACATTAAAGATCAGAGGGCTTGGAATATGATATTCTGGAAGGCAAAGAGCTAGGGTTATGACCAAGAATCACCTGCTCAGCAACACTGAGCATAAATAAGGATATTCAATGAAATAAAGGACTTTTAAGCATTCCTGATGAAAAGACCAGAGCAAAACAGACAATGTGACATTCAAACTTAAGACTCTAGAGAAGCGAAAAAAAGTTAAACATGAAAGAAAAATCATAAGAGACTTAATAAGGTTAAACTGTTTACATTCCCATATAGGAAGGTGATACATATAACTCTTAGAAACCTTACCATTTTTAGGGCAATTAGGATTTTCCATAGACAAAAGGGCATAGAAATGACTCAATTATGTCGGGATGATCTCAAAAAAAATGGAGTGGTAAAGAAAGATGTATTATGGGAATGGGAAAGAGAGAGAAAGAATGGGGGAAATTATATAAAGGAGGAGCACAAAGAAGAACTTTTACAGTGGAGGGGAAAACGGGGTGGAGGGGGAGATGGTGAACAACATTTGAACCTCATTCTCCTCTAAATTGGTTCAATAAGGGAAAAAATTGTGTACATAGATAGACAGACAGACAGAAATAGAGATAGATACAGATAGACATAGATATAGATATAGATGATATAGATACAGATAAACACTCAATTGGGTACAGAAATCTGTCTTGCCCAACAGAGAAGGGGAAGGTGATAAGAGAAAACAGGGGATGATAAAAGGAAGGATGAATAAAGAAAGGCAGTGGTCAGAAGCAACCCAAACTTTAGAAGGGGACAAGACAAAAAGAAAGATATAAGAAAGAAGAAAATGGGATGGAGGGAAATGCACAGTTATCAATCATAATTGTAAACAGATTAAATTCATCCATAAAACAGAAGCAGATAGCAGAATGGATTAGAAACTAGATTCCAATAATATGTTGTGTTTTCAGGGTTTTTTTTTGCAAGAAACACACTTGAAATAAGACACACACAGTTAAAATAAAGGACTAGGGCAGAATCTGTTATGCTTTAGCTGAGGTAAGAAAAGCAGAGATAGTGATCATGATTTCAGACAAGGCAAAAAGGAAAATTGTTTTAATTAAGAGATGAGCAGGGAAAACTACCCCTTGCTAAAAGGTACCATAGACAATGAGGCAGTATCAATATTAACATATATACACCAAACTATACAACATCCAAATTCTTAAAGGAAAAATTAAATTAATTCCAGGAGGCAAACTAGAATAAAACTGTACTAGTGGAAGATGTCAATTGACTCCACTTAGAGCTAGATAAAGCTAATAACCATAAAATAAACAAGAACTACATTAAGGAGAGGAATAGAATTTTAGAAAAGTGAGAAATGATAGCTCTCTGGAGAAAACTGAACGGCAACAGAAAGGAGTATACCTTTTACCTCAGTACAGGGCACCTTCACAAAAACTGACCATTACTGACAAAAGCTTTACAAACAAATGCAGAAAAGCAGAAACGTTAAATGCACCCCTTTCAGACCATAATGCAATAAATTACATTCAAATAAATTAGTCAATAAAGCATACTTTTTGCATTGTGCTTTTCTTTTTCTATGTATGCTTTCTTTTGCGGCATGGTTAACATGGAAATGTTTTACATGAATTCATATGTATAACTGATATCTTATTGTTTGCCTTTTCAGTGGGTTGGGGAGAGGGGAAAGGGAAGGAGAAAATTTGGAAGTCAAACTTTTAAAAATGAATGTTAAAAATGTTTTTAAATGTATTAGGGAAACATTTAATGAAAGAAATTTTTTAAAAATATTTTTTACAATGTTCTCCTGGTTCTACTCAGTTCACTTTGCATCAGTTCCTATAACAGTTATCTCCCCAGGTTTTTCTGAAAACTCTCATGACTTCTCATGGCACAGTAGTATTCTGTCACAATCACATATCACAACTTGTTCAGCCATTCCCCAACTGATGGTCATCCCCTCAATTTCCAATTCTTTACCACCACAAAAAAGTTGCTATAAATATTTTTCTGATATAGGTCTTTTTCCTTTGTCTTTGATCCATGAGTTTTGATTACAAAATACACTGGACTTCCCAGCCTTTGCAGATTTGGAAAGCATAAGCCAATTTGTTCCACCCTGACAATCAGTGGGATCAAGGTCCATAAGGCAAAGAAGCACTAGCTATGGGACTCTTTAGTTTTAAACTGGCCTCCTTATCACAAATCTCATAAAAATGTAAATAGAGAAGAGTCTGATTCCATAGAGAACAAAACTCAATCTGATTTGTTGTCAGTGTGATTTCCTAGTTTCAGATTTCGTATAAACAGGGTCAGATCTCAGTTATAAGAAAAAATACGAGAAATACTTACTGTATAACCATATCGAGGAATGCTAAAATACTGGAGCCACGAAAGCCAGGACGCAACGGTTGTGAGATTTACTAACAACCCTGAAAATATCTACGAAAAGCAAGAACAGTCACAGTTTTTAGGAAGAAGTCACAGGCAAAAAATTTCATAAACTTTACTGTTTTTTTTTTCTAGGGAATGGTCCCCATCTCTTCTTTATCAGGTCACGTCCTTATACTGGTGGTTAAAGACTAACAATGGGGCAGCCAGGTGGCACAGTGGAGGACCTGGTTCTAATTCAACTTAAGATACTTACTAAACCGGCAAATCACTTAACCCCAATTGACTGAAGAAAAAAAAAATAGCAATACCTGTCCCCAGTTATTCTAATCCAACCATTATTCGTCTTAGTATTTGCATGCAATTGGACAGCTTAGATAAATCCAGCCTCCATGAAATAAGCCGAATTTTTGTCCTTTTAAAGATCCTCTGTAAAGGCACTGGGAGGCAGTTGGAATCCAAGCCCCTACATCCTCTGTCACATACCTAGAGGCAACCCTCTAAGGCAGAGGTTCTTAACACAATTAATGCTCTCTCTTCTCCAGAGTAAAAAGTTTGGGATGGGAGGAGTGAAGGAAATGGCCTGCTCTAAAATCGGCCCTGGAGGAGCCAATCTTCCCCTTCTCTCCGTTCTATATAATTTGGTTTTATATAACTGAAAAACAAAACAAAATCCACAACAGTCATGAAATAACAGTTCTTACCATCATGAAAACAAATGAGATGGTCGTGAGGATATTGGCCACAGCCACCACACTCTGTCCTGCAGCAATAGCCAGAGCCATAGAAGTAGCAGTATAGGCCATCATCATCAGAGTGAGCATCATGATGAAGAAGGACCCTGCCTGCGGTTTCAGTCCTTAGCACGGGAAAAAATAAAACAGGAACACAATCCAGTGTTTACAGTGTCTTTTTGGGACAGGATATTATACTTTTATAAAATATTTAATAATATAAAATAGTAAGCTAAAATACTATAAAATATAATATTATAATGTTACATATTAATTACATTGTTATATTAATATGCTATGCTTATGCTTATCTTTATGCTATGCAGAGTCCTATCCTTGTCCTCACTCTCATATGGGATTTTTATAATTGGCACATTTACTAGGTGAGTGGGTAAGGGTAAATCACATCATTACTCTGAGCCTCTCTCCACATGTGCAAAACAGAAACAGTACTTTATCTCACAAGAATGTTTTAAGGTTCAAAATGTCAAATAAATGCCAGTTTTTAAAGGTTATGGAAGATCATCTAATAGAATCCCCTTACTTTACAGCTGAAGATACTGGAGGTCCTTGGGTTTTACTAGTTTGTCTAGGATCATACATGATTTAGTAAAAAAAAAAAAAATTGGAGATGGAAACTACACCTCCTACCTCTTTTTAGTCCATCAACAAGCATTTATTACGCGCCTACTCTGCCGAGGGCCATCTCCAGTCATCCTGATTAACACCTTACCACTGGACCCAGATGGCTCTGGAGGAGAAAGTGAGGCTGGTGACTTGGCACAGCCCTGCCTCACTAAAATCCAAGTCAAGTCACCACTTTCCTGATGTCATGGTCCTCTTCAGAGAATGAAGGAAAAACAATTCCTCTGCCTACTCTGTGAGGCCAGGATACAAAGCAAAAATGTATTTTTCTTCTGGCTTTTGCCTCTTCTTTCAGATAACTTACATTCTATTTAAAATAGTAGGCATTTAAAAATACTTTTCAATCGGCTGACTTTTTTATCAACTATAACATGCTATCTCAGTAATATATCTTTTTTTCATTTGTCTTCTCTTACTCATACTGAGTACATGTCTATGCATTAGACAGTGAGTGGTCTGTCTTTGTATTTTCTCACATGCCCTATCAAAGAAATTCAAGGTCTAACAAAAAGTGGATCCAGTAAACTATTCCCACCCCTAAAAAAAAAGAGGCAGAGATGAAAGTATTAGCAGCAAAATAAAAATTCCTAAGATGAACATGGAATTGGGAAAGTGATTATGAAATATCTCCCAACTGCTTCCCCAAATACCTCACAACTGACTTTTTTGTTGTTGTTGTTCCAGCCACAGCAAGGTTTAGTCCCAATTTCCTAGTGCCCTGGGAACTAGGAAAGGTCCAGAATTCAGGCTTGGGACACCAAAAAGTCTAAATGTGGCTATCTAAACTATTAAAACATAGTAACTAATTTTAAAACACAATATCTCTATCAATCAGCAAATATTCATTGTTTTTGTTCAGACATTTTCGGTCATGTCTGACTCTTTGTGACCCCATTTGGGGTTTTCTTAGCAAAGACACTGTGGTGGGGTTTACCAATTCCTTCTCCAGATCATTTAACGGATGAGGAAACTGAGGTAAATAGCGTTACGGGCCTTGCCCAGGATCAAACAACTACATAAGTGTCAGAGACCAGATCTGAACTCAGGAAGTTGAGTCCAGGTCCGTCCAATGTGTCACACACATTATCTTATGACTAGCTGTAACAAAAGGTCTATGATCTGGCTGATTTATAGATGTTGGGGGAGTAGATAATGATTATGAAGATGCTTTGTAGGAAAATGTCTTGCATTTACTTAAGTAATTGAACTGAGTTCTTGGTTCTTTAAGAACTGAAAAAAACTATAAACCGATAGGCTCTTTATTAAGTGACTTTATTAATTACTGCTTTGATACCTACTGGGCTATGACAACGCAAGTGTCTAACGGCCAAAACCTAGTAATGGATCACATAATTACCTGATAGACAACTAGTCCAAACAACTGGGACTTTAACAGTTTCTTTAAAAATCCAGTCAAAATTTATTCTTTCTCTTTTCATTAGCTTAATATGCTAAGCATTAGCTCAGACAGTCTTATAAATAAGCTCTCATTATTAGAGGGGAGGGAAAAACTGTCCAACCTTTAAAGTGGAGTATCTTGGCCCTTGAGGAGAGACTAACCTTTAAAGTAGGTTTGCTTTAAAAACTTTCTATCCTGAGGATCAAAGTTTAATGTTGATAGTTTATAAATATAATTTCAATCAATCAGCAAGTACCCACTAGAGCAGTGGTTCTCAACCTTCCTAACGCTGTGATGTTCCTCATATTGTGTTGACCCCCAACCATAAAATTATTTTCGTTGCTCCTTCATAACTGTAATTTTGCTACTGCTGTGAATTGTAATGTAAGCATCTGATATGCAGGATGTATTTAAATTGAACATAACCCACATGCTGAGAACCGCTGCACTAGAGGTTTAGTGCTGTGTTAATTATGGGGGAAGTAACAGGAACAGATCAGCTATTTCTCCTAAAACTTAATTGCTTAGAAAAAATCTGTCTTCATTTTACTTACCTAACATGAAGTAAGTTATACAAGTGAATATGATGCTAGGAATCATTCTCATGGGCAGCAAATCAACAAACAACTTTGAAAAGAAATATGAAGAAACTCTATAGTATCCACTGACATACTCATGTCTAAAAACAAAGCAAAAACAAAATAAAACAAATGTTACGGATATATAGCTATATACTACAATGGAGAACTTAACAATTTGGAGTTTCAAGAGCTCCATAAAATAACTTGTCAGACTTTAAACAACAAATTAGAAGACTTAATATTCCAAATGAGAAACTATTTTATTGTCTCCATCCAAGAAGAGATTCTAGAAAGGAGAGCCAAAAGAACAGAACATACAATGGCAATTGTGTAAATGAAGACAAACAAAAGGCAAAACTAAGAGATGATGAGGGTACCAAATGATTCATGTCAAAGCATAGATCCTTCCTTCTTGTTAATAAATACATCCAAGAAGTAGGATTCCTCTAACAGGTGTTTCTGTTTAATTATTTTGGAGTAAGCCCTTTCAAAGGCTGGGATATCCAGGCTGTGTCAAAACAAAATGTATCAATTAAAAAAGAAAAAATATGTTCTTATGTACTAAAGAAAAAAAATAGTCAGATAGCCCCAAGCCATTGTGATAGTGACAAAAAGAGCAAAGTACCTGGAATTAAGAGACAAGAATTCAAATCCTGGTTCTACCACTTACTACTGTGTGACTGAACAATTCACTTAAGTTGGGGCCCACTATTTACTCAAGGTAAAGTCAGGTGATTGGTTCAGATGACCTCTAAATTGCTTTTAATTCTAAATCCACAGAATGAAAAATGACTCATTTTGAATATACCCCTTGGGAAAAAAAATAACTTTCTAAATGGGAAAAAATAACTTTCTGAACTATTAAGGGGCAAAAACACTACATAGTTACTAATTTTAAAACACAATATTAATTACCCAGTACTTATTAAAAATGTCTACTATGTGCCATGTATTGGGGATAAAATGGTAAAGGGACAAAACAATTCTTACAAATTTATATTCTAATGAAGGAGACAATAAATACATAGGACAAGTGTACACAGTATAAATCTAAAGTGAATAAATACAAAAGATAAATCAAGTATTAAAAACAAGGTCGTTTGGAAAGAGAGGATCAGGAAAGGTTTCATACAGAAAATGGCAGCCCAGGTGAATGTGGAGGGAAGTAATTTTATGAAGTAGAAACAAAAAAGGTGCCCACAGTTTTCTGAATGGCTCAATAGGTAATGAATGTAATAGGAGAAAAATTCAGTATAAGATAAGATGATGAAGAGTTTAAAGAAACATATCAAGACTGGTATGAATTCATGCTGAATGAAGAAAGAACCAGGTGGACAACATAAACAGCCCACTACCTTGGTGGAAACTGAAAGAATAATGATGTGAAACTGAACTCTGGGGAATGATAAGAACCAAATGGAGCCCCAAAAACCAGTTTAGGAAAGTGGCTCACACCCATCACTGCAGAGATGGGGGAGGAGGTGCCTGAGACTCTGCGTCAGTGGCTCTGTGGTGGCTGTTTTTGCTGACCTCACTTCTCTCTCTTCCTCTTTTAATCTGTTATAAAGGGTGTCTTGATACAGAAGACATACATTCAGAAATTAATATAACATAAAAACAAAAGGTATCAATAAAAATCAATTTTAAAAATAATGATAATCGCTATACTTTTCTTATTTTTTATCCTGCCCATCAGAAAAATTGAAGGAAGTTTCATTTAATAATAATTCACCTGGAATTATTTTATATGACTCAAATAAACCAGCAATAAAACTAAGACTTTTAAAGAAAGATGACCAGATGGTGGCTGCTGGCAGCTAAAAGGAGCTGGTCACTGAAACTTTCCAGGTAGGTTATCACTAACGTAAGTTTTTCCAATTGAACCCTCTTCCTTTGCCCCAAGGCTATTTCAGAGGTGAAGCATTCCTTTCTCCCAGGCACCATTCCTAACTGGCATCAGAGCAGGATCGCTACCCACTAACCTTCCTGACAAGGTTCCTTTTCCCCATCTGGGCTGGATGCTAACCTTCCCCCTCATTCTAATCCCTGCAAAAAATCCTAAGGTCCCCATTCTCTTTGACCCAAGGTGCTTCTCTCACCTTCTTCCTTCATCCTGAGGGCTGCACAGAGCTACAGCTAAGTACACTGGTTGTATGAGCAGAGAGTCACTACTGACAATCCTTCTATAAAGATGGAAGACCACCGGTACCATGCGCCCTAAGGTCTACTGGGCCTTAAATCTTCCCTATCACTATACCATCCTGACCTCCTAACATTGCACTTTAACACTAATGCACTCTTAAAGATCATTAGGCTTCTTTCCATTGATCCTAAAACTGAGCTTTTCTAAATATTGTCTCCCCCAAGCAGAACATGAGCTCCTTGACATCAATTAACCAATAAACATCTATTAAGCACCTATTATATGAACTGTACTAAGGGATAGGGATTTTTAAAAAGGCAAAGGAAAGTCACCGCCCTAGAGGAACTAAAAATCTAATGGGAAAGACAACACATGAATAAATATATACAAGCAAGTTATATTACATGATAAACAGGAAATAATGGAGGGGAAGATTTAAGAGGCCTTGGAAAAGGCTTGCTGTAAAAGATGGGGTTTTAGTTGGGACATAAAAAAGCCAGGTAAGATAGCAGGTAGGGTTAAGGAGGGAGGGCCTACCAGGCATGGGGGGCAGGCAGAGAAAACATCCAGAGTCTAGAATAGAATATCTTGTTCAGGGCACAGCCAGGAGAGCAGGGTCACTGGAATGAAGAATACTTGGTAGAGAGTAAGGTATAAGAAGACTGGAAAGGGAGAAGGGGGTTAGGTTATAAAGGGCCTTTAATGCCAAAGATTATTGCATTAGATCCTGAAGGGAATCACTGGAGTTTATTGAGTACGGGGGATGACAAAGTCAGATCTATATTTTAGGAAAATCCCTTTAGTGGCTGAATGGAGGTAGAGCAAGCCCACTAGCAAAGGGATGTATTTGAGAGATGCTGCATGTGGAATTGCCAGGCCTTGGCAACAGTTTGAAAATGTGGAGGTGAGAATGAGTGAGTAGGTGAGGATGATTCTCTTAGGCTGCAATCCTGAGGGACTGGAAGGATGGTGCTGCCCTCTAAATAAGAAGGAAGGTAGGTGGGCAAAAAAGGCCTCTGGTCAAGGGGAAAGCTGCTCCTCTTTGCACCTGGGGCTTTCCATGATACAGCTGGAAGACTTCAAGGAAGCTACAGCTGGAAGACTTCAAGGAAGCTGAAGCTGGAAGCAGAGCTGGTACATGTGGCACTCATTGCTTTGCAGGAGATGACAACATGTTCCCTCAGAGGCCATGCCATATCCAGCAGAAGATGGGAAGCCCAAGGCCCATGGTCAGAGGAACCTGGCTTCTCTGCCCAACATGAGCCATCAGCGACTGTCCCATTTTTCTCTTTGTATATCATTACAATAGTAAGTACTTATTTTAAAAAATACAAGCCTTTTCATTTATCCATTATGGAAAATAACACCAGAATACGCTGATTATTATCCAGAAAGAGCTTACTCACATAAATAGCTTTTTTTCCACAACAAAAAGCTCAAGTGCAGAGATGCTGCTGAAACACTGGTTGTTGGTCAGGAAGAAGAGTACCCCAGCTCTGTGAAAGAAGAAATGGTTCAAAAGTCACCTGCAGGCAACCCCGGGCCCTACATCAAGATGATAGGATTCTACATGTAAATAACAAAAACAACACTATTCCTAGAGATTAATAATCACCTCCTTCTTCCATTCATTTGTGCAGCATCAAAAAGTCTTATCATATAAAATGTTATAGGATGTCATGTTGTGTCATGTGATGTTAATAACCAAAGTCTTAGTGGGAACACAATGTCACTGGGGCTATTTATGCTGTAAAAGCCAGACTGTCCCTCTCTTATGGGGTTTTTATTCTCAGTGGATTTATAACACCCAGAAGCCTGAATCTGAAACTGAGAGAACTGGTCATTAATCATGGTAACATTTCATTTATATGATACCTAGGAGATACTTCATAAGATTAGACCGTCCGGGTAATAAAACATATCCCTTTATATGACAAAAGCTATTTTTTATTTCCAAATGTTTTGGATGGAAATTGTACTAAGATGTACTACGCATTTCCCCAACCTTTGTAAATAGAACATGCTCTTCTTTCTTGATCACTCCAACACAATCATCCTTCCATGTGGTTTCCAAAACAATCAGGGTAAAAAAATGAAGAATCATCAAAGCTTTGTTAACACTAAGATGGAAAACAGACATCTGTGTACCACTTGGAAAAAGGTGGCAATAAAAAGTACCAGTGGAGGAAAATAATGTTGTTTTATTTGCGTTGTATGGCAAAATAAAAAAGCTTTAAAAAGCACAGTGGCTACAGTTCAATAATAATGGTTATTATTATACTGTATTATATTGTATTACATTGTATTGTATTATGTTATATTATGTTACATTACATGATATGATATGATATATGATATAATATAATGTTATATTATATTATATTATATTATATTATATTATATTATATTATATTATATTATATTATATTATATATTATATACCATATCATATTATGCCATATCATATCATCCTATATCATATTAATCATTCAGAGAATAAACATTCAACATTGTTTTGAGTAATATGTGTAGAACGTTGTACTTGCTTTTTTATACCATAAACTTACAATGCAATTTTGCATTTTTGCACTAGCTCTACTTGAGACTGGTTAAGAACCACAATAAAGGCAGTTACCATCCAATATAACAACCAGAAAAAGGGGGGGAATAGGAAAAGTCATCCATACAAGAGGAGTAGTCAAAAAAGATGAAAACTGACCACCAGTTCTAATGATAATTCTCTTCACTAGTTGAGCTTCCTTCAATTCAGGGATGCCATTTAGCCCTTTATACACTGGAAAACGATTATTTTCCCTTCAGAGAGATTCTGGAGCAAGGTTACTTACCTGTTCTGAATTCCAGTGGCATCATTTTTCAGCCCAAAGAAAATGGTACCTACAACCAATCCAAGGACAGTTGTGATAAGTACCTGTGCAAGAAACAAGGGGTGGGAAAGAAAGGGGAAAGAATGCTACAATTAGAAGCAAAACCAGAAAACTAACACGTTTAAGAATTGAAGTTTAAAAATTATAGAAACATTTTGTCAATAACTAGCACTATTTTAAAATGAGGGGAAAATGTTAGTTCCTCTCCAAACTGAGGCATATGGCATGTTAGAATTAGAGAGCAAACTGTGTTACCTTAATAGCATCTTGAATTCCAAAGGTGGGACATATTCTAATAGCAAATGTGTAACAAGAGGGAGCCTCCCTCAGAGGTAGGGAGACCTGGGTCTAAGCCCTGTCTCTGACACATACAGACTGAGTATGCAGGGATGCTGGGTAAGTTAACTGCCCAGATACCTCTCAGTATCCCAGTATCTCAGACTCAAAGTTGCACAGATGGAGGTAGCATCCTCACCAAGGATTCCGTGCACCAATAAAATCAGAGGTCAAGACACCGGCAAAAACCATTCTAAAAATATTTTAAAACATTGTTTAAAAAGAGAGAGAATAGATTTTTCTATTAAAAAAAAACCTAGTACCTGCCAATCAATCAATCACCAAATATCTATTAAGCACGGAAGACACGCCAGACGCTGAGCCAGAGAAACAAACACAAAACGAAGACATTCAAAGAGGCTAAATTCTTTTGGGAGATGCGATGCAGATATGTTAGTACTCATAGAATAAATAGAGTGTGAGCTGAATGAATACAGGGAAGGGAGGCAACAGCATTTAAAATGCCTGAACCCCTAGAGAAATAGAAGCCCAGACGAATTCAGTTAGAAGCTTCACAAGATAAAGGCAAGAAACAAAGTTTTCGTTAAAACAGAAACAAACACAAAACTGGTCAGAAGAGCCCTGTAAGATTTTTTTAAGGTGTGAACCATTGTGAAACATAGGCTAAGCAACTCACATAGGATGTGGCGTGTGCATGTGCGTGTGTGTGTATGTGTGTCCTATGAGAGTTGCTTGATCTACATTTACACACATACATATACACATATATGTCATATATGTGTATATGCAAATATAGGTATGTATTTATGCATATACACATTCAATAAAACCTTACTGATGGGTTCTTTTGGACTAGGTCTGCAATTTCACTGCTAAAGGGGATAATTCAATAAAGAAATGTCCTCTGTCAGTACAAATTGTCACTTGTTCCACAGTTTACAACCTGAGAGAGCTGCCTGGGGCACAGAGAGGTTAAATTCCACTCCCAAGGTCACAGAGCCTTCAGTTGGAAGCAGGGTTTGAACCCAGGATTAAAAAAAAAACTCCAAGGCAGGCTATCTACTATGCCAAGTTGTCTTGGAACCAGATAATACAGGGTGTCCCTTTTTTAAAGTGAACTAAGATTTTTGGTACATCTTGAGTGGGGAGGTAGGGGGGAGTGCTGAGAAGCATAAGGAGAATGGGAGTGATCTGATTTTAAATAATTAAAAGAAAAGGTTATGTAACTAGTAGTTTCTCTTTGGATTTGAGACTGGTGGTTGAGGATAATTAGAAGGTGACCTGCTTATGATACTCCAGTGTAAAAACAGAATTTCCTCACTATTCTTAGGATGTAAAATAAGAAGGTGCCTTTAAAAATGTGTATAAGGGATTTCGTACCACAAGGACATGGGTATTTGCTGGGGCCCTGCCTGTGCCACCCATGAGGGTGCCCTACACCATCCTGGCCATGACATCACTCAGCCAGCCTTCCCCTATAGGGCAGGAGGGCTCCATGTTGCCATCTCTGTGGATTCCTCCCTGGAAATCTGTATTGGCAGAAAGATGGGCAGCTTGGGTTCCTTCCTAATATCTCATCCATCTCTATGAAGCTTTCTGTTTATCCACAAATACAAGCCACTATAAAGTATTCTGTCAGACAAAAACAATACATCTGGAAAGGGCACTTTTAAGAGAAATGGTCTTAAAGACATAAAAATCACTTTACTTCATCACAGGTGATACAGTAAAGCAGCAGAGAATGGGGAAACAGCACAGACTTTGAGTCTGAAGATCAGAGCTCAAGCCCCAGACTTAGCACTCACTACAGACAAGTCACACCTAAGTTTTCTAAATCCAGTTTCTTCGACTGAAAAATAGGAATGAGATTCATGCTGACAAGTAACTCCTTAGCAAAACACTGTCAAGTGTAAAGCATTATGTAAATTTAAGTGATTCTGATGAATGACAGAATTCATAGGAGAAAATTCTGCCCGTATTGCTGGAACTCTAAGAACTCTAAGAATAATGACAGAAATTTTAATATAGTATATTAATACAGAGTAAAGCAAGCATTTGGAACAAATCTTACTGTTCAATGCTCCTAAGAAATCTTTTCTTTGGAGTATAATCATGATATACCCACTTCTTTATGGTACAAAATCCTTAAATACTACTGAAGGACATGATAAAGACCAAATCATAATGGGGATGTGGAGAAGGGTCACACTGAAATCAGTCTGGAAAGGAAATGACTAAGCAGCGAGAGGAGGAACTTCAAAGCTCATAAGGAAACTGCTGAGCTGCAACCCTTGCTAATGGGGGAACATGAGGCTGGTGGATTGCCTGAGCTTGGGAGTTTTGAAATGCAATACAGCTCAAGTCAACTCAGCATTCTTACTGAATCTGGCACCAACATGGAGAGCCCAGGGGAGCATGGGAGCAAGTAAAGGGGGAAACCAACAGGCTGCCTATGGAAGGGTCAAGTAACCTAAGCTGGAAATGGAGGTGAGAGCCTCTGCACTATTCATCAGCAGGATCAGGCCCATGAGTATCCATAGTTCTATTTAGCCTGGGTGAGACAGGGAAACCTAGTTTTAGAAAAGAAAAAAAGCTAACTACTATGTTCATTAATTCTCTCAAGGTGTAAAACCTTCCAGCATGAAAGCTGTCACAATCAATCAACAGGCATCTAATCACCTACTATGTGCTAATCAATCAACAAGCACTTAATCACTTACTATGTGCACTGTGCTAGTATCTATGGGGAGGGGGGAATCTTTCATTTCAAGGTACTTACATGTCACAAAGTCAAACTCTCATAAAACAATTAGTTATAAGACATAAGTATTAAGAGCAAGCACCCAAAATGGGTTCTCTCTGATTGGTCTCAACATTTTCCTCCAACATCTTCAGAAAGAGTACTTTCTCTGGGGTAAAAATTGGTACTTCTATTTCATCAGCAGCACATTTCTAAGTGCTAAGGTATCATAAAATTAGAACCAATGTATTTTTAGAGGCAGTCATGAAGCAGGAAGAAATAATGAATTTTGAGGTAAAATTGTCTCTCGTCTCTGTTTCATAAGTGTATTGGGAAGACAGGGAGATATGAAGAAATATAGGCCAAGTCTGGAACTGTGATTTCAATGGTATAGAGAATTCTCATTGACAATATTCCTTCTATCTCAGCAGTACTTCTAAAGGGAAGGCTGAGCTAGCTCTGTTGATATCTTGGGGTACTGAGTATTGTGTTGACAGGCTGGGGACTGGACAGGTTTTTAAGAGTTCCCAAAGTGGTCTAATCTTCCCGGGTCTTAGGTTTGGGCCTGAGCAAGAGTAGATTGTTACTGGACTCTGCCCCCATTAGCCAGTAGCAAAGTTCTGTTGGCTCAGAGGGGCATAGTGCAATAGTAATGAAATCTGAAGTTCCTTCTGTATTGCTAAACTGAGAGGTACTTAGCACTTAGTAATTCATCAAGGCTCTGTTAAAGAAACAGAGATATGAATCCCTGTTGCTAATGTAAAAGGAAAGGGTTGGCTGAAACAGGAAGGAGCTAATGCCTTGTGCATATAAGGAGAAGCCCCCTGCTGGGTCAGACAGATCTTCTTGGAGCAAGCTTTGTGGAGGCAGAAGCTGCTGCCACTGGGGAGGCTGAAGAGGAAAGGCCCCCGAGGGTAGAGAGAATGATTTTGATTTTGGGGAACCTGGGTGAAGTGATTTTGATTTTGGGAACCAGCTGGAGCTTCTGCTGAGATGCTGCTGAGTCCAAGCGCAAGCCAGAGCTCCTGGGAGCTGCTGAAGATGTCCAAGGGTCTGCTGGAGCTGCCACAAACTGAGGAAGCATGATTGTGATGCTGGTACTTTGCATGAATTTGTTTGTGGCTTTGTTAAGCCTTGACTTCCCAGGAACAGAGATTGTGAAGGATTTAAGGTGAAGTGGTCACTGTGAGCTTCAGAGTGGGACAGGAAGTGCACAGAGAGCTGGACAAGGACCTGGGAGCTGTCTGCCTTTGAACTCAGGTGACAGTTTGTTGAATCCAGGTAGGATCTGGGACCATGGAAGGGGATGCAGGGAATTTGAGAGACTACTCTGAGTGAAGCTGAAAGAAGACTTTACTTGGATACTGTGTACTGACTGAGAAATTGTAATTTACTAGTGACCTAGGGGTGGAGGGCTTGTCTATTTTCTGATGATTGAATAGTGATTAATGATTGAATAAGTGTCTGATTTGTAACTTAGTGTGCCCCATGAGTGGAGAACAAAATAGAGACTACTCTATTTTGTGACCTTAAAGGAGGCAAGCCTCCTTAAGGATGGTTGAATGATTGAGTTACTATATAACTGTTCTTTGTTCAAAACTTTGTGAACACTGTGGTGAAAACTATGTGGTCATTTTAGTGATAAGCTGTTATGAATGCTATATTTTGATTTTCTGTGATAAGCTGTAATATGGTGAATGCTGTACCTTGATTTTCTGTGAATGTTTTGCTCTGATTTATTATTAAATAAATAGTGTTCACTATACTGTATAATCAGAACCTTGAAAAGCTGTTCACAGCAGCATTCTTCTGGAAAGTTGCTTGTGCTTAACTTTACACATAGGTTCCATTTTGGTCTGGCAGTTCCTCCCTAATAATTCCTCTACAGACTTGGCTACATGTTGAAAAGAAGACCCTACTTTGCAGTTGAGAGTCTGGGTCACACTGTTGCTTCTGCTGGCTCCTTGACTTCCTCCTTTCTCCATATACCACCTAGCGTCTTCTTACTTGGGAACGCCATTGTGGTGGGCAGGTACTTTTCTCACTCTACCCTGCATCTGCGACCCTGACGCAGGTAGTGGGGGACAAAACTGCTAGTCTGAACCTGTCTATATTACAATAGCCCAGTACAGGTCTGGGGTGGGTACCCCAGTTAGGATCTGGGACTTTCTTTCACCCTAGTGTATTATGTCTTCGTTGGGCATTGTAATGTTCTGCATGCTCCTTACCTGACCTTTCTCCAATGTCACAGACATCCCTGTGTTAGTCTTTCTAAGCCAACCTAGGCTGAACAAATGATTCATTGTGACTTTTCTCTTCAACCCCTTTTTATAGATTTTTCTATGAGGATTCAGTTCGGTGCATTTTCTAGATCTGTTTGAAATGATATAGCAACTTTACCTGAGCTATGGAGGCCTGAGGGCTACGCATCAAATTTTTGAATGACCGTCTGACCAGCCATTTGAGTTGATGACAGAAGGAGGTACTATAAGTTGTTTTCTTGAAAGGAGTTATTCTGCTTTTCTGAATCCCCACAGCGAATGTATCTAGTTCTGCCTTAGTGTCCTTGAAGTAGGTGGAGTTAGTATAATCCTCGGCTAATTTATCTATGATGGGCTTATCCCGCCATTCAGGGTCTGCATCTTTTTTAGCTTTGGAATAAAAAGAAAAAGCAAAGTTGAATTATTAAAAGTACAACTGATCTAAATAATTTCTTATTCATTTCCATAATATCTTGATTAAACAAAAAAAAACCAAACTTTACAAAAGGAAATTATTTTAAAGTTCATATTTAATTCAAAAAGTAATTTAACTGGACTTTCTCCCAAATATATTTATGAGTTTAGGCAATCACACATTTGGGAAAAAAAAGGGAGCAACATTACTTTAATAGCTACATTTATTATTATTACTCCAGAACTGAAGTTTTGTAACTATATTTTAGAATTTTTAACGTATTATTTTTGTTTATTCTCTCTTTGTGATGAATTAAAATCCTTATTTTAATATATGGTCCTTGACATGAATTATATGGAAACTGATAGATCCCTATACTCAGGTTAAACAACATCAATAAAACTATCATCAAAATTAAAGTTTCATGAGCACAATATAAGCCATAAAGTAAATGTCTTATTTATCAGCCAGCCAGGATGCTGATTATTTAAATTTAGATAACAAAATTAAATGTTCACTGCTTATTTCACTTTCATATCAAAGCTTTGCAGCCACAAGCCTATACTGATATATATATATATATATATATGAAACTACGAATTAATTATTTCACAAATCATTTTCCATCTATTTACCTTCACCATTTCCTTCCTCTCTGTTTAACAGCACAGCAGAAGAGTCTCCATTAATGACATCCAGGAAGAAATCTGCTGGGTTATTATAGGGCTCACAATGGTAACCTACAAAGAGAATCCAAACATAGCCACTCTCAGTAACTGGGGTGGGCGGTTGTCAGTTAGAAGTCATCCATGTAGATAAAGTGAGTGGTCAGTCAAGGGGTATAAAGATTCCAAAAATCTTACCTTTCCCTTTTTATTTATTTTTCTTTCCTTTCACCCTGATAATCCAATCCAATAGTTTCAATCACTCTTATACAAGCAATTATACCCCATACTTTTTGTATAAACTGAAGGAGAATTCTAATTATGCTGGGGTCTGGGTATTTCTTCCCTCTGCCATCCCCACATTAAGTGAGAAGGGAGACAGTCAGTGAAGTGGGTGTCTTATACCTGCTTCATTTTCTCTTGACACCTCCTCTCAAATCTGGTAAGACTCACCTCTGGGAGTAAAAGGAAGAAACAGAATTTTAAAAAAGTAAGGAAATGCTCTATCATGATCTAACATGAGGAAACAACTAGAGAAGTAGAAATAATAAGCAGAACCAGCCTGCACCTGCCCTGCCCTGAGGACAGAGCAGACCTACCAAGCCATAGACTGGTACTGCAGACATCAGTGTGTACAATGTACATACATACAAAAGAATATAAGACATAATATAATAATATATATAATTTATTATACATATATTATATGTAATAATTATAATATAATAATACAACACATATACAGATACATAAATATCCACATACATAGAATCAGCACATAATGTTTCTGATGTTCTTTCCTGCAACTCAAAGAGAC
>CM053601.1:21887435-21913292 GCA_028646575.1 Pseudocheirus occidentalis | reverse complement strand
TTTAGACCCTCATCATCTCTGGCCCCCTAACTGGTCTCCTGATTCAACCCTCCCCCTTACCAATCCTTCTACACAGCTGCCAAAGTGATTTCCCTAAAGCTCAGAACTGAACAAGTCACTTTCCTATTCAACAGACTTCGGTGGTTCTCTCCTGACTAAGTTCAGACATTATTTTTTATCTCATCCTTTTAGAATGTGTATTTTTATCTCAGTTTATAACGTGCATAACTATTAGTATAGTCGTATATATCCATAACTTGTAAATAAATCTTCAGTCATTTCTGAGTTGTATCCAATTCTTTGTGACCCCATTTGGGGTTTTCTTGGCAAAGACCCTGGAGTGGTTTGTCATTTCATTCTCCAGCTCATTTTACAGATGAGCAAACTGAGGCAAAGAGAGTTAAGTGACTTGCCCAGACACACAGCTAGTGTCTGAGGCCAGATTTGAACTCAGGAAGATGAGTCTTCTTGACTCCAGGCACAATACTCTATCCGCTGCACCATAAGAATACACATATCAGTACAGGTTCTCAAAATTTTTTTATAGATAGGAATAGGAAATAAAAAAAGTTTGGAGACCACTAACCTAGACTATGAAATGGTAAATTTCTTAAGGAGATAGATTATGCCTCCATATGCTTTGCTCTATACCAACTGGCTACCTCGAAGCAAGAAAAACTTTCTGAGACAGTTACAGAGAAGAATACAAGAATGTACATAAGATGTAGATGTATATACAAGACATATATACTAAAATGTAGATGAGAAAGGAATTGACAGAAAGTGAGACTGACCTGAAACAAAGGGAAACTTGCAGGAAGAAACAGACAGCAAGAGTCACAAAGTCATTCTTGGGCATAAGTTTAAGACATTTGATGTCAAAGACAACAGCATCAGGAAACCACCCACGAAATAATATCTCAATAAAAACGAAGAAAAATCTACTCTTGACTAACTTTGACTAGGGTGATATTATAGATACTATACAAAAATCTCACTTTTACAAAAACTATAATTTTCATCTCTTCAGTAAAACCTTCCTTACTTCTAACTGTAACTGACTCGTTCCATGGAGATTTAGCAAGAGTGCTGTAGAGTCACATGAATCATCTTTTAAGAAGTAATAAGAGTGGAAAGGAAGGAGGGATTGGCACAGTCAACAACCACCACAACCCACAACTGTAATGACGACACCTAATACTGCTTAGGGCTTTACGGTTAACAAAGTATAGGGCCTGGAAAATACGCAAACTACATAGAAAGAGTTTGGCTGAATTTAATCTTTTGAATGGCAGGAGACCAAATAAAAATGACAGGAGAGATTTCATGTCCATTGACCTATCCTTTAGAAAAGTGATTCAGTATTACCACACATGCAGGTTAGCAATCTCTTCTATTGATCATATCACATAAGAGGTCTTTGGGAAGATGAAAACGTCAATAAAGGGGAGAAAGACAAAAGGAACAAAGTAAGAAAAATTGACTGGAGGATGAGAAAAATAATCTATTTTTTAAATTATGTGGGATCTGTGAATGGCAGTTTCATGACAAAAGGGAGACCTCTGAACCTCGATCCACCCTCCACTCCATAAAATAAATGAATATACCATAAGAATAAAGGCTTTTGGGGTGGAGATCCTGCAGCTTTGAGGCCACATGTGGCCCTTTGACTGAATGCATTCCCCACCTCTGCTTAAGACATTTATTGCCTCTTGTACCTATAAAGTTGAATACTTATTGATGAAAAAATATATACATACAGTGCAGTATAGTGGGAAGAACATTTTAAGTAAGGGGGACTGGCAAATCCTAGTCTTTGACATGTCAAGCTATGCAGATGCAGCCCTTGGTAAGTCACTTGACCACTGCCTCAGTTTCCCCAGCTGTCCCTTTTCTCAAGGCCGTTGAGAAGATCACATGAGATCATATTTGTAAAGCACTTTGTACTGTGGTTGGCTCATTGTAAGCAGTATATAACTTTTAGCTATAATTATCGTTATTTAACCTTTCTGTACTCTGGTTCTCTTATTTGAAAAGAGAGGATAATTTGTCCCACCTACATGCCAAAGTTCATATGAGGAAAATAACTTTGTGAACCCTAAAGTGTTATATAAATGTGAATTATAATCACCATTATTACAACAATTTAGGTTAATTAAAAATGTCAATACCATGTAATAACTAGCCATTTTATGGACTGGAATAAGTCATTTATGAGAATTATATAGATTATGCCATAAAACTTTCTAGATCAAAAGAATGTAACTCTATAGATCACGCTACATTCAGTACTGATTGCTCTCAAACTATAAGCTTTTACGCATTACCTTGGAATCAGCTACTTTCTCCAAACCAAGCTCCTTCATAACTCTGATAATTCGTTCATTCTTTTCATGGTTCTTCATGCTTGTGGGCAGTCGAAGCGCAGCTGAGAATTGTAAATTTTCTCTTACTGTGAGAGTCCCCATCACAACATCATCCTTATAAAAAAAAAGCAGTTTTTAAAATTAGCATCAGGGTTTTACTTTCCTCAACTCTGTGACAAATTCAAACTTAACACAGCCCAAAATGTGTTTAACGTTTATTTTGAAAACTATAAACACCCATAGTACAATACTGCTAAACAAGACACCATATCCTGTACACTGTGGTTAGTGTATCTATATTCTATTCTACATAGAATATACTCTAATACCACCATTTTTATTAAGTCTTTTAACTTACTCTCCAAATAAGTAATTTATCTAAGATAAAAAACCAAACAAACATGGCATTCCTTATCTGATTGTTCTATGGACTGGTGATTATCGTGGGGGCCCATGGGAGACAAAAATACAGCCAAGTCTTCCTGTTTCAAGACCTCTTCCCTTTTCCCTTTATTCTGTTTCACCTGGTGATCTTTCTCACTAGCTCCTCTAGATCTAAATGGCATCTCTAAGCAGAAGACTTTTATATCTACGTGTCCAGCCATATCCTCTCTCAAACTTTACTCTCAAATTCCCAGCTGCTTATTAGACATCTCAAACTAGTTCACATCTTATACTCACCATGTCTAAAACTAAAATAATTTCTGCCCAAAGTCATCCCTTCTTCCTATTCTGAACTGTTTGGCCAGTAATATTCTCTCCCAACCTCCAGATGCATATCTCCAACTGCCCATCAGACATCTCTAAATAGACATACCTGGTTGACATTTAAAACTCTGTATGAGTTTCAAAACTGAAATCTTTCCTCCAAAGTCTCCTCTCTTCTCTACTGTTGAGAGTACACCCAGGCTCACAAGCTAGGCATCAACCTCAACTTCTCACTCTCTCACCCCACATATTGAAGTGGTTATCAAGTTCTGTTATTTTAACTTTAATAACGTCTGTCACATACATCCCCTTCTCTTCCGACACTAGAAATATCTCGGTAAAGGCCTTCCACATCTCTCCAATGAACTGCTACCTGCTGGTTTGTCTCTCTGTCTCAAGGCTCTCCCCTAACTCCTGTCCATCCAAACATTCTCCAAACATACAAGGTACCAGGATCTTCTCAATGTCAGAAGAAAACAAGAAGTTCTCTATGTTGGGTGGAAGTGACCTTACAGAAGACAGATGGACAAGAGTCATCCTGGATGAGCAACCTTGAATAAGCAGTCTTACGCTGGAGAGGACAGTCTTACTGATATCACAAACTCATGAGTTGAATGATGAATCTCTCTTGAGTTTCAACACCTTCTACTCCATAAAAAGCTCCTCTTACTCCCTAATCTTATTCTTCTTACTATTTTCACACATCCCATCAGGCACACTGACTTTTGCACTGTCTCTTATGTTTAAAAACAGGTCTTTCCTCTCCCAGCTCTCATGGTAAATTATAACCATCAGATTCCATCCATCCACTGTCTCTCACATACATCTTTTCTCAAACAAAAATGTGAGTGTCTACTATGTACAAGAACAGTTCTAGGCCCTGGGAATAGCAATGTAAAGGTAGAAACAATTCCTGTCTCTGCCACCCTATGTTTACAAGCCCTCCTTATCAGAATAGTATTTGTACACTAGCCTATTAAGTTCTTCCCATCTCTCTCTCCCCTCTTCCAAAACTCCCTTATGTTGTCCATCAGTCTAGTCTTCCTTATGAAAACATCTGGTCAAGTCATTCTTCTGCTTAAAATCCTTTGTCTCTCTTATGTACATTAAATAAAGTTCAAACTCTGCTGAACATTCAAGTCCTTCGCAATCTGAGACCACTTTATCACTCCAAACTAATCTCACACCACTTTCTTTCATGTTCTCCATCCTGCTACCAAACTGGACTCTTTCTCCTGAACATCATTATATTTTCACACTTTCATGTGCTTACACTATTCTTTATGCCTGGAATATCCTGCTTTCCCTCCTTCCTCCCCTATTTGCCTAATAATAAATACTTATCCACTCTTAAAGCCCAAAGTTGCCCACCAATTCCCCCATATACTTTACCTATCTCCCCACCCACTGCCACTACCCACTTGTCTCTAAAAATCCAACTCACAAAGCATCTGGTTTGTATCCTTCTAATTTTCATTAAGGTACAGCTTGGATTAGTTGGCCTCCAAGGCCCCTCCCAACTAGTATTCTGCAATATACTTGCCATGCATAATTTCATAATATCTGCATAAGAATCTCATCCATACATGAGACTATAAATTCCATGAAGGCAGGTCTTTTAGCATGACCTTGCATAGTTCTCTAAATGCAAAAAGGTGCATATATAAATAGTATTTTGAATTTAACTAAGTCAACATATCACAAGATGATGGGGAAGTATTCATGCCCAAGGAAAAAGTGAGGGCAGAGTTTCACACACAATTCTCTTTTTCTGTACATTTTTGTTTATAGAAATGGCTATATTTTGTTAATGTTTGACAAAATGATGGTTAAAAAAATTAAAAGAAAAAGTGGAGGCAGGTGGTAGGAAAAAAATGAGAACACGGGGAAAAATTAGTTCAAAAAGTAGTCAAATGTAGTTTATCTCCTGCTGTTGATCAGTCCTGTGCTGCATTTCTCCTCATAATCAATTAATGCAACGGAAGGTTCAAGGAATGCCAAGGGAGGCAAAGCAGAGATGGCTCCAGCTTGACCAAGGACAAAAAGTACCAAAAACCCAAAGCATCATCCTTACTGTTACTTACCTGTACAACATAGCCTGAGTTACATTTGAAGTCAGCTGGCTGAGGAGCCCCATTTATTAAGACATGGCCAGATAATCCATGTGGGTCTTTCCTAGCAGCTAAGACATCTAACAATCTGCAAGGAGAAAAATATTGTACTAAGTCCTTAATGAAAAGAAAACTTTTTTTTTATTTTACAAGACATAAGCATACATCTAACATTCTGTATCAATTAAGAAAAATCAGTTGATCAATAATCACAAAGCTAAACACTACTGGGAGCTAACAAAAATCATGGAAACATCTATTTTATTTAAATCCTCACCTTCTTTTCTATTTTAATTAATAAGACTCCACAGCACCTCCTAGGGCTGCACCATGGCTCTACGATAAGCAATTTCTTCCTGCTTCCCTGATCATCCTTGTGTGGAGACGTTAACTAGGAGAGTGAGAAGTGCCTGTTGAGTGATTACAGGCCATCAACAGTATACTTTAGAAGCAGATGACTGCAATAATTAATACGGAAAAGATAGAAGCAAAGGGAAATGTTTCAAAAAGTTTCATTTCTGGAGAAATTTAGAACCATGTATATAGGTTAGAGAAACAGACAGTAAAGTCCTGCAGGGGCGTGCTTTTTAACTGGCTCTTTTGGGGGGAAAGAGGGATTAATCATTCCATACTTTAAAGTTTAATTTGAATTAACATGTTCTTCATTGGGAGGTATAGCCAAGATGGCAGGAATCCAAGTGAACTCTCCCAAAACACCCTTACAAACAACTTTAAAATTACACCTCAAATCAAATTTTGGAGTGGCAGAACCAACAAAAGGTCAGAGTGAGACATTTTTACAAACTAAGACAACTCAGGAGGTCAGCAGGGGAGGCTGGTAACTCTGGGGTGGGCCTTGGAGGCAGGCAAGGCAGCAGCATCAACAGCTTCAGGTGTTCCCAGCCCCAAAATGTAAAAGGGTCAGACAACTGGTGAGAAAGAGACAACAGGGAACATATGCACTGGGTGTAGCTGGCAATGACTGGCAACTCTACCGCTCACAAGTAGAGATGGGTCATAGTTCCAGGGCCAAAAGGAATACTTGCCACCAGTCACAAGGGAACAAGGAACTTGTTTGCAATTCCAGGGCCAAGAGAAGCATTGGCCCTTCCTGGGTGAAGACCAGAGCGCAGACCAGGAGAGCAGTGACCAAACCTCTCTACAGGTCACATCACCTTGGAAGCATCAAACACTTACAGACCCCCAGAACTAAAACTGAAAACAGTAGTATGAAAAGGCCTGAAGCTCCAGAGAGTGTCTCACCCCCTAATTCAGCTCCTAAATGAATGGGGTCTACCTTTAACATGAAGTTAAATGTCAAGAAAAAGGAGGAAACAAAAAAAATTACTTGAAGCTACAGTGGTGGTGGGAAAGAACAAGACATAAACTCAAAAGAAGACAACAATGTGACAACAAGCAAAACCTCAAAGGAAGAAAATATGCTAACTGGATAAAAGCCTAACAAGAATTCCTGGAAGAGTTAAAGAACGAGATAAGAAGGACAGAGGGAAATTGGGGAAAGAAATGAGAATGATGCAAGAATATTATTAAAAGAAAAATAACAGCTTGATAAGTTATCCCCCCCAAAAAAAAGTTCTGGAGAAAATGACTTAAAAATAGAATTGGCCAAATGATAAAAGAAACACAAAATATTACCACAGAAAAGAACTCCTTAAGAAGCAGAATTGGTCAAATGGGGGAAAAAAGGTATAATAGTTCACTGAAGAAAATAACTCCTTAAAAATTAGAATTGAGCAACTGGAAGCTAATGATTCCATGTGAAATCAGAAACAAACAAAACTGAAAGGATGAAAAATTAAATAAAATGTGAACTATCTCATTAGAAAAACAAAATTGACCTTGAAATTGGATTGAGGATGGGGACTGCTAGGTGGCGCAGTAAATAAAACACTGGCCCTGGTGTCAGGAGGACCTGAGTTCAAATCTGAACTCAGACATTTGACAAATTACTATCTGTGTGACCCTGGGCAAGTCACTTAATCCCAAATAGCTCTGAAAAAAAAGAAAGAAAGAAAACAGATTGAGGAGAGATCATCTAAGAATTATTATATTACCTGAATGCTATGACCAAAAAATAACCTAAATGTATTTCAAGAAATTAGAAAATAAAATTTTTCTGATACCCTAGAACCAGAGGGTAAATTAGAAATTGAGAGAATCTATCAATCAGCATCTGAAAGAGATCCCAAAATGAAAGGTTCTAGGAATATTAGAGCCAAATTCCAAGGAGAAAATAATGCAAGCAGTCAAAAAGAAAGTATTTTAGTATCATGGAGTCACAGTCAGGACCACACAAGATTTAACAGCTTCCACATTAAAAAAGTAGAGAGCTTGTAGTATGACATTTCAGAAGGCAAAGGAATTAGGAATACAACCAAAAATAAGCTATCCAGCAAAACTGTGTAAAACTGCAAAGCAGAAAAAAATGTATATTTAATGAAAAAGAGGACCTCTAAGTATTCCAGATAAAAGGATCAGAGCTGAATAGAAAATATGACATTCAAACACAAAGCTCAAAGGAAGCATTAAAAATTAAACATGAAAGAGAAATCAAAAGAGACTCAATAAAGTTAAACTGTTTACATTCCCACGTGGGAAAATGATACATATAATTCCTAAGAACTTCGTAATTATTAGGGCAATTAGAAGAGTCTACATAGACTAAAGGCAAGGGTGTGAGTTGGATTACGTTGGGATGATCTCAAAAAAAAAAAAAAGGGGCAAGAAAGAGGGATGTACTGGGAGAACAGGAAAGACTGAGGTAAAATAGGAAAAACTATCTCACATAAAAGAGGGATTCAAGGAAAAGCTTTTATAATGAAGAGGAAATTGGGGAATGGAGGTATGGGCAATAGTTGATATTCACTTTCACTGGAATTGGTTCAAAGAGGGGAGAATAGGTATGTACGTACACACACACACACACACACACAGCTGAGTGCAGAAATGTATCTCATCCAACAGAGAAATAAGAGAGGAAAGGGATAAGAGTTTGGGGAATGGGAAAAGGGAGATTAAGGGAGGCAGTGGTCAGAAGCAAAACAGACTTTTGAGCAAGGACAGAATAAAAAAAAAGAAAAAGGAGAAACAGAAGAAAATAGGATAGAGGGAAATACACAGTTAGTAGTCATAACTGAATGTGAACGGGATGAACTCACCCATAAAATGGAAGCAGATAGAAGAATGGATTAGAAATCAGAATCCAACAATATGTTCTTTACAAGGAACACACTTGAAACAGAAAGACACACACATAAAGTTAAAATAGAGGTTGGAGGCAAAATCTAATCTGCTTTAGCTGAAGTAAAAAAAAAGATGTAACAATCATGACAGAAGCAAAAGCAAAAGCAGACAATTAAAAGAGATAATCAAGGAAAACTACAGTTTGACAAAAGGCATAACAATGAAGTAATATAAAAATTTTTATCACAAGTTTCTCCGATAAAAGTCTCTTAGATATTCAGGGAACTGAGTCTAATTTATAAAAATAAGAGTTATATTAAATTAGAACACTTTGTACAAACAAAACCAATGCAACCAGTATTAGAAGGAAAGCAGAAGGCTTGGAACCAAATTTTATAGTCAGTGTTTCTAAAAAATGCCACATTTCTCAAATAAATAAAGAACTGAGTCTAATTTATAAGAATACAAGTCATCCTCCAACTGATATATGGTCAAATGATATGAACAGGCAGTTTTCAGAAGAAGAAATCAAAGTTATCTATAGCTATATGAAAAAAGTACTCTAAATCACTATTGATTATAGAGACATTCAAATTAAAATAACTCTTAAGTACCATCTCACCTATCAGAAATGACAAATGCTAAATGGCATGAGGTAAAACAGGCACACTAATAAATTGTTGGTAGAGTTGTAAATTGGTCCAATTATTCTTGAGAATAATTTGGAACTATGCCCAAAGGACTATAAAACTGTGCATACTCTTTGACCCAGCAATATGATACTAGGTACAAAGAGATCAAAGAGAAAGTGAAAAGACCTATACGTACAAAAATATTTGTAGCAGCTCTTTTTGTGGTGGTAAATAATTAGAAATGAGGGTATTCTAATAAACTGAGTAATGCTTGAACAAGCTGTGGTTTGTGATTGTAATAGAATATTATTGTGCTATAAGAAACTATAAAGGGGGGCGTGGTTTCAGAAAAAAACAAGCCAAGACCTATATGAACTGATGTGAAAAGAAGTGAGAAGAACCAGAAGTTCTTCATCATGCAGAATCACAGCAATGTTGTAATAATGATCAACAGTAAAAGATTTGGCTACTTTGATCAATACAGTCATTCAAAAAAATTCAAAGGACTTACAATGAAAAAATCCCATTGGTCAGAGGGATAAGTTAAAAGGTTCAAAAAATATCACAAAACATCTTCAGGTGACAATACCAGATTTTCTTAACCTGGAATCCATAGGAGGTCTATAAATTTGGATGGGAAAACAAGTTTACACAATTATTTTCACAAACCTCTAACTAAAATTGAGCATTTCCCTCCATTAGGAATGTAGACAACAAACATACTGAAAAGTGACCCATGGGATTCATTGGACTGACAGAAGAGTTTATGATATAAAAAGGTTAAGAATCCCTGCTCTCTATCCTAAGTAAAAATTCTCAACCAGAATTCAGAACTAACTATTCATCAGAGAACCTGTAAAATAAGAATAACTCACATTTATTTAAAATTTACAAAGGACTTTCCTCTCAAACAGCCATGAGAAAGGTAATACAAGTATTAACATCTCAGTTTTATAGATGAGGAAATTGAGATGCAGAAAAACTCAAGTACCTGTTCAATATTACATGGCCAATAAGCACCAGAGTGATTCAAAACCAGTTCCTCAGACTCCATCTCCAGCACTCTCCCCACCATATTAAATAACTTCAAACAAGACTCACTGTCATCCTGAACATGGGCGAGTCTTGAAACAGCTCAGCTCTCATTATACATTAGCAATTGTATACCACTGAGTATTCCTAATTATGGGATGCATAAAATGCATCTGTCTTTCAGGATCTTCCCGTATTTTACATTCAACAAACACTTTGCAAAAATGTTATTTGCAGAACACTATGCTTGGATACTGGGGCAAATACAAGCCCTTATGGCATTTCCCATGAAGAAACCACCCCTTCCATTACTCCTCTCTCCCTAGCAAAATACAACCAAACACTATTCTAATTCTTCCCTACAAAGCCTGCATAGGCCAAACCCTGGGGCTGATCAGCATTCTGTTTTCCCTCACATCCTTCCAGCATTTACTTATTTTCTTTTTGTATCATGTTAACCAATCCGATAGGTGTGAGGTGGTACCTCAGAGTCTTTTTCTTTTATGTCATATTTCAATTTTTCCCAATTACATGTTTACATCTTTTTTTTTTCAAATTTTGAGTTCCAAATTCTCTCCCCCACTCTTTAAGAAGACAATCTGAAACAGATTATATATGTGTAGTCATGCAAAACACATTTCTTCTGCTTAAGTCTTGCTGTGAAAGAAAACATAGACCTCCCTCCAAAAAAACCTAAGAAAAATAAAGAAGAAAAAGTATCTTCAATCCACATTAAGGCTCCATCAGTTCTTTCTCTGGAGATTTACAGCACTCTTCCTCCTAAATCCTTCAGAATTGTCTTGGATCATTGCATTGTTGAGAACAGCTAAGTTACTCACAGCAGATTACTATACAATATTATTGTTACTGTGTACAATGTTCTCCTGGTTCTGCTCATTTCACTTTGCATCAGTTCATATAAGACTGATTTTCATTCTCAAAAAAAAAAAAAGTTAGGAAGTTTACTGGATAGGAAATCAGTATACCTCCAAATCAAGGTTTTCTACCTACTGGTATCTCCAAGCTCTGATACTGATGACTAATCCATAAACCAGACTAGACCTCTAACTATGGGACGATCTACATTCTACCATTCACAATCCCTGCACTGACAAACACTCTACAGCCTAGAATTGTTTTAAAATGAGCTTAACTGATGCTTAGCTATCACTCAGCTTCTTTTCATTCTTTCAATTCTAAGCTTCTCAAAAGAGAAGTTAACAACTGCTATTGCTTGAAATACAATAGTTTTCCCTGCTCCAACTAGATTGCAGACTATTTGATATTTCCAAGAATATTAACACATTAATAAGCACAGAGTAGATATTAAATTAATACTTAAGGATTGGCAAAGACAATTTGAATATGTTTTTATATTTTAAAAGATTACTCTCATAGGAAAATGTCTTCTCTGCTAGATCAATACTCACGAAGATTTGCCACCACCTGTGGGTCCCAAAATGGCATTGAGGCCTGGCTTCATGATCCCACTGTAGAAAAGAACACAACGCTGGTTCACTACTTCATTATAAAAAATGATCTAATTAACTGTTTAAAAATTGCATGTAAAACATTAATGAAAACTTATTTTTTAAAAACCTGAAGAATTATCTTACAGTTTTTTTGGATATCTATTCTTTGTACAGAAAACATATCAAAGACATGAGTAGAGCCCCTTTCCTTGAGGTCACTGCATTCTTTTTTTTTTTTTTTGAAGGGGGAAAGGCAGGGCATTTAGAGTTAAGTGACTTGCCCTAGTAAGTGTTAAGTATCTAAGGCCCTCCTAACTCCAGGAACAATAAATAAACCCAAGTAAAAAGGCTTTTCCACAGAGTTTGCGTTTAGGAAAAAAGTCAAACACCATTATAATAGATGGCTCCTCTTTCCTTTCTGCTGGGGCTCTGTCTTGACCATATAGAAAGAATGGAGCCTCTCCCACATATAGAGGGTTAAGGTGGTTCAACAATAATAAAAAAACTGAAACATTTCAATTGAATGAGTATTTTAGCATCTTTTACATTCTCAGTATAATTTCAAATGTCTTTAAATTCTACAAAGGATTATTATTTTATTTTTATTTTATCAAGAAATATTTTTATTTTTAAAATTTTCTTTATTTTATCAAGAAACATTTTTTGTTCATCTTTTGTTTTTCAGTAAACCTAATTTTTAAAAAATTGAGATTACAACATATATCTAAAGGAACAAATTTCCCTGGAGGCTTCTTTTGGGGTAGAGGAGCATATGCTGATAGACAAAAAACATATTTATAGATATGCCCATGTCCCTTTGTTGTCCATTACTGCACTGATGGAAAACAGAAGACTTAGATGAGTGATGCTTCTACCAAGCAGCCATTGGACAAGACCAAGGGAAACTGTGGAGAATGGAGAGTTAGAGGGGGGCCTTTGGACATCCTCTAGTCCCAAGCATCTGTATTACCATTGAGGAACCAGAGTTTTTACTCACAGAAGTCAGAGATAGTAAAGAGCAGGGCCAGGCTTCAATTACAACTCCAAATCCAATACTCTCTTCATAAAATGTATACATATACACACATTACACATACATACACATATACACATTCTTTTATGTAATATTTTCCCCCAATAACATGTAAAAATAATTTAAACTTTTTTTTCTCAAATTTTGAGTTCCAAATTCTCTCCCCCTGTCTTTGAGAAGGCAAGTAATGTGAAACAGGTACCCAAGTCATATTTCCAGGGACATTAGCAGCCATGAGGGAAGCAGAGGACCTGGTCACAGTTCCAGGGTGGAAGAGGGTGCTTGTGGCAGTTCTTTTTGTGGTGACAAATAATTGGACATTGAGGGGATGCCCATCAATTGGGGAACGGCTAAACATGTTGCGGTGTATGAATGTAATGAAATACTATTGTTCTATAAGAAACGATGAGCAGGCAGATTTCAGAAAAACCTAGGAAGATTTACATGAACTGATGATAAGTGAAGTGAACAGAACTAGGATAATATTGTGCACAGTAACAGCTACAATGTGCAATGCCCAACTTTGACAGACTCAGCTCTTCTCAGCAATACGATGATCCAAGACAATTCCAAAAGACTCATGATGGAAAATGCCATCCACACCCAGAGAAAGAGCTGACAAGAGTCTGAATGCAAATCTAAGCACACTCTCTTCATTTTTTCAGCTTTTTGTGGTTTTTTTTGTCTTGCTTCTTTCACAATATGATTAATGTGGAAATATGTTTTATATGATTGCACATATATAACCAATATCAAATTGCTTACTGTTTTAGGGAGTGGGGAAGGGAGGGAGAGAAAAAATTTGCAACTCAAAAATGTGGCAAAAATGAATGGTGAAAAATGTCTTGACATGTAATTAGGGAGGGGTGTCTAGGTGGCGCAGTCAATAGAGCATCGGCCTTGGAGTCAGAAGGACCTGAGTTCAAATCCAACCTCAGACACTCTACCCAAAAAAATAGCCATGTGACCTTGGGCAAGTCACTTAACCCCAATTGCCCTCCAAAAAAAAAAAGACATGTAATTAGGGGGAAAAAATAAAATACTATTTTTAAAAAAATCTTCTTTTTAAAGAAGGGAAAATGACTTGGAGGGAAGTGGGATCAAAACAACGAAAATGTGCCTAAGATTCAAAGAAGGAGTGAATATCAAAGGAAGAAAAGTCCCTGAGTGAGGACAGGAGAAGAGGAAACCACAGGTGTAACCAAAGCAGTAACTCCATGTTGCTAAGCGTGCCAATGAATATCCAATTAAGGAAAACCAGAAATGAGGACCACGGCTAGGGACGCAACACTTTCTGGAGATACCCAGATTTCCAAGAGCATCGGAAGAGAAAGCAAGAAGGAAAAAGAAGAAAACAAGGAGGAGGGTATTTCTGTGAATGATTAAGGAGAGATTTCAGAAAGGGAAATAGGGAAAAGACACCAGCCTGCCTCTCCTAGAGGGAGGGGGGATGTGCTACTCAGTTCTACTAACAACGCAATTATTAAATTTTCAGTGTGAGCCATTAAACCTCAGAAACTGGCAATCATTACAAATCAGGGCTTGATTTTTTTATAGGGCTCATCAATCAGAACTGACTGATTTAGACTCAAGAAAGTGCTAATACTGCAAACTTACCCCCATAGAAGACTTGAGAAAGTTGTAATAATGCAAATTAAACCTAAAAGTGTGTGTGCACGTGTATTTCTTCCCAGAAAGTCTAGTTATTGGGTATTTCTCAATACACTCCTCTCTCTCCATCTCACTCCATAAACATTTCTTGAGATCAGCAAGAAGGCAGAAGGCAGCTCAGGAAATGAAATCACTATTAAGATTTGAGTGTTCTACCTTCATCATTTTTGGTTGAGTTTCATAACACTTCCACTGGGATGGAATGGGTTGTCAAATCTGATCAATTCCACCACTGCCAAACCTGTCTCATCTGTCCTTTTAACTCTACCTTTCCATTCAGGCCCTCATCCCCTCTCACCTGGACTACTGAAGATTAGTCATTTCTACCAACTGTCCGGCTCTTTCTGGAGTTCTACGCACAACTGTTGACCTCAAGTTTAAAAGAGAATAATGTCTTCCCTTGATCATAATTACGTGATGTCAATGACAAAGCAGGTATGAGCAGGCTTAGCGTCTGTCCTCAGTCACTGGCGGGGAAATGAACCAGATTATATAATTTTTCCAGTCCTATTATGTCAGGACTATGCAAACCAAACCCACTCTCCATTGGTCATTTGACCATTTGTGTGTATGTATAAAACACATATTAAAATTTTTCTCAGTAAGGAGAATACTACGGCTGTTTGGCTCCTTTGTCAGGTTTCTTTAATTTCTTATCTCACCTCAGATTGGTCCTACAAATAGCCCCTCCCTTCTGCCCCTTGGTCCTCTGGTTTCTTCCAGGCTCATCTCAAATACCACCTTCAGAAGGAGACTTTTCCTAGTGTTCCTAGCTGCTAATGCCTTCCCCTCAGAAATTACCACTGATTATTTACATCTTGTCTTACTAACTGGAATATAAACCCCTTGAGGGCAGGGACTTTTTTAATCTTTTTTTTTTATTCCTAGTATTTAGAACAGTAGCAAGTGTGTTCCTTACATAATCAGTGCTGAATAACTGTTATCAGTAATTTATAAAGGTTGTTACAAAGTAAACCAGTCAGCAATCATTTAAGTTCCTCCTATATGCCAGGCACTGTGCTAAATCCTCAAAATAGAAGGAAGAGGTTAAAAAATAGCCCCTGCCCCCAAAGAGCTTACAGTCCAATGGGGCAGATAACATGCAAACAACTATGTATTAGTAAGATGTGTGTGTGTATGTACGGAGAGAGATGGTGTGTTATGTATGTGTACATATATACATGTATGTACACATACATACATATATATGTATCAGTTGATACACACATGAATGAGAAAGATTGGCAATAACCTCAGAAGCAAGGCACTAGAATTGAGAAGGACCATGAAATGATTGTTGCTCAAGGTAAGAATTTACCTGAGACTTGAAGGAAACCAGAGCAGCCAGAAAATGGAGATCAGGAAGTACAGAGTTATAGACATGGGGATCAATTACAGAAAATGCTCAAATTCAGGAGATGGAGCATTATAGTCAAGGAATAGCAAAGAAAGACTAAGAGGCTTGTGACTCCCAAACAAGATTCATGGCCTTACTTGACATTCTTGAGTATTTCTTTATTAAAGGTCTTCCGACAACCTATGAAGCCAGTCTTCACTTTCACTTGATAGCAGATGTTATGAAAACTCAACACCGATGCCTCTGGTCGCATCTTCTTTCCTTTGACCACCCCTGCACTCTGATGCGGGTCCTTGATGTTTGTTTGGGTCATTGGGACTATGACTTGAACCTCACCTGCTGACATTTTGCCGTCTTTGTCTCTCTCTATAATGAAAAGAGAAAAGTATGCCATCAATAAGATCGTGATCTCATCAAAAGTGAATTAAAAGTACCAAAAATAAGATAAAATAAAATTTCACTGCAGTGAAGGAGACCTATTTTCAATGAACCAGCTTACTATACCTCTTCAAAACACAAGTGACCATATGACAGACTGTCTTAAAGGCAATTAAAAGCAAATAATTATAATAAGTTCTAAGTTCTTATCTAAAAGGAAATAACAGATAATAATTGGCCTTGCATCAGACTACAAGAAGTGGCTACAATTAATCAATCCTCTGATCTCTTCAAGAAATGGGAAGTTTTAGGGGACCGACAGGTCTATAGCCTTTTCTTTTCTTTTTTTTAAATTTTTTTATTTTTTTTGCTTTTTGGAGGGCAGTTGGGGGTTAAGTGACTTGCCCAAGGTCACACGGCTAGTTTTTTGTGTTAAGTGTCTGAGGTTGTATTTGAACTCAGTACTCCTGACTCCAGGGCCGGTGCTCTACTCACTGCGCCACCTAGCCGCCCCTATAGCCTTTTATTTTCACTGACAAATATATTTTTATTCTGTCTTCCTGTGATCTACAGGAGGAAAAACAAATGAGCTAACACTAACGATCTAATCTATGATGCTTTCAGAGACAGGGTGACTTAGCCAGAAAAAAAAAATCACTTTGGAGTCAGAGGCCCCAGGTTCAATTCACAGCTTAGCCAATTATTAACTAGTTGACCCTGAACAACTCATTCTACCTCTCTACACTGTATATTCACATGTCAAACAAGAGGGCTGGACCTCTAAAGTCCCATCCAGCTTCTCAGTCTATCACCTTCTGACCTTGATATCTCAATCCCTTGCTGAGAGGTATGGAGGCATCTCAATGCAATAAAAGCAGAGAAGAACTCAGTTGTCATCAAGAGGCCTTCCCTGAGGTCTGAGTTTCCACAAATCACCTACCCTCTTAGAACAGTCATTTCTTTTTCCTGCAAAATGGAGTGAATAATCCCAACCTCAAAGGATTATGTAGAGGAAAAATAGTTTGAAAAGTCCCAAGTGCTATAGAAGTATGAATCACCTGGAAGACTGGAGATGCATGCTGCCCTTTGGAAGATGCATCTAAAATGGGGCAGGCTCCCCAAGCAATGTGGAATTTGAAAAACATTATCTTGTCTGTCGATCTCACATGGTTAAGAATCAGAGAACACAAAAACAAAAGTGAAATAATCCCCCCATTTACATTCCATCCAGAAACACTGAGTACACAGAGAAACATGTCAACATTTACAAGAAATTAAGGAATTTTCCAAGTAATTCTAAAGGGTGGAAATGAAAAGGGAACTTTGTAAGCATAGGAGGCAAATGTCTTAGAGACTTAATAGTGTGTATGAGATAGCGCGATGGATAGGAAGGAAGTTTGGAGCCAAGTCAAATAGGGCTTTAAACACCAAAAAGAGTATCTGATCCTAGAGGCAATAGGAAATCATTATGACTTCTTAGCACGGTCAAAACCATGGTCAGACTGTCAGACATATGGAATGGAGGGCAGATTACAGAGAATTGAGTAAAGGGGAACTATCTGTATGCTATTTCAATAATCCTGTGGTAAGAGCCAGAACTAGGGTGGTGGCTGCATAAGTGGAGAGAAAGGAACAAAGGGGAAAGATGTCCTGGGGGTAGAAATTGCAAGAATGATACAGAAAAAAACAATTTGAAGAAGCTCTATGCATTATGAAATCCTGAAAAACTGGGGGCATAGATGGTATTTTCATAATTACTTCCAAACAAAACATAAGTACTCAGTGGCTGGGAGAGCTGTTGGGAAAAAGAAAAAAAAAACATGGTAAATAAAGATGTGCAATTTTAAGATTTAAATTTTATAATTTAAATGAAGGACCACAAAAGTATAGAATATGAAAAATTCATGAAAACATGGGGATGCATGTGAGAAATGGTACAGAACAAATAAGGTGGAACCAGTCACACACAATGATGCCAATGCCATGTGTAGATAATGTGAAAGGCAAACAAAGCTCAGGTAAAACATAAAGGACTGTCTGGGTACCACATCATCAAGGAAGGAGCAAACAGAACCCAGGGAAGGAGCAGGGTCTCAGCCCAAATATCTTGAAGAGGAATTGCCAGGGCAGGAAACCAGATCAAAGGAAAGTAGGAACTGTCTGTAGCTCTGCACCAGAAGAGCTCCCTGGCCAGCAGATAAAGAGTCCAACAATGTTTACTCTTGTTCTGACCAAAACCCAAGTCAGGAATTTGCAGAGCTCCAAACAGGGGCTCCTAGACAAGACCACTCTGGGAGCCATAAAAGCTCATAGGTTTCCCCAGCCTGACCTTGAGATCCTGGGTTAACACAACCCTTAACACCCCAAAAAAGCAGCAAAGGATCAGCCCAGACTTTTTCCTCAAGTGTAGCAGAGCCCAGCCTTAGTATCAAGTTCAAAATCCCCTACCCAAGAGAGATCAAAAGTCAGAGGTATCTGGAGGAAGGAACAGGAAGTTTTATTCTCTTCCCGGGCAGGAGGAGGGCAGTCCTCTCCATGACGGGTTCAAGGAGAGGAGACGTGGTGCAAAAGACAGAACAAGAATTTATACCCTAAGACAGTCAAGCCCCCTCTGCCCTGTCTGTCCCTTCTCCCATTGGCTGGGAGATGGGCTCTCAGTCTTGGCACAAAACCTTCCCTAACGATGAATAACAAAGAAGCCCACCACTATCCCCTACTGGCTAGGAGGTGGGAGAGGAAACCAGGAAACCAGTTCATGTCCTTATTGGGCAAATGCCACGTGAAGAAGAGGGAGGAGCTGAAAGATTCCTAAAATTCCTGAAGAGCTCAAGGCTGATTGACAGCAAGGGAAGGGGGGGAAGGGTCCTAGGTTGTGTAATTTCTTAGGAAACCCAGGACTCAGGTCTGTCCAGTCTTACAAAAGTCTAACTCTGGTTTCCAGATAGTTGCTCTCCCTTCTCATTCTGATGAATCTTCACAGAGGGTGCAGAGAGTATACCCCACTCAAGATCATTAGAGTATCTGAAAGCCATGACCAAAAAGAGAGCCTACACATCCTACTTCAAGGTATCTTTAAAAAAAAAGGCCCTGGTCTTTTAGAAATAGAAGGAAAAGAAGAAACAGGAAGACTCTACTATTTATCTACTTTAAAGAAATACCAAAGTGAAAACTCTCAGGAACATCATAATCTAAATCCAAAACTTCCAAGTCAAAGAAAAAATAAGGAAAGCAATGATGAGAAAAAAATTCAACTACCAAGAACCTCAATCATAATCACACAAGATTTATCAGCCACTCCTATAAAGAAGCAGAGAACTTGGCATACCATACTCCAGAGGGAAAAGATATGGGCTTAAAACTAAAAACAGCAACCAGAAAAACTGAGAAAGGAAAAATTGGACCCTTCCTGAAATAGAGGACTTCTAAGTGTTACTGAAGAAAAGACCAGAGTTGTGTAGAAACTCTTAAGTTCAAATATAAGAGGGAAGGGAAATATAAAATGGCAAACATGAACAAAGATAAATTAATAAATCATAAAAGTCATAAAAATAATACAATTTAAAGATAAATAATAATAAACATAAAATAAACAAGAGTTATATTCTAATACAGGGATATATATGCACTCCTCTGAATCCAATCATTATCAGGGGTCCTAGAGTGAACTTATTTAGACAAATCTCTGGGTATGGCTGTTACCTCTTACTCTTGAGAGAAGGAAAGAGGCAAAGGGGAAGGTGGGGGAGAGGGAAGCAGAAGAATGTTGGGAAAATTCTCTCACATAATTAGGATTTATAAGTAGACATCTATACAAACCTGGAGATGGGTGTGTGAGGTAGGCTAGGTTGGGAGGGCTGGGCTGGGGGAGGAGCTTAGTGGAAATAGCTAAGGTTACTAACTTTCATTCCAATGCATGTTGAAATATGGGCAATAGAAATCCTTTATTGCCTTCATCTGTCCAGAGTGGGACAGGTCAAACTCCTTTGAATAACAGATCTCTACCAAGAACTGCTACAATCAACATAATGTCACCTGCATAAAAGTATCCTCTGACATCCCCCACCCTCCCCAGTTGGGTCTCCATCATAATAGTTAATTACATTCCCTGGTAAGCCTGCCTCTCCCCATTTTATGTCTTGTCTAACAATGGTTATCAGAGGATCAATGAACTTTCTCAGTCATGTTAAAGCAGCACTTTTATCCTGAAAAGACTAAGTAAATGTGTTTATGATTTCAAAATATATCTCTTAGGTAGCATGTGACTGACAATCACTTGACATTATAAGGACAGATGACCAGATTTACAACGTTTGTTTCGGTTAAAGAAAATGTATAATTATATGTAATATGTAAAAATATATGACATAATATATTATTATATAATTATATACAATCTTTAAGTTTGACCATTCTTTTAAGTACCATGCTACAAAAGAACTGGCAAATTTCTTTGTGATGCAAAATATTCACATGGTCACTGTCTATTTCAATATAAGAAATCGTAAAGATTCTACAATTTAAAGTCCTGTTTTAGTAAAATTAATACCAGTGACATTCTCTAACAAGTTGTACACTTCTGTCTTATTGCTTTGCCTCTGAATGATACAATGAATGAATTTCACAGTATTGCTATCTTTGTAACCTCACCCAGGAAAACTTTTATTTTTTATGTTTTTTTATCAAAATAGACACTCATTACTGGCTATGTTGAGATTTAGGGGTACTGGTACCCCAAAATAGTAACATGCCAGACCTGCCCAAATGAATTCGACTTTAAGCCAAAGAGAAACCAAGTTTATTAAAAATCCACCATATTGGCCAAAGTCTTAAGGAATTTCAGCATTGGTTAGACTCTCAAGGAATCGGAGCTTTTGTGATGCTTATACTTGTAATCGGGCTACACTGAATCTGACTTTCATGGAAATAAGATGGATCTTATATACAGAAAGACTGTGGTAGAGATCTAGGATTGGCCAAGTAGTCTGGGGTGAGCGGTCTAAGGAGAATCTTGATAGGAGGGGCCAGTAGGCTGGGGTGACTAGAGGTCCAATGGAAGGAACCAAGAAAAGGAGAATTGGGTTTAGGGATAATGAAAGGTCAGTTAAGAGAATGATAGCCTCACGTGAATGCCAGATCAAGTGGGAAGATTCAAGGAGAGTTCAAGGGGATTTCCAGAGCCCTGACCCTGCCATTTACACTGATCATTTTATCCTTAAAACACACTTGTATTTTTTAAAATGTATTTACTGATCGACTGTATCTTCTTCAGTACATCTATCACTCCTGAGTTTTCCTCCTACCTTAACATTCTTTTTCAGTCTCCTCTGCAGAAATACTAGCTATGTCCAGCCCCTAAGTGCAGGTGTGCCTCCAAAGCACCTCTTCTGTCAGTATAAACTCTTTTTTTTTTAATTTACTTTTAATTGGGGGCAGCTAGGTGGCGCAGTGAATAGTGCACCGGCCCTGGAATCAGGGAGGACCTGAGTTTAAATCTGGCCTCAGACACTTAACACAAAAACTAGCCATGTGACCTTGGGCAAGGCACTTAACCCCAACTGCCCTCCAAAAAGCATGCATGCATAAACAAACAAACAAATAAATAAATAAAATTTACCTTTAATTTATGGTATAAAACAAGAGACACTGAACAATCTACCCAAGGTCATACAGGTAGTAACATTTGAACTCATCTACTCCATTTTCCCCACTAGACCATTCCTATGTGTTTGATGATCATTTCTATAAGATGGTTTCCAATGCAGATTTAATCTTTCTCCAGAACTCCAGCCACTGGGATGCCTACTGCCTCTACTTTCATGTCCTATTTTGGATATATGAAAATAATTTAATTTCATCCTTCATTTTAAAATCACTGCCCTTTCAACCTTCTCAATTTCTGTTTGAGGACACTACTTTCCTGGACCCAAGTGTCCTATCTCATACTTGACTCTTCCCTTTCCTTTACTCCTTCACCCAATTAGTCTACAGCCTTGTCCTTTGCCTCCACAAGTGTTTTCATATTAGTCCCCTTCTCACAGAGCCACTCCCCTAATTCAGGTCTTCATCACCTCTTACTAAATTGAAAATGTTAATATTTAACATAAAATGTTCCACATGCATTGTGAACAGTTTGAAAACAGAAACACCTACTTATTTAGAAGAGTTATCAACCCCTGGAAGCCACTGAAAAAAAACTATGACACACAGTTAAAGAAAAGGTTGAAGTCAACTGAGGTAAAGCTATCTGTATAAAGTAAAATTGACTGAGTTTACCAAGTTGGCTATCTGGCTACCTTCTAGTGGACTTTGGTTTTCTTGGACTCAAACACTAAGCAGATTAGGGAAGGAGCCCTTACCTAGAAGCAGGTTATGATCACAGTAGCAAAGAGCATGAGATAAACTCCCTCCAGTGTAAACAAAGTGAGCATCCACTCATTTATTTTGATTTTAAGCCCAAATAAAATGAGCATTTGCATATACGTGAATGGGACAGAAAACTGTAATGAAATGACAAAGCTCTATTGCATCTAATTTTCAAAGTTATCCTGCTTGTCTATATGATTCCTTCAGGTTTTTCTGTTCATTTCTATGCATTTTAAAAAATGCTTCAATGCATCCACTAGTCCCCTTCTCTTTTCTGTCCCTCCCAAATGAAAACAAAAAACCAGAAACAAAATCCATAAGCTTAATGATCATTTCTAAGCCATTAATTCCCAGATCTATATAGCTGATGTATATGATATACATACATCTATATATATATATATATATATATATATATATATAAAATATAGTTTCTTCCCTGAGTTTTGGCACTATATCAGGTTGTATACTGAACTTTTAATTGGATATTCTATAAGCATCTCGAATTTGACATATCCAAAATAGAATTCATTATCATTCCCTTCTGAAACCACTGCTTTTTAAAACTACCTTATTATTGTCAAGACCAACATCTTCCTTCCAGAAAGAACTGATAAGTTGATTGGTTTTGCTGAACTTCTCTCCATCCCCTTTTAAAAAATTCTTTGTTACAAGGGTCTAGTTGGGGGTATATTCAGAAATGAAGGTGATATATTTAAAAGGCAACAATAAAAAAATGATGAAACAAAGAGATAGAGCACAGATGAAAATATTTCTGGAACAGAGCTAAAAACATATAGTTCTTAACCAGGGATAGAGTTCACCTAATGAGTTCTTATAAAATTATCTCTGTCTGAAACTTTACAAATCTAATTAAGAGAACTTTAAATTGAAAAGAGACAAGATGAAACCTCTCTCTGTATATATACATACCCACATAAGTATATATGTGTATATCTGTATATAAATGTGTGTATGTCTATACACACATACCAGTGTAATATGGGAAAAATATATGTGTGTATTCTATATATAATACACACACCAGTGTAATAAAGAAGAACAAATAATATGTGCAGTAATACATAGGAAATAAAATCCAATAAGGGGCTAGTAACAAAAACCATGACAGATATATTAATTACAAGTGATAATAACAAGATGAACTAAAGAGATGAACTTCAACATTGTAAGTTTTACTGAGATGTGGGATGTAATTCATGACTGAAACGAAGCTGTAGTGCAGCAGTTCTCAACCTGTGGGTCGCGACCCCTGTAGGGGTTAAATACGTTGCCTAAGATCATTGGAAAAAACATATTTCCAATGGTCTTAGGAACTGAGAAACAGCTCCTCTATCTGGCTCCAGGCAGGTCTGCCCACACGCAGATATGCCCACATATGAGTATTGAAGGGTCATGGCATTAGGAAGGCTGAGAATCACTGCTGTGGGGGGGTGGTATATAAGGCATTCTGTTGAAAAAGAACATAATAGATAAATAGTCTAAAGAGGCAAGGGAGATAAAACAGCAGTAGTTGTCACTGGAGCTTGCTACAGTCCACCCGGACAGAAGGAAGACACAGATACAGTGCTTAATGCCACAAGCCTGGCAAGGAGGTTCAATTATCCAATAATCTATGGAGCTCTCTCTTTGCTAACAGTAGAACAGTGAAAAAGATTACTGGGCTGTCTTAATAATTTCTTTCTTCAAAAAAGGCAGGGATCACAATTAACAATAATTAGCTATCTGATTCTGACTAAAAGGAAGTGGCTGCTGAAATAGAAATAATGGTAATTAGGAAGGAAGTGACCATTCCATACTATAATTTGTGATACAGAAAGTGAAGAAAACACTTTGATATGCACCACAGATTCAGCTTTCAAAAAGTTCAAACAGGTCATGCAAGTGCCCAACGAACTAAAATTCTGCTGAGTAAGTCATCCTGGGGGAAATCCGGGGGAGCTCTTGAAAATAAAATCCTAAAGAAGCAAATAAGGAAGAGAAGGAAGTTGCCTAAAGAGATGCCGAAGGGTGACTAGAACTTTAAAATACACGTAGGAGGCAGGGCCAATCATGGAAAAAGGATAAAAAAAACCCATGAGGAATGGTGTTAGAAGCCCTAAAGATCAAAACAGGCAGAGATGAAAGGGCTTTAAAAACCCAACAGCACATCTGTGTTGCAAGAAGGAGGAATTAAAATGGATAAGACAACTCTAATCAACAATAACTATATTTTTCATGTGACTATAAATCTCCTCCAGAGAAAGAATTGATATTGTTCAGATACAGATGGAAACATAGTATTTTTCGCTTTCTCTTTTTCTGTCTCATTCTTTTGTTGCTGCTGTTGTCCAAATTTTCTTGTATAGACTAATACGGACGTGTACAATATCTCAGACTGCACACTATCTCAGAGATGGGGTAGAGGAGAGAAGGATAGAACCTGAAACTGAAAACTTTTTTTAAAACAACGTTTAAGAATTGCTTTAACATTGTAACTGGGGGGGGGATAAAATATTAAAAAATAAAAAGCAGATGTGATGACAGAAGAAAGGATGGGTCTTAGAAGAGATTGCTGAAAGGGGGCCTAAATCTAAATCTTGATATTCTTTGGTTCTTTTTCCTCTGTCAAGAAGAATGATCTTGAACTTTGGGGAGGCGGAGCCAAGGTGGCGGCATAGAAGCAGCAAGGTTCTGCAGCTCCCACACAGCCACCCTAAACACCCATAAAATATGACTCCAGACAAATTCTAGGACTCTCAAACTCACAAAAATACAGAAAACACATCTATCGCAGAAGGCAGCTTGGCAGCAGGGGATCATCGTGGCAGCCTGAAATCAAACCACAGCCAGGCCCCAGGGCAGTCAGGAGGAGCCGAGCAGAGCCACACTGCAGCCAGTCTACAAGAGAGAAGATCTACAGTCCCCAGCAACTCCACATCTACCAAGGTGTGAAAATAGGGATTAGATAAAGGCAGCTCGGCAGGAGGGGCTCATCTTGCAGGCCTGCAGGCCGGGAGCCAAGACCAGCCCAGCCTGAAACCGCTATGCGGCCAGGCTCCAGGGTGGTTGGGAGGAGCCGAGCATCCCAAGCCACAGCATGAGTCTATTCCAGAGAAGATCTAAAGCACCTGGAGCAATCTGCATAAGCCAGGATTAAAGGTAAGTGAAAGTGAGTGAAGCTTTCAAGCTAAATTTGGGGGAGGAAAAGCAGTTTGGCCAATCTACTCCCAGGGCAAGGAAGCAGTGGGGGAAGGGCAGGAACTGCTTCAGAGCACCAGGCCTGCTGATCTGGCAGGGGGGCTGAGTCAACTGATCAGGGCCAAGTGCTCTTGCGTTCAGCGGCCTGGATCTGGACTGTGGTCTTGGATAGTGGTCCTGGGGAGTGCTTTCAGCAAGCCAAAGCTGGGGGGGGGGGTGTGTGCCTGCGACACCCTCCTAATAGCTCCAACAGCTGTGAAAACCCCAGCGATTTGAAACAGAGTTTCCCCCCCTGGAAGCAGAGTTTCACAAAGCTAAAAAAAACCAAC
>CM053601.1:21853259-21886935 GCA_028646575.1 Pseudocheirus occidentalis | reverse complement strand
ATTATTATTATTATTATTTACATGCAATTGGGAAATAATATATACAGGTATTGGAGCAGGGAGATCCATTTTGCCCTACCAGAAAGTCAGACAGGTGATGGGGGAGGACATAAGAGAAAGCAGATTGGGGGAGGGGGTATACAGTGGGATCTGTGTTTTGGGGTGGTGGATAGGGGAAAGATGGGGAGAAAATTTGTAACTCAAACTCTCGTGGAAATGAATGATATAAGCTGAACATAAAGAAAAGTTAATTTTAAAAAAAGAAATGATAAAGGTGATGGTTTGAGAGAAACCTGGGAAAATTTATATGAACTGAAGCAGAGCTCCGTGAACAGAACCAAAACACTCTATACAATGACAGAGACATGGCAGTGACAAGCAACTCTGAAAGAATTAGGAATTTTTATCAGCAAAATGACCAACCGTGATTTCCAGAGGACTAATTTTTTTTTTTTTTGCTTTTTGGAGGGCAGTTGGGGTTAAGTGACTTGCCCAAGGTCACACGGCTAGTTTTTTGTGTTAAGTGTCTGAGGCCAGATTTGAACTCAGGTACTCCTGACTCCAGGGCCAGTGCTCTATTCACTGCGCCACCTAGCTGCCCCTTTCCAGAGGACTAATGATGCTACCTACCTTCTGACAGAAATATGGACTCTGACTGAAAATGAAACAAATGAGGCCCAGCTTTATTCACTACGCATACCTAGCGAGAAGCTGAGGGCATTCCAGGCATGGACAACATACCTAGTGAGAAGTTGAGAACATTCCAGGCATGGACAACAGCTAGGGCAAAGGCACTGAAACAGAGTCAGCAAATGAAGTGTCCTGTGTGAGGATGGCAAGTAAGCCAGTGCACCTGTATTAACAACAAAAACAATTTTAAGACATCTTGAGTGTAATCCACCACAAATTAATGCTAATTTCAACAAAGACCTTCACGACTCCATGGTAAACTATTTTGATTCTCATCCTTAAAATCAGAGACTGTTTCATTTTTGTCTTTGTATGTTCATAGTAGGGATTTAATTGATTAATTAATTGATTCCCACGAGCAACTGTTCTGAGCTTTTTTCATTCTACTTATTTTGAACAGACTATCTGACTTGATGAGAAAACCAAAACCATCTGAAATGAACTTCCTCAACTATAAAGCTGAGAAATTCAATGGACTTTTTTTTCAACTTCCTTAACTTCTCTATACAACTTGGCACTATAGACCACCCCTTCTTTTTTGAAGCTTTTCCCCTCCCTTGGTTTCAATGACACTTAAGTCTACTGGTTCCCTCCCTACTTGTCTAATTGCTTTCTTTGCTAGTTCTTCTTCCATCTGAAATATAGGTTTCCCCCAAAGCTTTGTCCCCAGCTTCTTCCTTTCTCTCTCTACACTACTTTCCTTGACAATTTCACATACTTCCATGAAATTCAAAGACCATTTCTAAGTAGATGATACCCAAGTCTCTATCTAAAGCCTGATCTCTGAGTTTCAATACCAAATTTCCCATTTCCCCTAGACATCTAGAGCCACACATCTATGTGACTGAACTAATTACTCAACCTCTCAATTCTCTTCAGTCATCTGTAAAATCTGGGTAACATCTGTACTCTCATAGAGGTCGTCATGGGTTCTCAAAAGCTATACCAACAGAACAAAAGCCCCAGTGGGTTCCACCATGTCAACACCCCCCCACACACACACACATATATACACATCTGGAAATGACTTGTGATTTCATCTACAATCAAGTCTTAGAAAAGTTGCTTTGGACATTGAGAGGGTTAAATGACTTTCCCACGGTCCTAAGTAAATATATATCAAAGTCTAGACTTAAACCCAGTGGTACGTCTTCCCAAGGCTAGGACTCTAACTCTATTTACTATATAAGAAGCACCTTCTAAGAATTAAGGAGAACGTGTACAAAGACACAGAAAGGAGACAGAATATAAATGAGAAATAGTCAGTGTGCATAAGGAGCAGCCGTGTATAATTTAGACTGTCAAGAAAGTCTGAAGAACCATGTTAAGGGTTCTAGTTACCAAAACAAAATCTATATTTTATTTTATCTTGGAGGCAAAAGGAAGTCACGGAAACCTCAGGATTAGGAGAGTGACCTAGTCAGACATGAATTTTAAGAACATCAATTTGATAACAGAAGCTATCAAAGGCTATTTGATAACTCTCCAATAAAATGAAGAGGGAAGAGATAAGATTTAGGAAGCCAACCTCATTAAAAAACTACACTAGCAGTCCATGTATGGTAACAAGATTCTGAATTAGAGTAGGTATAGTATGAGCAAAGAGAAAAAAATCAATACGAGAGATACTATGGAGGGAGAATTGATTGAATGAGGCAACTGACCAGATGGGAAGGCAGGATTAGTAAAGTTAACGAGTCAGGGATGATTCCTAGGTATACAGTCTGGATGACTGGGGATGTGAGGGCTGGACACATACATAGGTTTACACAAGAGATGACAGCTGGGAAGTTTATCTAGATAGTATGGAGAGACGGGGAGAAAGAGGGAGAAAGAGGGGGAAGAGAGGGCGAGGGAGAGGGAGAGAGAGAGGAAAGAGAGGGGAGAGAGGGAAAGGGACAGGCTCAAGACAGAGCCCTGGTATATATCCACATATAGGGAACAGAAACATTGACTATGATCCTGCAAAAGAGACTGAAATGAGTCAGACAAGTAGGAGGAGAATTAGAAGATGCTGTCCCAAAAACCCATGGAGGAGAATGTGTTTAGGAGGAGGTGACCAACACTTTCAGACACCACAGAGAGGTTGATAATAAGGACTGAGAGAAAAAAAAGGGTCACTGGCATTAGCAATAAAGAGATCATTGGTGATGCCAAGTAGAACAATCCTGGATAAGTGACAGGGTTAGGAACCACCAATTCCAGGATGGAGACTGAACAGTGAGTTCAAGGTGAGTAAGTCTAAACAGTCAATTCTACCGCCACAGTACCTCACTGATAGTTATCAACTATCTTTTAAAACATTTTTAATTTATGAAATAAAACAAACATTTCCATAATACATTAATTTTTTTTAAATCAGCTATCCTTAAGTTCACCCTCTTGATCCCTAAGCTTCAATGGCTTCCTTCCACCTCCAGGATAAAACACAGATTCTGTTTTGGCATCTAAACCTTCCCCCAGGGTTTGTCTAGTCCATGACTTCCTTGCCGCTGGCTCAGAATCTTTAGCTTTCTTCAAGGCTCAGACAATTTGGAAGTTCAGATAATCAAGGGGAAAGCTCCTCTTTGTGCTAGACAGGACTGGTTGGGTGGTTGCTGTCTTTCATTTTTGAAGAGGACCAAAGTGGCATCACTATGCTAGAGTCACATTACATTGTGTCTGATGGTGGCTGATCAGACCAACAGGAGCTCAGAATGCTCTACCCCAGGCCGGGTACAAAGGGTACACGTGAACATGATACAAAGACAGAAAAGCAACTCCCTGCATTCAAAGAGCTTACATTCTAAGAGGAAGAAAAGCACATACATACAAAAATATACACATGAAATTATACACATACACACACACATACAAAACAAATATAAGGTGGTTTAGGAGAGAATGGGTTATATAGTCACTAGCAAGGGAGGGAATCAGAAAAGTTCTTCTACAGAAATTCAATAAGTCAATAAACATTTGGGCATCAACAATGAGCCAAGGACTATGCTAAACACTCAGGGATGAAGACAAAAGAAAGACAGTTCTTGCCTGCACAGAGCTTACCAACTAACCAGGAGAAGATGGCACACAAAAGGAAACATGTTTTCAGCTTGGGAGGGTGGGGAAAGGGGAAGAAGGTACCCAGCACAGGTGCACAGGCCAAGGAAGGCAGCTGTTGCAAATGAAGGCTTACTGGGAATCACCTTTAAATGGGAGCTTTGTTCTGCCCTCCAGCCCCTCAGTGAGAAGGATGGAGGACAGTAAAGTACCTATGAGGCATTAGTTAAACTGGTACAGTCCCAAAGGATGAGCTTTCTCATGATGAGGTTTCCTGGGAGCATTATCATGGAACTAAGTTTTGAAAGAAAAGAGGAATTGTAAGAGAGAGATGTATACAGTAAGCATAGTCCAGATATTGGGAGATGGTCTATGCCAAAACATGAAGAGACAGAAGATAGGTTGCTGTTTGAAGGACAGCAAGAAAGACATTTTGGCTAGTCTGTAGAGTATGTGAAAGAGAACGGCAATGTAATAAGGCTAGAAATATAAGAAAAAGGAAGGGAGGAAGCATTTATAGAGTGCCTACTACATGCTACACTTACAAACATTATATAGTTCAATATTTACAAAGCTTATCTTACTTAAGATACACTGAAGCCAGACTGTGAAGGTTTAACTACCAAGAGATGAGCGTCTATTTGATTCTAAAATCAATATGGCTCTAGTCATCGAGTAAGGGAGTGACATGGTCAGTAGGAATATCAACATGGCAGCCATGTGGAGATTGCACCAGAAAGGGGAAAGACCTAAAGAAACAAACTAGTAGATGACTGTAGTACTCCAGACAAGAAATGCTTGGGTTCTGAAGCACAGTGATGACCTCAGAGAAGGGTAATGAAATAAAAGCTATGGAGATATAAATTGGCAAGATTTGGTAACTGGCTGGTGAAGAAGAATAAAAGAAGCCTTTCTTGATCCCCGTAAGTATTAAGGATCTTTCTCTCCTTAGTTTATCTTATTTTATTCTTTATAAATTGTTTGGCTAAGGAAAACGTATACCTTGGCCATACTGATTATTTTTCAACTTTCTCTGTACTCTCTGTGGGAAGCATGAGATCTTATAAAGAAGAAAGCTTAACAAATGTTAATTTAACTTAATCTGAGTCTTAATTTTCTTATAGAGACAATCTTATAGATTATTTTACATCTATATATCTTCTATCTATATCACATACAGATGATAAAGTGTATCATATCTATAGATCACCTTAGAGATTATTCTATACCTATATCACATAGAGATAATATTTTAAGTACCTACTTCTCTAGGGAAATACTGTGCAAATCTTACTATCTTCATATAAAGGAGATCTAACTTTATATAACCTTCTAAACTTGTCTTTTTTTTTTGTAACTTTATAACCTTGGTTAATGGCACCACTGTTGTGTTACCAGGACATGAAAACCTTCTATGATTTTTGTCCTCCATCCCTAACTTCCACTATCTAATCAGTTACTATATCTTAATATCTTACTAAGTCAAAATACTTCTATCAGTCCCTTCCGGTCCACTCGCTCATCACTATCTGTCACCTGGTCTCCACACCTCCAATCTTTCTTCAACTGCACTGGGCATTTTCCTAAGTACCATTATAATCAGCCAAAGAGAAAAATATAATTGTTTTATGATGTATCAAAGCTAGTCAGGAATGGAAAACTAATCTAAATCACAGAGCATCAAGGAAGTATTAAAAGGGAGGGCTGGGATTAAGTCCTCTGCACTCTTCATCAGGATGACGTGCCCATCACTAAAATTTAGATAAACATGTGGCCAAAAACCTTGGCTCTGCCAAAGAGCTGAAAAAGGCCAGCTGTCTCCTTTCCTCCTTTGCAGAGATACAGAATTACAGATACGGACTGCTACTCTTTTTCTCTATTCTTTAAAAAAAAAATCTCAGTTTTAAAAACTAAAAATAAATAAACTTGAAAAAATAAAATAAAAATTCTTAGTTTTAAGAGATGACTCAGAAAATTGAAAACTGCCTTTACATGTAATCTGAAAATAAAATACTATTTACATTAAAAACCAAAGAAAGAGAGATGGTTCAATGGGGAGAGGAAGTGGAAGGATAAATCTGAAAACGAAAGTGATGTAAAAACTTTACAAACTTATCTGGAGTATAGCTAAGACTGAAAATGCCTTGTAGGTATGAACTGTTCATCAGTATTTTTCTAGTGTTCAGCACAAAGCTCAGAACATGGCAGGTGTTTAATAAACGTCTGTTGATTACTCTCTCTGATTCTCACAATCATCTATTATCGCCACTTTACAGATGAGGAACCTGAGGCTCAGTGTTGTGCAGGACGTTGCGTAAATACTAGCTGGTCTCAGGATTCCAAAGTCTGACCTCTTTCCATTATACCGCACACACCGAAAGAAAAAATTCCTTAGCCTAGAATTCCAGACCCTAGCCAACCTTTCCAGACCTTTCCAGCCTTATCTCACATTCTACATTCCAGTCAAACTAGACTATTCACTGCTTTTTCAATTTCATTCTTCCTTCTCTCACTTCCTACCTCACTTGTGGGTGCCTATAAACTGTTTTCTATTATCTGTATTTCTTTATGTGTCTGTATCTGTAGTTTCACAGGAGCTTTCTGATAAGAAAACTTCCTTGAGAAAGGCACATCAGCAACCATTCTGCAATTTATAGTCCTAAACCAGAGGTGGGGAACCTGGGGTCTCAGGGTCATGTGACCCTCTAGGTCCTCTAACATGGGGCCACAGTTGAGGACCTAGAGGATCCCATGTGGCCTTGAGGCCACAGGTTCCCTACTCCTGTCCTAAAGAGTTGCCTAGAGGAACTAAAAAAATTAACTTGTCCAATGTCATACAACCAACATGCATCAGGGTAGGATTTGTACCCAAGCTTCCTCGGCTCTGAGACTGGCTTTCTATCCATTCGGCAACACTGCCTTTCAATGCCTTGACAATATTAGCTTTTAATGATAAAGAATGAAAAAAAATTCTAATTTCAAAGGTAAATTTTTTCCAGCAGATCTGAACCATCATTCTCCCAAATAGAAGCCAACATAAAAGATGTCTCTGGACTAAATCAATTGCAAAGGCACCTCTATCTAGAACTCCAAGATTTCCAATTGTACCCACGTGCTCTTCTTCCTAACACATACCACAATCAAGGACGCTTCACCAGCAGCTGTGAAAAAAAAATGATGACCAGTTTCTGAGCAACAAGCTAGGCTAGTTCTCAGAAAACAAATGCCTAGCTGCTAGCCTTCCCATCCCTTCAACCACTAAGAACACATACATCAACATACTTTCTTTGGGTCTCACTCAGTCTTCGTATTTCTAAGATGAAGGACATGGACTGGCGAATCTCCAGGAATCCTTCCACCTTTTATTCCCATGACCTATAATCCCTAACAGCCACACCATAACTGTTTCAGGAAAACTACACATTTCTAACAAAGAGTTCAAAGTCCAGTTCTGAATACAATGCAATATTCCTGTTTAGGGCATAGGTCAGTTATATTTAACCACACCATTTAATTACCTTACTAGCCTTACTTGGCTCTATGAAACCCATAAATTAGGGAAATGTAGATAAGAGTTCATTCAGGTTTTACTAAAATATCCTACAGTGTAATCTTAGAAAAGATAAGTTGGTTACAGCTGGGCAGATTTAGGACTGGTTGACTGGCTAAGAGCAAAGAGTAGGCATGAAGAGACTGATATGAACTTGGGGAAGGTCCCCACTGGAAAGTCCAGACAGAGACAGGCAATTAGCTCTAAGCTGTTTTAACATTCTTACTAACAATTCAGATAAAGGCATAGAAAGCATGCCTACCAAATGTGCAAATGTCATGAACTGCGAGATATACTGTCATCCAAAATATGAGTCAGTCAGAATTCAAAATTATTTTTAGTCTAGAATCCAGACAGAAAAAAAATAAAACAAAGTCAAAAGAATGAAATGCAAAATACAAGAAAATCTGAAATCTCGTTGGAAAAATGACTGACCTGAAAAACAGATCCAGGAGAGATTATTTTAAAATTATTGGACTACTGAAAGCCATGATCAAAGAAGACTCTAGGCATCATTTTTTCAAGAAATTATCTAGAAAAACTGTCCTGGTACTCTAGAACCCAAGGACAAAATAGAAATTGAAAGAATTCACCAATCACCACTTGAAAGAGATGCCCAAATGAAAACTCCCAGGATATTACAGTCCAATTCCAGAGCTCTCCAGTCAAGGAGAAAATAGTACAAGCAGCCAGAAAGAAAGAGTTCAAATATTGTAGAGCCACAGTCAGGATAACACAAGATATAACAGCAACCACATTAAAGGAAGAGAGGGCTTAGAGAACAATATTCTGGAAGGTAAAAGAGCTGAGATTACAACAAAGCAAAATTACAACATTTAATGAATTAAGCATTTCTGGTGAAAAGACCAGAGCCGAGTAAAAAATTAACTCTCAAATATAAGACTCAAAAGAAGCATACAAAAGTAAGCATAAAAGAAATCATAAGGGATGGGGAAGGTTAAACTTTGTGCCTTTCTATATGGGAAAATGATATACATATCTTCTAGGAACTCCATCATTATTTGGGCAGTTAGAAGCATTCTACATGAAAAGGGTGTGGGAATCAATCATGTTGGAATGATGCCCCCCCCCAAATGAACAGGTAAAAAAAATGGGTGTCTAGGGAGAAGAATGAGGAAAATCAGCTCGTGTAAAAGAGGCTGGAAGGTCCAGATAGACCTAAAAAAAATGCTGATGGGCCTCAAAGACAATTTATTATAATTATGTTCACACCAGTCTTTCCCTGGAAGATTCCATCTCCAGAGGCATCTTCAAAAATAACACCAGAAACATGAAGACTAATCACAGCTCAACTTCCTGAAGCACTTAAGTAAGTCTATGATGTTCTAATCCTGCCAACTAGTGTGGGGGAGACCTCACCCAAGGCAGTGTCCCAGCTCTTCAGGAACAAAATGGGGCTTATAGATCATTCAGCAGTTATTATAATTTAGCCAGAGCTGGAGAAGTATACTCAACAAGGATGAGCACTGAGGAAGAGTCTAATTGTATCAGCTACCCATCATTTTTCACCAGCCAAACATTTGAAAGAGCTTGTACTCAAAAGTCAACATGCAAGTGATGTGAGGACCGTTAGTGCCCAACATCAGAATCTGGAGAACAGACTTGAACATTAAAAAAAAAAAAACTTATCTAACCAGTAGAAAAGAAAAAATTAAGGGGCTGCTCCTACCACAACATGGAAGACATAATTACCTTCAAGGACCTTTCTGGTTTGACCCCAGATGGAAGAACTAGAAATAGTGAGTAGAACCTATGGGTTCTACTCAAGAAGAAGCAAAAAATTTAAACTCCGTTACTACAAAAACCAGGTCCCAGTTAGGATAAGTAATGCATAAAGTAGTCACATTATTTGAATTTACGTTTCCATTATGGAACCAATTGTGTCATTTCACACAATTATAATTTTGAATAGGGCCAATTCTAATATACGTCAGGGCACTCATTGTTCATTACCTGTAGTAACATAAGGGGGGAACAGGCAATTTGAGGCAGGAACAGGTTTTCTCTCACTAAGCTGGATGACGAGTGACTGGCCACAAAGAGGATTCCTGCTCATATCCCTTTTGACTCTCATGTTCTGTGATTCTTTAAATAGCCTAGCTTTGGCAAAATGTACGCATCCCAAGGGCAGGCCAAGGGGAGAATGAATCTTTACAACAGAATCTCCTTTTTAACGGAGAGCTGATTACCTGTTCATGCTCAGAGACCCGTTGCTCCCCTCCCTCTTACAAATCTTATTTTTCCACACTTTGAAATCAGCTTAATACAAAGATAAAAATAAGTCAACAACAATAAGTTTAATCATTTCCCTTCCATACCCACAACTCAGATTATATTGAAATTGATTTTATTCCTCACTTTTTTGTACTTTTCTCCTCCCCTAAAAATGACTGTCTTTATTAAAAAGATGGTTTTAGAGGGAGGAGTGGAGATGATAAAAATGCTTTCTTCATTCTCTTTTCTTCCTCCCTGCTGATGATAGCAAATAAAATAGGAGTTTGTCTTTTAAATTCTAATCTTCTTCACAAGGATGGTAAAACTGCCCAAGATGTCATAAGGGCAAGTGGAAGAACTCATGTTTCTCCTGGGGAATAAAGGGCTTTAAAAAAAAACATCTTTCAACTTTTTGGAATGAATTCTTTTGAATCTTCCATTGCTACTAAGGCCATGTTGTAATAAGGAGTAGACACCAGGAAGATCTGAACTTTCAAAGGTAACATGGAGCACTAATGACCACGAAGAAGTCAAGTAAGAGTTGGTGAATCCTGGAACTCAGGTTGTAACCATGCCTTACTTCCCCTATTCTCAAGGCAACATCTAGATATAAGAGTTCTTTCAACACATAAATACTTGCATGTAAGGTGGATTTTGTTATCTTTTTAGAGTTTAATTTCTTGGGATCCATGGCCATGACAATGTCTAGTTTTCAGGTGTCAGATAATGACTCCCAGAATAGTCTCAAGGATCCTAATGGTGATTCCTACAATCATAGTGACAGACAGTCCTGATGAAGCTGCACCATGAGATATGGGGTGACATAATATGATATTTAACATACCTGCACAGAATGATGATATTGCTAAAGTTCACCTGTAAGTTTAATGTTGACAAGATGCCCTTTTTTGTCTGTTGTCCTATAAAGCAAGCGGGCATGGTCAGTGAGCAGGGAAACCATGGGGAATCCACAGGGGAATATGACAGTGTAATGCTGTGTGTACCTCAACCACTCCCCACTGAGGCTGGGGAATGGACAAACTGTGCCTGGCTCAAACTGACCCCTTTGAGATGCAAGGATGCTTGGCCCCACTTCTAGCTAGCCCCTTCGAGAAGGGTGATTAGGGAATGCTGTAGGAGTCCGTACTCTCATTCTCAGCAACTCCCTCTTGAGAACATTGGACTGGAATAAACTAAGATTATTAACCCCTCTGAAGTCGTCTACCTGTCCTTCCTGTCTGACCAGATCAAGAGCGAACCTGTTAAGAGGCTGGAGTCCAAAAATTCCTGGGCCACCTGTGTGTTATCTGTGAAACAATGCTGAACAGAAGAAACTCTCTTAATTGTAAACCACACACACACATTCCCTATGCCTTAGCCATTATCAGAATTCTAATTAATGTCAATACGCAAGGTACTAAGAGCTATATTTTGCTAAACTTTTGCCTGATTTTCTTCCCTCCAGCCATTCTCTATACCCCACTCTCATAACCATACCCCACACTCCCCATTCCCATACGTACTAAAAGTTATATTATTATATATTATGTTGATAGTTATAATTAATTAATACCATTAATATATTACATATGATGATATGTGATAGTTCTGTTATGGTTTCACTTCTATTTTTAAACCTAGATCAACATTTACATTCTCAATCACATTCTATTTAACTGGAATTCGATAATTTTTAAAGCATAAACTTGGCTCTGGATGGTTTGGAAAGGTAGATGCAGCTAAACAATAAAGAAGTATTTATTAAGAGTTTACCATGCAGGCCCTCTACTAGGTGCCAGAGTTAGGAAGCAAAAATGAAGTGACCTCTGCCCTCAAGGAACTTATATTCTAGGTGCAGCGGTTCTCGACCTGTGGGTTATGTTCAATTTAAATACATCTTGCATATGAGATATTCACATTACAATTCATAACATTAGCAAAATTAGAGTTATGAAGTAGCAACGAAAATATGGGGGGGGGGTCACCACAGCATGAGGAACTGTATTAAAGAGTCGACATTAGGGAGGTTGAGAACCACTGTATGAGAAGAAGAGAGAGCAGTAAAATTGCCTTGCGTGCCTTACATAGTAGGAGCTGGGCTCCTAAAAAGCAAAAAGAACATGCATTCCAGGGAGTCTGATTTTCATGCAAAAAAAGTCTAATTTAAGGGAAAAGAAACTGTCAGGATTTTGGAAAAATACTGTTTTCTATCGGTGGACACGGCTATATTTGGGGAAAAGTCCTTATCTGAAACAAACATTTCGTATTTTCATTTTGTATTTAGAGTTTGAGGGTAAGTAAAATCACCTAAATTAACAAAAACACCCAGAACATACCACATGTTTTTCCATTTTCCAGAGATGCAGTGAAAACAAACTGTATATAAACAGCTCTCTCGTTTTAGAAATCCCCCAAAATGCTGAAATACATGGAAATACGTAAAGTGCATCACACACACACACTCAATCAATCAATGAATGGTGCTCCAGGCCGGGAGCAGGTGATTTCATCACCTGTGTGTGGCCGAGGTACAAAGTTTAACGCAAGCTGAACAATTTCCCCCCGGGGCTGGAGGGGCAATGGAACCACCAGGACCACGGCTCTGAAATGAATACGAATGTGTTTCACTCTCCAAACTTTTTAGACAGAAGCTTCCAAAGCACGAGAAGCCACAAGCAAAGCACCCCTGAGCCTGCCTCTTCTTTGCCGGATCACTGCAAAGTCTAACGTCAGATACCAGGCTCTTCCAGTAAACGGTTTTAATTAAATTTTATGTCTGTATAACCCACTTGCCGAGAGGGATTGGGGGGGGGGGCAGCGGCTCGCACTTTCCAGGAGCCCCCCTATACCCCGGCTGCACGCTGCCAGGAGCCCCCCACCCCCGCTGCCGGGCGCCGCTCCCCACTTTTTTCTTTTGCGAAGATGATGCCCCCCGAAGCGTAGCCCCGTGCTGCCCCGGACGATGCGAGGGGTAGAGGCAGGAAGAGCTGCCCCAAGCCACGAACCCCAAGACGAGAAGTTTCCTTCCTTACTCACCGTTATCCGGTCTCGATAGAGGAGCCAGAGCCGGAGCAAGAGGAGCAGGAGGAGTTGGGCAGGAGAAGGGAAGGTGGGGGGAAAGGAGGAGGAGGACTAAGAGGAGGAGGAGGAGCTGGAGGAGGAAGCGGCCCCCTGGCGGGGCAGGAGGCGGAGGGAGGGGGGGCTGCTGCAACGCTGCAAGTCCAGATAAGGGCGGAGGACGCAGCGGGGATCCGGGTTGTGCCCGAGCCTTCCCGGGGCCACACCCCGAGAACAGCGGGGCAGGGCTCCAGCCTTCCCGGGCTGCGTCGGGATGGGAGGAGGCTTTACAGTGGCCGAGGAAGAGACCACGGAAGGCTGGGGGTGGGTCTGGGAGAGACAGGCAGGACCTGACCATTTTTGTTGTCCCTCAGCCCTGTTGGGCTCTCGGTGATCCCGCGGACCACTCTGTTCCTGGGCTTTTCTTAGCAAAGGTACCGCAGCGGTTTGCCATTGCCTTCTCTAGCGGATTAAGGGAAAGAGAGGTCGTGACTTGCCTAGGGTCGCGTCGCTAATGTCTGAAGCTGCATTCGCTTCCAGCTGCCTCCAGTTTACCATTTAGCCCTTGGCAAAGCCTTCAGTCCATCAAGGCAGGTCAAAGCAACAAGCATTTGTGTTAGCGCCTTCCGTGTGCTCTGGAGATAGAAAGACAGGCATAAAACAGTCCCAGCTTTCTATTAGCGCAATTAAGGGGGGGGGGCGAGGGGGAGAGGAGAGACAACATGCAAACAACTGTGTACCGGAAAAATATATATATACATAAGATTAAATTGCTGATAAGCAAAGGGAAGATCGGAGTATTGAGATGGGATCTAGAAAGGCTTCTTGCCGAGGGGTGATATTTGAGCTGAGATTTGGACCAAGCCAACAGGTAGAGAAGGAGGGAAGTTGCAGGCTTGGACAGTGGGTGAAAAGTCTTGGAATCCTAGACATTCCCTGATATGTGTTAAGAAGCCAGGCCAGTGTTACCGGGTGTCAGGGGAGTAAGGTAGGAAGGACTTTAAAAAACAAAAAGGCATTTAAACAATTTTGATCCTAGAAGTAATAGAGAATCACCGGAGTTTGTTAAGTTAAGGGGTGAGCCAAGATTGTGGAGTAAAAGCAGGGACTTGCTTGAGATCTCCCCTAAACTCCTCCAAATACCTGTAAAAAATGACTCTAAACAAATTCTAGAGCAGCAGAACCCACAAAATGACAGAGTGAAACAAATATGTAAATTATAATATAAAATAAAATAATGCCTTTTGTGACAGGAAAGGCCTGTTGCACCAGTCTGAGAGAAGAGAGCCGTCTAGTGTGGGCCATGCTAGCACAGGCTGGGCCCCAGTAAACCCAGAGAAGGCCTCAGGCCACTGAATCACTGGCAGCTGGGGTGGTTTTCAGACTTCTCAACCCACAAACGTCAAAGACAACTTAGGTCAGTAAGAAAAGTCTGTTTGACCTGGGAGAGAGAGCAAGATCCAGCCCCAGCCCTGAGGCTGCGGCTGTGGTGTTGGCGGCAGCAGTGGTTGCTTCAGGAGCTCGTGGCCCACAGATGGTGGAGGGATGGAGCAGCTGATCAGAAGGAGATTGCAGGGATCTCTTTGCTGCTGCTGAGTCAGGATTCTTTTGCTTTGCCTATGCCTGCTTCTGGGTCTCAGTCCTAGTAGTGGTCCTGGGGCAAGGGGAAGTGCTGGCATAGCCTAGCTTGTGGCAGCAGTGGAGAGGGAATCCTTCTCACAGTTCCAAGGGGAGTGCTTGTGGTCACCACAGACCAGAGCACAGACCAAGAGATGAGTAAACACCTCTCCTTTGATCATACAACTTTGGAAGAACAGAAAATTTACAGGTCTCTAGAGGTATCTCTGAAAACAGCTGCACAAAACCCCTGAAGTTTGGGACAGTATACCCTCCACAATGGATGCAGAGTCCTACCTTAATAAAGAGCTAAAAAGACAGATGGGGAAATGAGCAAACAGCAGGGGGAAAAAGTCAGACTATAGAATCTTACTTTGGTGACAAGGAAGATCAAAACATACAACCAGAAGAAACAAAGTCAAAGCTCAGATATCCAAAGCCTCCAAGAAAAATATGAATTGGTCATAGGTTGTGAAAGAGCTCAAAAAGAAGTTTGAAAATCAAGAAAGAGAAATAGAGGAAATATTGGGAAGAGAAATGAGTGATACGAGAAAAATCATGAAAAATGAGTCAACAGCTCACTAAAGGAGACCCCAGAAAGTACTAAAGATAATAATACTTTTTAAAAAGTTACCTAAAGAGCTGAGTTAATAGGCTCCTTGATTTGAAGTCGGAAGAGATCTGAGAGGTTAGTGAATCCACACACCCCTTCCAGCTCACAGCTGAGGTTAAGGCACCTGCCCGAATTACCCGGACTTCTTTATCTAGTCCTTCAAGATGTTTCTCTGTTCCATACTATATATATATATATATATATATATATATATATATATATATATACACATACATATTCTCTCTCTTTCTCTCCCTCCCTCCTTCCCTTTTTCCCTCCTTCCCTCCCTCTCTCCTCTCCCCTCTCTCTTTCTTTTTCTCTCTCCCTTTCTCTCTCTCTTTGTCTCTCTCCATATATATGTGTGTGTGTGTGTATAAAATGTATACTACATATTCTCTGTACTATGAAAAATGTTTGTTGAAAGATTAAATTAATGCCCAACAATTTTTTTGTTAAGCACCTACTGTATGCCAGTCACAAGGCATACAAGGACAAAAATCAGTTCTACATACAAGAGACTTTGGGGGCTTTCTAGTTCAACTCCTTTATTTTACAGAGACCCAGAGAGGTTAAGCCACTTGTCCAAGATCACGCAGTGATCCAAGTGGCAGTTGGAACAGCCACTCTCTTCAAGCAGTTTACAGTCTACCCCCAGAAAAGAACACATACACACATAAGGGTATAACAAAATAAATTCAAGGCAATTTGGTGGTGGGAAAGCATTATCAACCACAGGGTTGAGGAAAATTCTTGGAGGAGATGCCATATGAATTGATCTTTGAACTGAATATTCTCCAGAGAGGAGGAAGGTGTGTGCAGGCATTCCAGGCATGGGGAACAAGACCAATGGAATGATGTTTTTGAGGACATCAAAACAGGATGGTTTGTACAGTGTTCTTTTGCTATACATAGTCACATTTTTAACTTGCGTTTTAAGAGTCAGAAGGGGCTCTAGAGATGTCATCCAACTTCCTCCTCAACGAAGTATTCCTGTAAAGCACTTTTGATATTTACACAACCTTTTCCAAACTCCATGCTGGAAGCAGATACTGAAAGTCTTATTTCAAGGGTACAGGTGAAGAAACTTATCCTGGCTGGAGAAACACCTTGTTCTGGGTCACTCAGCTGTAGGAGGTATGGGTGGTGGGATGGGAGTGGTTTAGGAAAAACAGGAACTGTTTGACTAGAACTGGTGAGGAAATGAAAACAGGCAGAATTTAGGGTTTGAACTTAATATAGAGAATCTAAATCCTTAATAAAAAGATTTGTTCTATTAAGTTTGGGTTCAGTCAAAAGATCCCATTTGAGGACCTAGAGAGCCACATGTGGTCTTGAGACTAAAGGTTCCCCATCCCTGGGTTAGATCAATCACCATTCGGAAAAGCAATTTGGAATTTTACTAAGAAAATGACAAAAGCAACCATACTCTTGGATGCAGATTTAGACTCCAGGAACATAAGAAGAGACAGACAGACAGACAGACAGAGACAGAGAGATGTATATGTATGATATGTAAGCCATATAAGATAAATAAGTCACATATACACCAAAATATAATAGCATTTTACATAATAACAGATAATTGGTAACAGAGTACATGCTCATCAGTTGGGAATTGCTAAACATATTTTACAGTACTTGAATGTAATAGAGTCTTAATAATAATAATTGTTAATAAAAGAATTTGTTCTATAAAACTTGGACTCAGTCAAAAGGCCACACCAAGGACCCAGAAGGCCATCTGTGGCCTTGAGGCTGCAGGTTCCCCACGCCTGGCTTAAGCACATACAGTAAACACCTGGGAGAAACACAGGGGAGGAATAATGAGGGTTTTAGGTGCCAATGATTATAGAGCCAGTGATTGGGGATTCTTGAGCTTAAAGCAGGATCTGGAATATGCAGCCTGGGCAGTCTAAGAAGATGAATAAGATCTGGACACATTGGTCCTGCAGAAGCTCCAACTATAGTCATTTCCCAGTTAATATAGTGAGTTTATTGCTTATAATGTGGAGTCCAAGCTACAATAAAAGAAACTGAAGCAGAGCTCTGAGCCACCTGCTCAGAGCTTATTGAAAGGTCCATGGTGCCCTCTAATTAAATGGACCTCAGCCCTTCTTCACAATCTGATATGCCCCTGGTCCCCAAGACCTTACTTTTATTGGGTTTGATATCCAAATACACAAAAAGAGGTATGGTAAAATACAGAATCTCATGGGTTGATGGACCTTCCTCTTGAGGTCCAGAAATTTAGATGGGCAAATCAGGAATCATCTGCAGTGACCAAGTGGTCCTAAGATGGTCACCTGCCCATGTTGAGCAAGAAAGGGTGGTCCAGAGGTACAAAAATAAGTTGGAAGACTTTCAAAAGAATCAAGGCATCTTTCCCACTCATGCTGAGTTTGGGTGTGGAATCTGAGCAAAGTAGGATAGAGTTATCTTTGTCAGCATTCTTGTGGCTGTGCAAATGAGCTTCATGACTGGTAAACAAGTAGTGAACAGTACCTTAAAGTCTGAGGCTTACTATAAAGGCCCAGTGTAAGAACCTATCTTATCTAATTATCCCTATATGATGTATGTAAAATATTAAACTGGCTTATGCTTATTGGAATAGAGCAGGGCTCCTAATGAACGTCTCACGGTTATTAGGCTTAGTTCAAGAACCATTTATCTCCTTATTTATTATTACAAATAAATACATTTCAATGAATTTTTTCATACTAAGTTTGCAACAAACTAACTCACTAGGGTGGACTTTTTCATATAAACTGCCATTAAAGTAGGTCTCCCCAAAAAGATTCATATAAACTTTAAAAAAATGACAAGTATTGCATTTACTTGACTCTAGTGAATTTGATTTTTTAAGTTCAATTCTAAAAATTACATTGATATCAACTTATTTTAATCTGTAGAAATCTTTTAATAGCTTTACCTCTGCCATTTTGCAAATTCTATGGGAATGTATTCTGAATCTTTATTTGAGATTGCACTCTGTGCTGAAGGAAATAATTGAAGAATTCTCCTCCAGGAGAGTCTGGTGTCCCACGTGAGGGGGAGGGTACGATGTTCAGTCGACATCCAAGTTTTCAATCCCTGTGGGAAAAGCATCATATCATCTGGGAATCCATTTGGGACTAGAGTTTCTCTGGAAAGAAACGCTCTGTTTTTTCTTTTCTCTGTTTTCCACATTATTAGTACTGTGTTTTATTACAGTATTCAGTACACTGCTAATTATTGACTGACTGCCTTTGCTCATTGTATGTGGTTTGTTTTCAGCATATATTAGCTTGGGCCGCTGATGTACCACCCAGGTCACTTGAGTACAAAAATACTATGAGGAGTTCAGTATGTGCCACTACCTAGATATGAATTCCTTTTACAACACAAACAGTGCAACCATGAAAACAAAAGCAGAGAAAGAAAACTATAGACCAGTTACCATAATGAATATTGATACAAAAGGTTTAAATAAAATACTAGCAAGAAGATTACAGCAATATGTTGCAAAGATCATGTACTGTGACCAGGTGGGATTTATACCGGGAATGTGGGACAGATTCAGTATTAGCAAAACTGTCAGCATAATTGACAATATCAGTAACAAAACAATAAGAATCTCATGATTATATCAATAGAGGCAGAAAAAGCTTTTGACAAAATAAAACTTTCATTCCTACTAAAAACAGTAGAAAGCATAGGAAGAAATGGAATTTTCCTTGAAATGATAAATAGTATTATCTAAAACCATCAGCAAGCACTGAAGCAAATTAAAACAGCTCTGAGGTTCTTCCTCACACCTCTCAGATTGGCTAATGTGACAGAAAAGGAAAATGACAAATGTTGGAATGGATGTGGGAAAATTGGGACACTAGTGCATTGTTGGTGGAGCTGCAAACTGATCTAGCCAATCCAAAAAGCAATTCAGAGCTATAGCCAAAAGGCTATCAAACTGTGCATACTCTTTGACCCAGCAATGCCATTAGGTCTGTATCCCAAAGGGGAAAAGAGGGAAAGGACCTATATGCACACAGATATTTATAATGGCTCTTTTTGTGGTGACAAAGAATTGGAAATGGAAGGAATACCCATCAATTAGTGAATGACTGAACAAGCTGTGGGATATAGTTGTGATGGAATACTATTGTGCTATTGGAAATGATAAGCAGAATGCTTTCAGAAAACCTGAAAAAACTTGCATGAACTGATACAAAGTGAAGTAAGCAGAACCAGGAGAACATTGTACACAGCAGCAGCAGTATTGTATGAGGTGAATGACTTAGCAATGACTATTCTCTGCAATACAATGATCTAAGACAATTCCAAAGGATTTATGATGAAAAATGCTACCCCTCTCCAGAGAAAGAAGTGATGGAGTCTGAATTCAAATTGAAGCATACTGTTTTTTACTTTTGTTTTTCATGTTTTTGGTCTCATTTCTTTTACAACACAACTAATATGGAAATATGTTTTGCATGACTGCACATGTATAATTTATATCAAATTGCTTGCTTTCTCAGGGAGGGGAGAGAGGAGGGAGGGAAGAAGAGAATTGGAAATTCAGATTGAAGCATACTATTTTTTACCTTTTTTCATGTTTTTGGTCTAATTTCTTTTACAACATGACTAATATGAAAATATGTTTTGCATGACTGCACATGTATAACTTATATCAAATTGCTTGCTTTCTCAGGGAGGGGAGAGAGGAGGGAGGGAAGAAGAGAACTGGAAACTCAAATTTAAAAAAAAGAATGTTTAAAATTGTTTTTACATGTAATTGGAAAAAATAAAATATAAACCATTTAAAACAAATATTAAACATTATATGACTAATGCGATATTACAAGCTTTTTCTACATTTGAGATAGGATTACATAGGATTACTTTTGATGAGTTTTGTATAATAACGTCTTTTTTGGATTTCCATAACTTTGTCTTTGATTTTGATTGTGATCACCAGGGCCATCAGAAGTTGTAGAGTCCTCCCTTAAACAATGTTTCTTTGATGGGGGAGGGGCAGGACTTGTAGTAGGTTAGGCTGTACCTTACTGGTCTAGTAGATTAGGTTCAATACTGCAATGACATGAGAGAGTGATAGAACTTCTAACATCCCAAAGTTCATTGGCATATAACTCTCCCTTGTGGTAGACATGCCCTGTGGGAAAAGCAGGGTGCAGCTAGCAAGAGAAGAAAGCTTCAGTTAACAGCCAATTCCACTGGGACTCTCCAAAGGCAGTCCCCCTTTGCACGTTCTTTGAGTATCTTATCACTTCCAATGCTTCTGGCTCCTGGCTTCCAGTTTCAAGAGAGAAGATGGAAGAGGCTAACCCTACTTTGGATTGCTGAAGCAAAACACTCTGGAAAGACAGTGGGCAGTCTCCATCATGTCTCTACCCCTCAGCTTGCCATACTACAGGCTTCTAAGAGTTTTTCTGAGATCCAGAAGAGTCCCCAAAGGATTACGGGGTCTTCATCTCCACCAATAAGACTAGTCCCATATCAGTGGGCTTTGGGACAGGGTTTACATAACATTTAGCAAAATGAATATCCTTAACCATTGTAGGGGAAGGACATTCAGAGCAGGTGTAGAAGAAATAAATTAACACGAATAATGTGACTTTATGGAAATCAACTTCTTTCTCCCTTAAAGCATTCCAGTCACCTTGTAGACCAAAGAAGTGGAAGCCACAGGGTTGTGCTGTTTCTATCTCAAAGAGAGGGCTCCATTATCTTAAGACAGCTGGTCCCTCCAAGATGGTATGATGTGATTGACTGCAAAAAGAACTATCTGAGTAAACTTGGTTTCAGAGGATATAACTGATTCAGCTAAGCAGAGATTTCCAGTGTTGTTCATGCTGCTGGTCTGCCAGTCCAAATACTCAGGGCCAGCCAGAACTCTCAGGTGACCGGGAAGATACATTACTATCCTAAGCTAAGATACACTGAAAACAAACCACATACACTGAGCAAAGGCAGTTAGTCAATAATCATTTATTGAGGACCTGCACATTGCAGGTCCAGTGCTGAGAGCTGGGGGGTGTGTGGGATGTGTGCACTCATAATCTCAGAGAAACAACAAGCAAACAAAAACAAAAAATGTACAGACTCTCTATGTGGGATAAATAATGTGGAGGCAATGGATAAAGCCTGTGTGCTGAGAACCTTGTCTCATATTTTATAGGAAAAATTGAGACCACTCGTGAGAGTCCTCCTCTCCTATCACGCAGGTACCATCTGCCTCTATCAGCTCCTTCCTCCCTGTCTCACAGGATGCAGTGGCCTTACTCCTTACCAAGGCTTACCCCTCTGCTTGTTGAAGAGATTCCATTCCATCCAGTCTCCTCCAAAAGATTCATATTTCCGTCATCGTTACTCTCTCACTTATATTCATTCTTTTGCTCTCTACTGGCTTAGTTCCTATTGTCTGCAAACATTCTATTGTCTATAAACATTCCTATGGTCTACAGGCATTCTTATTGTCTACAAACATGTCTCCCCTATTCTGAAAAACCTTCACTTGATCCTTCATCCCTGTTAACTATCTCTTCTTCCCTTTGTAGCTAAACTCCTCCAAAACGTGGTCTACAATAGATGCCTTCACTTTTTCTCCTACAACTAATCCAGCTTCCAACCTTATTATTAGACTGAAACTGTTCTCTCCAAAATGACCAACAAGCTCTTAGTTGCCAAACGAATGGATTTTTTTCTATTCTCATTCTCCTTGACCTCCCTGCAGCCTCTGACACCGTTGATCTTTCTCCTTTTTGATACTCTTTTTCTCTCTAGGTTTTGGGGACACCACTCTCTCCTGGTTCTCCTCCTACCTGTTTGACTCCTAGATCTTTGCCCAGATCATGCTGTCTAATGGTAGGTCTCCCATAGGGTTCTGTCTTTGGCTCTTCTCATCATTTCCTATGGATTTAGTTACTATCATCTCTATGTTGATGACTTTCAAATCTTTCTCTCCTTCCCCAAACTCCCCCCTCACCTCCAATCTCAAATCTACTGCCTTTCTTTCAAATATCTTGAACTAGATATCCAATAGGCACCTTAAACTCAATATCCTAAAAATGGAACTAATTTTTTCCCCTAAGTCCCAACCCCCTCTTTCCCTTCCCTGTTACTATAGAGTGCAACACCTTCCTCCCAGTATGAGCCATATTCTCTGTGTGTCTGTCCTGGAACTCTCTACCTCCTTTGCTCCAACTACTCACTTCTGCTTCTTTTAAGTCTCAACTAAAATCTCATGTTTTACTGGAAATCTTCCCCAACTCTTCTAGTGCCTTCCTTTTATCAATTAGTTCCTATTTATGCTGTATATAGCTTGCTTTATATATGTATGTATACACACACACACACACACACACACATATATTTGTCAACCCAGTCCCATTAAGTTGTGAGCCTCTTGAGGGCAAGGACTACTTCTTTTTCTTATTTGCATCCCCAGAACTTAGCCCAATGTCTGGCATAGAGTAGGCACATCATAAATGTTTATTGACGAAGGGACCATGTTTTTGCCTTTCTTATATTTCCAACTGCTTACCACAGTGTGTGGGATATAGTGGTTGCTTAAAAATACTTGATGACTGACTATTTGAAAGAATCCATTACCTTTGTTTAAAACAGAGAAATCTGTTGATTCAGAGGCATATAAACCAAATGGGAGAAAAACGAGTTGGTCTGGCAACCATGAATTATATTCAAGGAATGTAGTGAAGTTAGGAGAACAATTTGTACAATGACTTCAATATTGTAAAGGATAACAATTTTGTAAGACTTAGAATCCACACAATGGTAGATTTGGAATTTGATATTTTTCTGTCCTTCTATATATATGAACATTTATGTTTCTTGAATGCCAAATTCATAATGAAAATAGATTTTTTTTAAAAATGGAAGGAACACCCCTCATTTAGATGAAGCTCTAGCATGTCTTTTTTTAAATCAAACACTACTAGTCACAGCTTTAATTTTAGTGTGGGTGTACTCTGTGGGAAGAGAGTAAGGTGGTTTAAGAAAAAAATAAGCAGGTAAAATAATCTTTTGTCAAAATCTTTATTAAAGCCTATATAAGCACATGTGAACGCACACAAAAAACACAGTGGAGTCATGTGGTACATTCAGAGCAGAACAGAGGTCCCTGTAGAACTTCAGCCATCTGATCAATGCCTTTGATATTGATAGTCATGAGGTCTTGTGGAAGATCATGGCAAAATTTGGTTGCCTGGAGAAATTGGTCAGTTTTGTACTCCACTTTCACGATGGCATGCTTGTACAGGTTCTGGATAATGGACAATGCTCGTGCACTTTCCCCTTCACCATTGGAGTAAAGCAGGGCTGCGTGCTTGTTCCCATACTTTTTAACATGGTGTATTCAGAAGTGTTATCAGACATCTTCAACAAGTATCAAAATGGCATCAAAGCTAGCCACTGCAATTAGGGTAAATTATTTAACTTGAAAAGGCCAAGACTAAAGTAGAGGGAGAGTTGTTATTCATGGTTGTTTGTGTACTTAATGCTGAGGCTGAGATGCAACAGAGTATTGATTCTCTGCTACTTTTTCTAATTTTGGTCTGACAACATCAAGAAAACACAGGTTTACCGCCAGCCATCTGTACTTGTTGTGTTTGTCCTTCATTTTCAAAGGGGACCATAACATCAGGGAAATGATGACATGACTTGTAGTTGACTTTGATTTGAATGAGGCAGGGCTGTGCAAGGTCACCAGCCTCACTTTCTCCTCCAGAGCCATCTGGATCCAGTGACCAGGTATTCATCACCATGACCCAGGATGCAATGGGAGGAAATGAAATGCAAAGACCTTTTCCCTTAGTCACTTAGAATGAGGTAATACCCATTCAGTGAACAGGTCTCTTTAAGAAGTGAGTCAAAGGATGGCTTCTTTAGTCAGAAAAAAGGAGAAAAGATTCAGCTGGTAGGGGAAGACCCTCAGGGTCACTGTTCCAAAGAGAAACAGTTACCATTGATATTCACTCTAAGCCAGGAGGGCCAAAATACAGCCATTAAAGTGAAGCTTGGGCAGGGACTTCAGAGTGACCTGGGTTGCACAGAACCATTGGATACAGCAAGTGGAGAAATGTTGAATGCTGTGGATAAACTCACTTAACCTTGCCAGTATACTTCCCGGGGCTGTACAAGTGAATGATGAGGATGACACATGCTTTGCCAGGGCTAGGTCAGAATTTGGGAGGCTTTGAAGGAAAGTGTGGGAGAGAAGAGGTATCAGTCTGCCTACCACACTAAGGCCTACCGAATCGTGCTGACCTCACTGTTGTATGCCTGTGAAACCTGGACAGCCTACCAGCGTCGTGTCAGAAAATTAAATTGCTCATATTTTAATTGCCTTGGGAGAATCCTGAAGGTCACCTGGCAAGATCAAGTACTTTAAGGTCCTTTCTCCAGCTGAACTGCCAAATACTGTGCAACTCCAATGAGTTGGCCACACTGGCCAAATGTTAAGTATACATTTGCCTAAAAGACTTTTATGGACAGCTTGCACTAGGCAAGTGTTCACACAGAATTAAGAAGAATCAATACAAAGACACTCTCAAGGTCCCTCTTGTAGAACTTTGGAATCAATTAGGAAACACTGGAGACAATGGCACAGCACTGCCCAGCACAGCATGTCCTCATCAAAGACGATACCGTGCCCTATGACCAAAGCAGAATTACAGTAGCTCAAAGAACACATGAGATATACAAATTAAGGGACATTTTCATTCCAGATGTTCATGTGGACAGTTTGTGCCCAATGTGTAGTGGAGCCTTCCAAGGTCATAGTGGTTTGATCAGCCATAGTCAAACACACCGTACATTGACCCCGTCAAACTGGTGTCACTTTGGTCCTCTACAAGTGTGAAGGATAACAAGCAGCCAAATCCTTTCAGCTGTTTTAGGCAAGAGAACCCAGCAGTTGAATCTTGACTTTTGTTTCATACTCTATACATTCTATATTATGTTCTTTTACAATTTAGTTCAGATTGTATTTTCTTCTACTTGTAATTTGACAAGCTGATCAATGTACCATTGAATGCCATTGAAGAGAATTCAAGGTTTTAAATGAAAAATCAAAATGTCAAAAACTTAACCCTGGAAGATATTAAGTATTTCTACTCTATTGGTTTATAAAATCAATGTTCAGTTTGTCTTTTTTTGTTGTTTTATTTCAGCAATCTGTCAAATTCATAAACTGTTATTTTATTACTGAGCAGCAGGAACTAATGTTTATTCATATTTTGAAATATTTTTATTCCAAACTTTGAAAATACCCAAAAAATGAGCGGAATAAATAAACAAATAAATATATTTTCTGCTCAATAAATGAGCAGAAAAGGATGATTGTACAAATGAAACTGTGGGTCTTTATTACAGATAGCTTGCTTTCTTTTTAGGAATATAATAAATTCAACCTTATAGCTTTTCAGCTTTCAGCAAGGTACCTTAATGGATAGAGCACTGGGCCTGGGGTCAAGAAGACTTGAGTTCAAATCCACTCTCAGACACTCATTAGCTGGGTGACCCTGGTCTTTAACCTCTGTTTGCCTTGATTCACTGGAGAAGGAAATGGCAAACATTTAGTATCTCTTCCGAGAAAACCCCATAGTGGGTCACAGTCAGACATAGCTGGATGACAGAATGATAGCTTTCAAAGCTGTCCTGTCTGTCTGTGCTTCTTTCTGGATTCCTTCTCTCTCCTCTCCACTTAAAAAATAAAAGGCTTCAATGAACCTCTTTCATTTCCTTTGTCTCTTTTCTTTTTTATACTGTTCATAATGGTCAGGCCTAACTCAGGCAGGTACCCTGTCAATTCAGGTTCAAGACATTCATTCATTCAGCAGTTAATGAAAGATTTACTTACCCATCGCAGAGAAAGAATATTCAATAAGGTTACTCCAACACTTAGCTTGAGCAGATCTCCCCTTACCCTCTTACCCCCATCACCTCCACTGCAAGGCAGAGTGTGATAACTCCTTCAGTCTTGGACTTCACCAAGTCCAAAGGGCTCTGAAACCCTGTGTAAGAGAAACTTTTATGCCCTTAGTTGACCAGGAAACCAGACTTGATAAGATCAAAAGTTACCAGAAATTTACTTCAAAGAAAAAGCAGCTGAAGCATTAGCCTCCTGAGCCAATCAAGCCCTTAGGACAGCCTTATCTGTTTCCCTTACAGGGAAAAAATAATCCTAAATTAAAAAGGAAGTGTTATTCTATGACTATACCTAGCCCACCTCACCAACCTACTGCATTCCCCCCCCCAAAAGAAAAACCAAGCCTTTGTGACGTAGCAAGCATGTTTTGGCTCACTTTCCCAGAGCCAGGATGCTACACAAACTTCACAGAACAAATCCTTTTATTAAGTTTGGATTCAGTCAAAGGACTGCACTTGAGGACATAGTGGTCCCTTGTACCCTAGAAAACCCCTTTTCTAGTGTAACCTGAGTGGTTTGGGAGTACCTATTCTCTGTTGTTATCAGCTCAATCCCCTTCTGGCTGTGTTCCCCAGTTCATCTTAACCATTTAACAATTGAGTAGCTTCTACAAGGGATATTTCCATCAAAGATATAGGAAGAACAAAGTACAGACATTTTGCCCAGTACATCAGAGTCTTACTTTCCCCTAAGCCACCCGAGAACAAATTGAAAAATTGGCTGTCTGAAAACACGTCTTAGAATGCATCTTAAATCCAGAGCCTGTCTGTCAAGATTTGGGGAAGTATGTTTTATCACCAATCCTTAGGACTTGTGTTTTATCATTGCATCAATGAGAATTCTTCCTTCTTTCAAAGCTGCTTTCCTTTATGATGACTTTATATCAACAGTTCTCCTGGTTTTGGTCCCTTCATTCTATATTAGTTCATACTGGTCTTTCAAATTTTGCTGAAACCATCCATATTTCATCCTTTCTTATGGTACAATAGTATTTCATGACATTCATAATTCATAATATGTGGGTGCTCCCTTAGTTTTGAGGTATATTTGTTTTTTCTTCTACAAAAGTAGTTACTATGAGAAAGTTTATAGGTATAGGTTTTTCCCCCTTACTTTGAGCTTTCTGAAGCATAGACCTAGTAGTAGCCGGGCATGAAGTTTACTGACTTTTGGGAGTCATAGCCCCAAATTGCTTTTTTAAATGTCTGGACCAGTTCATGTGTCCACTGGTAGTGCATTAATGTATAAATGTTATTTATAAATTTTTCACAATACCATTTAGCAGAATTCAAATTAGGCAAGATTGCAACTCAGGAATCATTATTTCAAGGATATTCCTTTTGTTTTTAAACATAAAAGAAGTGTTTTGAGAGGGAGCGTAGTTCTCTGGATCAAGACTAGAATTTATAGAGTAGATATGAATCTACAGTGGTTGAGGGGATTTCATTGTTGGGAGTTCTGTACACCATTTGTTAGGAGAAGACATAAAGCCAGGACCATGTTAGGTCCTATTTGATTTTGAAATGAAATGAGGCACTGATAGATTATTGAACAGTTAACATAAAGAGGTTCACTTCCCACCTGTTATTAGAAACCATAGTGCCTCCTAACAGTACTGTCACTTGATCTCTGCCAGGCCCTTTCTGGGAAGGAGTTGCCAAAGTCATCTCAGAGAAAAGGAAGCCTATCAACTGAGGTGGACATAAGCTACTTTTCCAAGGGTGTACAGAAGGCACAAGGATGTTGAGGCCAAGGCAAATAGAAAAAGTTGGTACAGACAACTTCTAGGAAATTGGCTATATGACCTGGGCACTTGGGTGCACAAAGCTATTGACCAGCAGGGTCAGACCTCTTGCCTTGAGATGGGAAAGCACCATTTTGCCAGTTGGGGACATATCAACAGCCACTTGGGGTAGACAGATGTTCCATCTGAAACAAGGAGCACCTTTTCCTTCTTTAGGGGGATTATATGGTTCCATATCCACACAGCATTAACATCACCACCCCAATGTTCATATTGGCACTGGACCAATTCTTCAACCCCTTCTATTCTTGTAACATTCCAACGTGGTTGTTTAAAATATGTTTCTGGTGGGTGCTTTCATACCCTACAAACAACCATATGCAATGGAAGGCATCATTGCTCTTAACCCCAAATGAGAGTCTTTGATTGTCTCGTATTGTGCTTTCTACCCCAGATCACTTGGCTAGACCCATTGCCAGTCCTCAGTGTAGCTAAAGATCTTTATTACTCCATCCCTTAAGTCTTTCTCACATGCTAGCCATAGAGCCTAGAGGTCAGCTAGCCTTAATGGCTGCTGAAATCCAGTCCTACATCCAATCCCATAGCAGATGGAGTCATTGGTAACCAGGCCAAATGTTATTCCTAAAGAGTCAAATCTTTGTAGGTGGGGGCCCGGTAAGCCAGCAGAGGAGACAAGGTTCCAAGATCTGGACTGGTAGCCTTAGTCTTTGGGCACCTTTTAATAACAGGCATTAACACCAAAGGGACCCAGAAGCATGATTTTGAATATATCATTTCTATGTAGCAATAGAAGTTTCCTGTCATCTACTGAACTTGTTAGAGGGACTACCTTGCATTACCCAACCCATAATAAGCAACTCTGGACAAGAGGTGGTAGTACGGTGTTGTACCAACTCTTAGCAACAGAGGCACAGAAACAAGTAGACAAATGGTTTTCAAAGATGGTTTAGTGAGTGGCCACTCTGAGAATCTGCAGCTTCAGAAGCCTGACAGTCACTTAGTCTGTCCAACATTCAGTGCCTGCCAAAAACTCTACCAGTTACCTGGTGCAGTGAATGGAGCACTGGCCCTGGAGTCAGGAGGACCTGAGGTCAAATCTGGCCTTACTAACTATGTGACCCTGAGCAAGTCACTTAACCCTGATTACCTCACCAAAAAAGCCAAACAAAAGCTGTACTCAACTTGGTCTTCCTGGCTAGAGATCTCCAAAAACATTGTTCTTGCAAGGCCATGAAGGCCTAAGAGGACACCACTTGAAAGCAGTAGACATTTAAATGACTTAGTAAGGGAGTTTCAAAACTTAAGGAGTCCATCAAATCTTTGGCCTTCCTTCGTAGACCATGGGGAAGCAAATGTCAGTAGTTTATTTTGAACTGTGCCCAGAATCCTTAGGATTTTCTCCACCCATTGTATTCCCCAAAATTTGACTTAGTAAGTCAGATCCTAGAACTTCTTAGGGTTGATTTCCCATTACTTTTCCCTCATATGGGCCACCATCTAAACTAGTCCTTCTGCCTCCATGACCATATCCGGTCTGGTCAGTGTTAAGTTATTAATGTAATGGTATACATCAGTGCCTTCAGCAAAGGAGGCCTCTTTCTGGTCTCTGCCCTCCATAATGTGACAGTATGAGAGAGAATAAGTATCCCTGGGGAAGGATGGTGAAAGTAAACTGATTGGACTCCCTGGGGAAAGCAAACTGTTCTTGACCATTCTCAGTTAATGGTGGGGGGGGGGGGAATTAAAAACCTTTGATGAAGTCAGTAACTCCATGCTGCTCACTGTGGGTGGGCCTTGGCTACCAGATTTAAGGAATTGGGGAAGGGATGAAGAACTCTAGGGAAAGACAAGATGCCTTTAGTCACTGGCCCATCATCCACCATAAATTGCTGAGTACCATCTGCTTTCCTCATAGGCATTATAGGGCCAGTCTAAGGGGAACTGATATAACTAAATGCTTCAGCTTTGACATCTGCATCACTAGAAGAGAAACACCTTTTACCTCCTTGTGGACCTACTATGGTTTAGTATTGATTATGTGGGCTTGTTTGGGTATCTCTAAGGGTTTTCATTTGGCCACACCCACAATAACCTGCATAGAGGGTCTCAAAAGGAATTGAACAGATGGGAACAGAACTCCCAAGAGTCGATGACACCCCTTTCTTCTAAGTCCTCTGCAAACTTCCTTTGAATTATCCAAATGAGATAAGGAATATAGGAGATGCCTCAGGCTTTGGTTAGGTTGAAGAGCCCCTGGGGACCTGGTACTGAATTTCCCTGTACAGCTTCATTAGTACCCAATGGGCTAGTCATCAATTGCTTTCATATCAACCCCATGTTTCAGCAGTCACACCTAAAGCTCTCTCCAGGAGAGAGTATTTGTGGCCTTTGTCCTAGTAAGGACATGCCATGATCTATGATTCATCCGCCTACATTCTCAGAGTGCCTATACATACTGATAACAGTAGTTTCCCAAATCACAACTGTCTCAGCCTCATACTTTTCACTCAAATTTCACAAATAGATCAGTCCACACCAATATTGGTGTGTGGCAGGAGAGGCTATAGCTAAAGTCTGAAACTATTCTGATGGGGCTCCATCACAGAGGGTGGGATCTAATTGCCCACAGGTAGTTTAGTCACAAGGTTTGGTCTCTTTATGGGATGGGAACCATAAGTCTAATATATCAAACTAATTTGCTTTAGGAACTTCACTCTGTCCCTTGTGGGGACTGTGGGGAACTGACTATAATGGAAATTCACCCATATCAGTCACCTAACAAAGGATACATAACCTTTCCCATCTGGAGGCTCTATTAGATGTAGATGATTCTGTAAAAATATGTTTTCAGAGGACTTCCTCAGTCTGTGGAAGTCATATGGGGAGAGGGAGCATGGGCTCCATTAAACCAAACCCTCAGGAGCCATCACCCACATTGACACATCAGATTTCTCTTTGAATTTCTCCTGCAACTACCCCATCTTCTCTCTAATTGCTATCTTCCATCTGCACAGGCTCAGCTCTTTTTCAGTTTTATTCTGCTAGTAGAACCAAAGATTAATACGAGTAGTTTTCTCACAATCATACAACTCAAGCAACCCATATGTTGGCCCCATATTGACCAATCACTTATTGTTTCCATGTTCCTTTGTTTGGGTACAGATGCTTTGGGGGGAGCAGGACACCTCTTTTTCTGATTTCAGGGAATTGTGCCTGTTTGCTCTCCCTCTCAGAATTCAGAATGTCCCTAATCTTTCCTCCAACTAGAAATATGATTGCCTAATGTTGTATCCTGATTAACCATTTCCCTTTCATTAATTGGTCTTATTTAACGAATTATTTTTTTAATATATAAAAGTCTGTCTCCCCCTGCAGTCTAGGTTCAATGCCAAAGCTGAGGAAGGTGACCGTCCCAGTTTGTTAGGCAATTGGCATGCGTCACTTAAATAAATTGAAATACTCGGAAGCTCAAAGCTTTGTTTCCTCAGTTATTTCACGTTTCATGAATGTGGGCCAAATTTTTGTAGCCTGCAGTGATGTTTTACGTAGTTTCGACTATTTTCCTGTATAAGCCACGTTGATCCCCAGATTCAAGTTTCTTAAAGATAATCCTTCTGTAACTTCCTTTGGCAATGACAAGATCCTGAATTGCTTTCATAAACTCTTCTGTTTCAACAAATAAGCGTGACTCAGCGTTTGTTTGACTCTGGCTTTGTTGACGTATAGTTGGCTAAATTCATGTAGATGCCACCCATGGATGCACTTTGAATTCCATTCTTGGAATTCAGACACATAATAAACTCCATTTAGAAGGAAGGTCAATGGTAAGTGCCTATTATCAGTTTTTACTGTTGTTCAATGAAGTAGTATCAGCCTATTCTAAAATTATTCCTGTAGGCTTTTAAAAAAACCATTTATCATGTATTCTAAAGATCAATCCCATTCCTCATTTTTGGTGACAAAATGCTAACCTTTCTATTGACAATATTAGCGTCATGGGTTATGTGCTTTGTTAATATTACACAAGGTTTGAATTAAAAAAATACTTCTGAAATCCCTTGTGGCCCAGTTAACAGTTACAAAAGTATGTATTAAAACTCATATTTTATAGGAATTCATTGTTTTAAACATGTTCTTCCTATTAAGCTTTGATTTCAGGAAGTCTCAATGAATTCTGGTCCAGCTGTCTCCTTGGATAGCTTTATGCTCAATGTGATTTTTTTTTCTGGCCCTATGATTTCATCAATGTGGGGAGTTCCCCAGAGCAGAAACTCCCTTCACCCACACAGATCAACAAAGATTCTATAATGAATTGCAATGAGAGATTATGGCCTGTCCAAAGCCTAGTAAACTACAGGTATCCGAGGAAGGGATTGAACCCAGGCTGTCCTGACTCTGAGAGCAGCCTTTTATCACCAATACCTTATGGAAGAAATCTATGTAACATCATATCCCATGCAGGAGATTTTCTAAGTCTACATCATTAAAGAATCAGTGTGACTGACAGTGTGGGCATTTATTATAAGCACACCTGTTGTATGAAGATGAGCTTTGCTGTGTGTCAGGGTCCTCTCACCCTGACGACAGGTCTGTCCGGGCCACTTTCCCTGACAACAACTCTGGCAGGGGCAACCGGTTACTCACCACCTCAGTTGAGAAGGTGCCAGCGTCTTCTCCAGAACAGAAGAATCTCAAAGTCTCGGAAGTGCAAACAGAAGGTTTATTGAGTCCTCTCCATTGGGGAAGCCTAACAGCAACATTTCAAGACTGACAATTGAACCCCAAACCTGAGTCTTATATATCATCCAGACTCACATACCACATGTGAAAACAACAGGGCCCAGCTGCAAGGTGCAGGATCTAGCCAAATGTGGGGGTGGGAAGTTGCAGTAACAAGGGCTTCACCTGGCCCCGGGGTAAGGAGACACTATCTGGAAAGTCTGGTTTTCACACCAGGAGAACTGTAAGCACCTCTGCTCCCCATGGCCCTTGAGAGACCCAGAGAATCCAGCGTGCTCCAAATTCTATGTGACCCAAACTTTTCCAGGACCTCGACTCTCCCTGTGCCTCATCATAACCACCTGCAACCTTCAAGTATTTCCCAGACCCTCACAATTGTGTCCACTGCTGCTCATTTCGAGGTTTACTTTAGGATGATAAAGTTTTGAGTACCACCAATTATTATGGGAATCTGAAGATCTTCCCTGCTCCTAGGCCCTCTGATAGGCTTAAGTGGCTCTGAGAACCTTCCCTGATTTGAAAGTATACTCTGCCCCCTACTAGGCTGAGTATGGTCACATGGAGCCTGTGGCGGGATGCTTGCTCTTCAGGAATGCTCACACCTTATTACTTTGTGATTGGGCAGGGGGTCAAGAGGGCTGTGACAGTCTCTGATCCAGGAGAGGGCTATATATACACCTTGATGTGAGGTTTTGCTTTGGGGCTCACTTTGAGAAGAGTTGTGTGATTTGGCCACATGAGACCGTGGGAAGCTGTTGAGCCCCTGGGCTTTGAAAAACCAATGTTGGTGCTTCCCTCTCTGGTAACTGACTAGGTATGGATGTGATGGTCAGACAGTTGGAAGTCCATCTGCTGATCTGTTTCTTTGTCTGCTTGTAACTTGTGTTTGTATTCTCTGAGTTCAGGGGGCTGATTTTTTCCCCTGAACTTGGTAAATGATATGTGTGTGATTGATTAAAGACTGTTAACCCATTTTGAGTTGCTTTCCTTTAGAAAAGCAGATCTAAGAACCTGTGCTGGCAGCCATCCTGGGTATGCTAGGGTGCTCACTGATACACCAACATAAAAGAACTTTGTACTGTATCATGGGAGGTGTTGCTATTTGCATTGGTAGAAAAATTATCAACACCTACAAAATTGAGCCTTCTTGAAGTATTGACATACTCAAGTGACAAATATATGCAAGTATATGTGAAAGAGAAAAAAAATTAAATAAGAAAAGCAAGCCAGTACACAAGATGAAACAAGCAAAAAAACCCAAGAGATTAATTTGTTTGAAATTTTTGTTTGAAAATATTGTTTTGGCCAAGATGGTGGCACAGAAGCAGAAAAGCTCTGCAGCTCCCAAATAGCCACCTCAAATATCCATAAAATATGACTCTAAACAAATTATAGGGCTCCAGAACTCACAAAAGTACAGAAAAA
>CM053601.1:21837022-21852759 GCA_028646575.1 Pseudocheirus occidentalis | reverse complement strand
TATCTTGATTTCTCATAAAGTCATTAGCTTCCATTTGATCCAATCTAATTCTGAAGGAACTATTCTCTGCAGTGAGCTTTTGAAATTCCTTTTCCATTTGGCAAATTTGGCTTTTTAAGGCATTCTTCTCCTCATTGGTTTTTTGGGCTTCTTTTGCCATTTGAGTTAATCTATTTCTTAAGGTGTTATTTTCTTCAGTTAGGTTGTAGACTCTCTTTTCATGATTTTCTTGCATCGTTCTCATTTCTCTTTCCAATTTTTCCTCCACTTCTCTTACTTGATTTTCAAAATCCTTCTTAAAGCTCCTCCATGGCCTGTAACCAATTCATATTTTTCTTGGAAACTTTTGGTGCAGGAGTTCTGATTTTGCTGTCTTCCTCCCATTCCATGCTTTGATCATTTTTGTTCCCCCAAAGTTAATCTAAGCTTTGATTGCTGTGCTTGCTTTGCTTCCTTTGCTTGCTTATGTTGCCATTCAATTACTTGATTTTTTAGTTCTTTGCCACAGTAGAACTCTGTTTCCAGAGTGGAGAGCTTTGTCCCAAATTGCTGCGGGTTTTTGCAGCTGCCAGAGCTATTAGTTAGGTGTCCTCTCTGCTGCCCCCACAAGTTCTGGCTTACTGGTCACACACCTCAGGACCACTACTCCAGACTGTGATCCAGATCTAGGCAGGTTAAAGCAAGAGCAATTACCCTTTGAATGGTCACTTGGTCCCGCTACAATCTACAGGCCAGGAGCTCTGAAGCAGCCACAGGGAGGTGGCTACCTGGCTGCTACTTCTTGCTCTAGGGGCTGAGGCCAGATTGTGCCCCATCCCCTCCAGTTCCAAAAGAGTTCCACACTGAACTTTTACTTTGTCTTTGGCATTTTGGGGTTGATATTTCTGGAAACCACCACAGCTGCTGGTGATCCACTTTCCTGAAGTCTGCTCCAGCCACTGCTGGATAGGACCTCCCTGGAGCTAAAACCACAGGCTCACATGGGGCTGGGTTGCTTCTCCCATGCTGCAATAGACCCTTACTGTCTTCCTGCCGGGCTTTCTTCTGTGGTAGATTTATTTCTGTCTGTCACTTTGTGGGTTCTGTAGCTCTAAAATTTGTTTAGAGTCATATTTTATAGGTATTAGGGGTGGTTATGGGGGGGATTCACAGAGTTTTCCTGCTTCTGTGCCACCATCTTGGCTCTGCCCTTCACTAGGTACTTCTATTGATATTAGGTACACTGTTATTCTGAAAATGACTGCTTTAACTGTCTCTGGAGAGACTATTTATTCAGAGTGTAAGAGAAGATCAAGAACTATTTTTGTCATGGAAAGAAACTTAAGAAGACAGAAAGAAAGAGGGTAGAAGGGTCTTCTTTCTTGTTTGAAATGTTTCAACATATATTATATGAAGAGGACTCATACTGTAAGAGGAAAAAGTCAGTAGTCTGCATTTCTTTAACCAATATCCATCAAAGATGATTTATGATTTTCAAGCTTGGCTGCTTAGTGAAAGAGAGAAATTCAAATTAGAGTTTCCATTTGTTTATTGAAAAATATTTGCTCAAGTCATCTTGATTTAATTTTTAAAATGAGAGGGTTGGGCAAGGAGAAAGATAATGAGTTCAGTTTTGGAATGTTGAGTTTAAGACACCTGCAGGGCATCAGTTCAAAACATCCAAAAGGCAGTTAAGGGTTCAAGTGCAGAGACAGGGAGAGAGGTTAAATCTAAATAAGCAGATCTAAGCATCACCAGCATAGAGATGATAAATAAATCCATTGGAGCTGATGAGATCACCAGAGGAAGTGGAATAGAGGAAGAAAAGGACCCAGAACAAATCCTTGGGAGACACTTACTGCTGGATATGATGTGGGTGAAGATTCTACAAAAGAAACTGAAAAGAAACAGACAAGAAGGTGTGTCATGAAAATCTAGTGAGAAAAGAGCATCATAATTGTGTCAAAGACTACTGAGTGACCAAGAAATCTGAGGACTGAGAAAAGGACAAGCCACTAGGAAGTCATTGGGAACTTTGGAGAGAGAGGTTTCAGTTGAATTATGAGCTTAGAAACCAGACAGTAGAGAGTTAAGAAGACAATGAGCAAAAAGAAAATGATTCTAGATGACCTTTTCAAGTAGTTTAGCTGTAAAAGTAAGGAGAGATATGATAAATGAAAGCTCCAGGGGAAGGATGGATCATGGTAGGGAGACGTGAGCATATTTGCAGGAAGCCAGATCTTGATCTCCTGGAGCCAGGAGTTGTGGAGAGATTGAAGAAAGAGGGAGAAATTTAGGGTAATAGAGGAGGTAGTCTATTAGAGTAGAGAAGATGGGCTCACTAGTGCAGGAAGGATGGTTTCTCTTGACAAGAAGGGCCTTTATGTAAGACAAAGGTGAAAGAGGAAATAGTGGCAGAAGACATCTTAAAGGACGTGAGATGAAGGGGAAGAGAGAAGAAGGACCAAATGGCTTCTTTTTCCCAGTGAAATACAAGTCCATGTTCTCAGCTGAGAAAACAGGGAGAGAGAATGATGGAAAGTTTGAGGAGTGATGAAAAAGTTTGGAAATCCTATGGTGGTGAATGAGATCATAAGTTAATTAAAGAGGTATAAAGGAATTGCTTTGCCATAATGAGGGCTCGTTTGAGATTATGGAACATAAAACTGAAGTGGACCCTATAAGCATGGTTTGTCATTTTCTCTAGCTTTCTGCAACAGTACCTAAGCAATGGTAAAGGGAGAAGATGGTGGGAATAATCCAAGGCCAGGAGTTGGCAGGGAAATACTGGGTGCTACATAAGGGCAGAGGGACTCAAGAGAAAAGGACAGTGAAGAGTTGAACTGATTGGATCTTGGGCTCCATTAAAAGAAACATAGTCAACATTTGGAGTAGTACATATAAAATGAGTAAAATATCATTTTAGGAAAATCATTGGCAACTGCAGGTCATCCAGAAGAGGTCAATCAGGGTGGTGAAGAGAACCAAAAAGAAATTGGTTTAAGAAATACAATTGTTTTGTTTTACTGAGGATTCAAGTGAGAGCATTATTCATTTTAAGTGGAGTTTAATAGCTGGCAACTACAAGGGGTCAGCAGCACCCAAATCAACCAGCCCAAGATGCATTTCCTCGGGGCTTATATAGCCAAAAGTAACAACATAACTGTTACCAGGGGGAAACCACAACTTAGTCAGTTGCTAAGTAAGCCTGAAGAATATAGAAGGCAAAAAGTAGCAATCAGTTCATCACTAATGATTGTTGCCCAACAATCAGTTTCTTGCTTGACTGGAAAGTTCCCAAGTCTATTCTGAGAGCTAACCAAAAGTGGAGGTGGGGTGGGGGTGGGGGGTCTGGGTTCCAGGTGACAGGTTTGGGCCAGTTTACTTGGCAGGTTTGTTGCCTAGGTGGGCTTTGTTGGGCTTTGGGCAAGTCTCCTAGGCAGGTCTCCTATGATGGGGAGAGATGGGGGATATTCACAAAATGAGGGCAGTGGTGTTAAGGATTAGAGGTCATAGCAAACTTGAAGAGAAGAATGAGAGGTTTCAAGGCAGAGACAAGTGAAATGGCAACAGATTTTGATCAGATAAGGGAATTCCAGAGTTCATGAATATATAAGTGGTGTATAATATTCTTTTATTTGCCAAATCTAATGGCCTTTTCTCAGTCTTCATTCTCCTTGACCTCTCTGCACCCTTTGACACTGTTGGGCATTCTCTTCTGTTTAGTACTTTCTACTCTCTAGGTTTTCAGGATACCACTCTCTCCTGGTTTTCCTTCTATCTGATCATTCCCTCCCTGTCTCCTTCAGATCATGCCGTTCAACTATAGATGCCTCTTAGAATCTTCCCTCTAAAAATACTACTTCACTTGGTGAATTCATCAGCTCCTGTTGATTTAAAGACCATCTTTATGCTGATGATTCTTAAATCTATCTATCCTGTTCCAGTTTTTTTAGCTGAACTCCAGTCTCGCATGTCCCACTGCCTTTCAGGCATCTCAAACTGGATATCCAGTATATGTCTTAAACTTACTATATCCCAGACAGAACTCATTATCTTTTTTCTTAAACCCTCCTTCCTCCAACCTTCCCTATTACTGCAGAAGGTAACACCATCCTCTCAGTTCTTCAGGCTTATGATCTAGGGTTGTACCTTGGATTCCTCACTGTCTCACCCCCCTCATATCCAAGAGGTTGCCAAAGCCTGTCAATTTCACCTTTGTAATATATCCCCAATATCTCTCTCCTCTGCCATGGCCACCCATCTAGTGCAGACCCTCATGCTGTTGAGTCTACCTGTTTTGATTCTCTCCATTCCAATACATCATCCATTCAGCTACTAAAGCGATTTGCCTAAAATGCAACTATGATCATGCCGACTACCACACACATGTAATAAACTCCATTGGCTTCCTGTTGCCTCAGAGATCAAATAAAAATGCTCTGTTTGGCATTCAAAACCCTTCAAAACCTAACCCTTTTCTACCTTTCCAATATTATTATCCTTACGCCCTCACACATACTCTTGGCCTCTTAGCTATTCCACAGACAAGATACTCCCATCTCTTGGCTCTGGACATTCTCTGACTGTCCCTCATGCCTGGAATACTCCCTTTCCTCCACTCCAACTACTGACTTCCCTGGCTTACTTTAAGTCATGGCTAAAATTCTACCTTCTACAAGTAGCCTTTCCATCCCCTCTTAATTCCACAGCCTTCCATCTGTTAATTATTGTGATGCCAAGCACAAGCATCCTCTAAGGTCCCAATTACAAGCATAGTAAATTCCATTTATTCAATGACAAATTAAGGCAAAACATTTGCAGAAAATTTCAAAAACAGCATTTACCATGTGTAACTCAATCATTTAGTAAGTCTCCAATTCAATGACAAAGTACAAAGGCCAAAGTACTCCACCCCTAAGTAGTACATTCATTTAGTCAATCATAAAGTCTTCTCTCTACTCAACTGGAGATTAGCTTCCAGTCATAAATGAAGTATATTCATTTGGTCAGTCACAAAGTACAAAGGTCAAGTTTTCCACCCCTGGATCACATCTCAATTATAATATCATTAGTCATCACCAAGCACCCTCTCAAGGGGCAGTGGAAAGCACAAAGGCCATCCTAGTTCATAGCTAGGTTAGGATATCATCACAGCATTCAATACCCAAGGAGAGGTCTTTTCTTCATCTTGACCCAAGGCAAGTTCTCAGCAGTCTCTGTTCCTGGGGAGACAAAGCTTAACAGATCCACAATATACATTGCCAGGTTCTCATCAATTCACTCTCTGCCTGCAGAACAGTCTTGGGATCCCTGAACACATCAGCAAGACCCTCCTCCAGGATTTCTGTAAACATACAACAAGAAAATCCTCCTTCAGGGCTTCCAAACCAAGAGCAAGGTTCCAGGACTTCTGCATCAATGGTACAGTCCTTTAACAGCAGACAAATCTGGCAAAATAATATCAAAACAGAAAAAATACCGGCACCATAGTCATACCTCTTCAGTTCTCGGCAGCTCTGGGTAGCAGTTCTCAGAAGTCCTGGGCAGCTCCAACTGGCCCTCAGCAGTCCCAGGCAGCTCTAGGATTTTCCCTCTCTCAGCAACTCTGGCCCCTGGCAATTTTTTTTGCCTCCATGATGATGTTCCCAAAAGTTCTTCTGGTCTCTCTCAGCTTGAGCTTCTCCCTATACACAGCAACATCTTCTCCTGTTCAGCCCCCTCTCCTCACATCAACAAGTCCATCCCACTTGTGGGATGCACAAGCTCTGGGTCTTAATACTTAACCTGAAAACCAAGCCAATCAATACAAGGGGATCTTTAAATTCCATTACCATTACAATTATTTCATTTTATATATAGCTCACTATGTATATATTTGCATATTTGCATATATTATATTTGCATATAGCTCACTATGTATATATTTGTTTGCATGTTGTCTCCTCAATTAGATTGTGAGCTTCTTGAGGGCAGGGGCTATTTTTTGCCCTTTTTTTGTTTCCAGCACTTAGCATAGTGCCTTGTGCATAGTAAGAACTGAATAAATGTTTGTGGAATTGAATTGTATTTGTGGGTTATGACAAGATTAATGCTATGACCATCTCCATGTGTAGCTGAGGTAGAACGGTCATGGGAAATGAGCAAGTTGTGCAACTGGGAGGTTATATATGTTAAAATCCCATAGTATAAGGACACAAGTTGGGTAGAAAAGACTAAGCCAGGCACTGGGGAAAGAAGAATGTCTTGGAGGTCAGTAGATAACAGCTACCAGAATTAATTTGGTGATAAATATAGATTTAGTGAACTTTGAAGGAGGAGAGTGAGATCCTAGATGTGGCAATAAGGAGCAAAGAACATTCTAATCCGCCTTAACCAGCGACATTGTTAGCCCCAGGTACCAGGCTCTTTAGTTGAACTGGTTACTCCTAAAGTTTAATAATTTTTTAGATTCCTCTTTCTGTTCCCATTGTTCAGAGACCTTGCCCAAGTTAATGGTGGCTATCCAATGTACTTTTCAGAGTTTTGTTTCTGAAGGCAAGGCTGGAAACTTGGTAATGGTTATTACCTAACAAATATGAAATAGTTCTAGTGATTCTGTGTCTTCTGTGAACATTATAATGATAGGTTTTCATTTAAACATAATTTGATTTTTAAAAATATTTTATTGATATTTTCTGTTATACATATATGTCCATCTATCTATCCATCCATCTATCTATCTATCTATCTATCTATCTATCTATCTAATCTATCTTTCTGTTTCTCATGATATTTCCCTGTCCCAAAGCCCGTTGGTTTGGGACCCTCTGTTGATACAGATGAAGGTCCTGCCGTGTGTGAGAGAGGAGGAGAAAGAGACAGAGAGACAGAGAGACAGAGAGAGAGAGACAGAGACAGAGACAGAGACAGAGACAGAGAGAGAGAGACAGAGAGAGAGTTGCTATATTTCATCCAACAGGAAACTCCAAAATCTCTCAAGTAGTAAGCTAGGAATAAAGACATACTGGTATTGGGGAGGATATAAAACTGGGGTCCCCCTTCCCCCAATAATGAGAAACAGTAATAAAAAATATTGAACCTAATCATATCCTAGATACATATAATTCTAGCTTAGTACTCCCTCTCTCTAAGGAAAATAGAGTGGCCTCTGGCCCAGTTTCCTATTTCACCTCCTGATAGGAATTAAAGTATCCTTTGGAGAAGAGTGGTGGAAACAGAAGACTAGAGGTGTCTATTTTGACTGAGAGAGAGAGAGAGAGAGAGAGAGAGAAGAGAGAGAGAGAGAGAGAGAGAGAAAGAGAGAGAGAGAGTTTCTAAATCTTAGATATCAAACCCTTATCAGAGAAATTTAATACAAAGTTTTTGTTTTGTTTTATTTTTTTATCCAACTACTTTCCTTCTTATCTTAGATGCATTCATGTTGTCTGTACAGAAGCTTTTCAGTTTCAAGTGATCAAAATTATCTATTTTATCATTTCTAATTGCCACTCTCTCTTTTTTGGTTAAGATTATTTGTCTTACCCATAACTGTGAGAGGTATATGATCTGTTTTTTCCTAATTTATTTACAATATGATCTTTAATATTAAGGTCCATGCATTTAGAATGTATTGCGGAGTATGCTATAAGATGTTAATCTAAGCCTCTTTTTGCCAGACTGCTTTCCAGTTTTTCCAGCAGTTTTTATCAGAGAATTTTAAGACATAATTTGAACTAAATGAAGTAATTCATTGTCTCTCATTCAATGCACTTCAAAAACTTGGAGACAGTCATCTCTTCTTTCTTAATTCTTGTCTTTTCCAGGCTAAACTTCTCCAGTGCCTTCAGCTCATCCTTGTATAACAGGGTCATAAGATTCTAGGTAGCTCTTGAATTGGGAAAACCTCTACTAGTCCAACCCTCTTGTGTTGCAGATGAGCTAATCAGGGCCCACAGAGGTTGTAAACTGCCCAAGGACACATAGATACTGAGAGTCAGAGGGAGAATTGACCATAGTGATCTTTCCATTGACCATAGAGATTTCCCTCCTCCCAGCATGCTCCATTCTATCCATAGCCAGCCTAAAGTTGGAAGAGATAGCTAATCATCTGAATGACAGAATTAGGATACAAAAGGATCTTATCAAGTTAGAATGCTTGACCAAAGAAGATGGAATTTAACAGGGGCAAACACAGATTCCTAGAGTTGTTCTTCTTATTGCTGTTTTTAAATCAACTGTGTAAGTGGGGGGATCCTAGATTTAAAATCCAGCTAGATGGCACAGTAGATACAGTGCCAAGTCTGGAGTCAGGAAGACCTGAGTTTTAATCTGGCCTTAGCTCTTACTAGTTCTATGACCCTAGGCAAGTCACTTAACCTTATTTCCCTCAGCTTCCTCATCTCTAAAGTGACAATAATCACAGTACTTATCTCCCAGGGTTGTTGTGAGGTTCAGATGAGATGATGATTGTAAAACGCTTGGTACAGAGTCTGGGACTGGGACGTAGTAAGGTCTATCTAAATGTCAGTTATTGTAATTGTTTATTATTATAGCATGGCATTATAGATTTAGAGGTGAAAGAGATCCTGGAGATAGTAGAGTCCAGCTCCCTTATTCACAAATACAGAAACTGTGGCTCAAAGAGATGGGTATATGTAACTCGGTAATGAATTGTGTGTGTGTGTGTGCATACACATATACATACATCTGTATTTGTATACATATATGTACACTTGTGCATATATATATTTGCGTGCACACACACACACACACACACACACACAACTCTAAGAGCCTCTAACTAAAAATTTGTTAACTGCAAACAAGCATCACTTGGCATTCAGAAAACCAAATCTGATCTTGGACTCCACTGATTAAAATACAATTGACATTTAGAGTATTGGGAATTCCCTTTATGAAAGATATAGACAGCTGTAGACTTATCCAAAGAAGGACAATCAGGATGGTGAAGAGAAGCATATAGGAAGAGGTTGAAGAAATGTAGAAGACAGAGGAGTGGCCTTGTAGATGTCTTTCAAATATCCTAAGTTCACAGACTTGGGAGTTGGAAGAGGCACCAAAGGTCATCTGGTTCAATTCCATCACATTATGTATGGGGAAAGTGAGGCCCAGTTTTCCTTGAGTATCTTGCTCAAGGTCACATTGGTCAAGATTGTAGGCATGTGCTGGAGCCAACTCAAAGAAGCTCAGGGAAAGCTAATTGTTAAATTTCCATTGTGAACATTGATACCCCAGAAATTGGCAAATAAACACTTGACTTCTTGCTTTGTCAATTGTTTAGACTTTAAAAAAATAATGAAGAAAATGTTAATAATGCAAATTAAATTTTAAACTATGTTGCACAGATTTTTTTTCCCCAAAGAACTGGTCCTTAAACATTTATCAGCAAACCTCTGCATGTGTCAGGACTCAGACACAGCAACCCTGACATTAGAACCAGTACTCTTTCCAGTGTATAATGCTGCATGTTGTCTGAGAATTAGGATCAATTTTGCTCACCTTGGCAGGACCAAAAGCAATGTTCTAGATCTCAGAGAATGCATGTTTCAGAGACATTGACTTAGGTGTGATCGAAGGAGGAGTTTCCAAACAATTAGAACTGTCCAAAAGTGGAATGACTGCATCATCACTAAAGGCTAGAATACCACTTGTAGAAATGCTATGGAGGAGATTCCGTTAGGGCACAGGAGTATCAGATGTCCTCCAGGGTCCTTTTTTTACCTCTTAATTTTTTGACACTGGACAAACCAAATGACCTGTTTTCTCATCTGTAAAAGGAGAGTGGTGGACCAGATATTCTCTAGTGTTTTACAATTCCATGGTTAATATGTTTGTTAAAATTTTATTTTTACTACAACTATGAAAACACTAAGATTTGGGAGGAAATATCCCAGATTAGCTTGCTAGAGTCAAGGTAGAGAGACAAAGAAGAGGGGAGGGAAATAATTAAAATAATCACGAACATTTTTATAATACCTACTATGTGCAGACAGGTGTGTTAAGTGCTTTATAATCACTCATTTGACCCTTGTAACAACCCCATAGGTAAAGGTATATTATCATCCCCATTTTACAGATGAGAAAACTGGGGCAAAAAAGGTAGATTTAGTCATCAGAACCTACATTTAGAACTAACAGAGGCCTTCTTAGAAGTTACCACTCCAACCACATCATTGGAGGGAATGAAAGGTGGGGGAATGGGGACTCAGAAACGTTGATTTATGCTGTCATCACCACTGCATAATGGTTGCACCCTGGTTTTTTCAGTCCAAAAACTGGTTTATAAATTTTCATCATGTGATCCTTGCAAGACATAATCCCATTCATCATGTCACTTAAAAGGTAAGTAGAGCACCAGTGCTTTCACCAGTGGCATGTGAATACACATTTATCTCTCACGCATTGTGTTAAGCCTGGAATTCTCACACATGTGCATTGACAGTATATTTCTAAAAACCAACTGGCACGGTTTGTTTAGAGCCCAGCAGTACTGACTCAATCCAGGGAAGAGCTGTAGGCTCAAGGGGAGTGGGCAGGCAGGCAAAGTGCCATGAGTAAGTTACATAATACGGTAAGACTCACATCTTCCCACCCTAGCTGAACTGTACAGTTCATTAGCCCTCAATACATTGATGTGCAAACCATTTCTTTCTGATTATGGGTAAATAAAAAAGCTGTTCTGTGGAATTCAAGGAGAAAGTGATTGTGTTCACTGAACAGCATGGAAACAAGGCTGCAGAAAGACAGTTTTCAGTGAGTGAAAAGTTGGTGTGAGATCGGTGGAAACTAAAAGACAAGTACCATATAATTGTTTTCCAAAAAGCTTCACATAATAGTCACACCCCTCCTTTTTGCAAAAATTTTGGCATAAAAGCCTGTGATGATTATGTAGTGAAATGTGGTATTTATCCAAGGTCACCTAGGCAGCAAGGAGATGCCAGATCCTGTGTCTCCACTCCAGATTCTTTCTACTCAGCTGATGCCATCTGCATCACCACCAGCAAATGTCCCTGTTTCTTCAAAACTGTCCCATCAGTGCCACCTCCTAGGTTTGGTTAAAGAACCTAGATGTTAATTAAACATTACTGTGGAGGGAAAAGAAGGAATAAATATATCAAAGGAAAATCTTTAGTTCAGTGGGTTCAAGGTTGAATTCTGGGTCTTCCATTCTCTAGGAAAAAAATTTCAGAGGCGCCTCTTATCTGGTGTTTTTTAGTTAAAAAAAAAAAACCAAACAAACATCTCCCAGCCCAAAAACAGTCAATGGTATACCATTTAAACAAAGTGTTCTTGGAGGCAGAGATTTCTAAATATAATGCCAAAGCAAACTTGCTTATTTTGGCAGGATTTAAATGATCGTTAATACTTCCAAGTGATGGTCCAACTTCCTCATTTTACGAAAAGGAAACCAAGGACAACCCCACAAATTGAGTGACTGGTCCAAAGTCATCACTATTGTTATTTCTACTTTCAAGCCTGGCCAGAACAGGAAGACTTTATTAACAAATGACTCCGCCCAGTCTCTGGGGAAATGAAAATCAAAATGAAACAATTCCTGCCCCAGGAGCATTTACGTTAGCTGAAAAAACTTCTTGTACACATTTGAGTATATAGAGAGTAAGCACAAAGTAATTTCCAAATAATGTTGGCTTCTTAGAATTATTGGAATCTTTACTCAAAAGTTTGGCTTTTGTTTTCCTGAATTAACTGGGGTTAGAGCAAGGTCTTGAACTGAGATCACAAGGTCCCCATGTTCCCACTTTAATACTCTTGCCATTGCATCGGGGTATCTCTCTTTACCTTTTTGGCATCATGGCCCCCTTTGTCAGTCTGGTGAAGCTAATGATTGCTTTCTCAGAATATTCTTTTTAAATGCAAACAAAAGAAAACACACAACGAATTACAATGAAATATGGTTTATCAGTTGTTTTTTAAAGCTCATACACCCTGAGTTAAAAGGTTCTGCTACTTTATCATTCAATTACCAGCCCTCCATCATTTAAATCCAATTAAATAGCAAGTCATGTCATCATCTTCTTGATGTCATGGTCCTCTTCAAGAAAGAAGAACAAACTTCAATTCAGCATAATGAGAATTAAAGAAAATAACCCAATGCCAAAAAAAACTTTCTTAAAAATTTTATTTTTTAAAATTAAATTTTATGTTTATTTTTAGTTTACAACATTCATTTCCATGAGATTTGAGTAACAAATTTTCTTCCCGTATTCTCCCTACCCACCACCCCAAAACAGCGAAACCATTAAATACCCCCTCCCCCAATTTGCTCTCCCTTATATTCTCCCACATCCTCACTCCAACTTTCCAGTTGGGCAAGATGGATCTCCATATCCCAGTGCCTGTATATCTTATTTCCCATTGCATGTAAAATAATGATAATAATAATAATAATAATAATAATAATAATAATAATTTTTAAGATTTGATTTTAAAACTTTGAATTGCAAATTCTTTCTCTTATTCTCTTTTCACCTATCGTTACTGTGAAGATAAGCAATTCAATATAGGTTGTACATGTGTACTTACACAAAACATTTCCATAGTGGATATATTGTGATAGACTGACTATATTTCCCTCCATCCTTCCCCAACCCCCACGTGTTCTATTTTCTACTTTGACCCTGTCCCTTTTCAAAAGTGTGTGCTTCTAACTACCCTCCCCGCCAATCTATCCTCTCTTCTATCATCCCCCCTCCTATTACCTTCTTTTTCTGTAGGGTGATATACCCAATTTAGTGTGCATGTTATTCCCTCCTTAAGCCAAATTCAGTGAGAATAAGGTTGACCCATTCTTTTTTTCCTTCCTGTTCTTCCCCTCCATTGTTACAGTTATCCCTTGCTTCTTTTATATGTGATAATTTACCCTATTTTGTCTCTTCCTGTCTCCTCTCATTATATTCCTCTCTCACCTCTTAATTTTACTTTTTAAATATCATCCCTTCTTATTCAATTGATCCTGTGTCCTCTGTCTATGTATACCTGTACACATATAAACACACACTCACATATGTATTCATATGCCCATATACCCTCCTATATAGACATATATATGCATGTACATATATACATCTATCAATCTATCTATCTATCAATCTGTCTGTCTGTCTATCTATCTACATTTATATTCCCTTCAACTATCCTCATACTGAGAAAAGTTTCATAAGTTACAATTATAATTTTTCCATGTAGGAATGTAAATAGTTCAACTTTAATAAATTCTTTACGGTTTCTTTTCCAACTTTACCTTCCCATGCTTCTCTTGCTTCTTGTATTTGAATGTTAAATTTTCTAGTCAACTCTGGTTTTTTCATCAAGAATGCTTGAAAGTCCTCCACCTCACTGAATGGCCATATTTTCCCCTGAAACATTATACTCAGGTTTGCTGGGTAGGTGATTCTTGGTTTTAACCCTAGCTCCTTTGACCCCCCAGAATATCATCTTTCAAGACCTTTGATCGCTTAATGTAGAAGCTGCTAGATCTTGTGTTATCCTGATTGTGTTTCCACAATATTCAAATTGTTTCTTCTTGGCTGCTTGTAATATTTTCTCCTTGATCTAGGAACTCTGGAACCAGGCTATAATATTTCTAGGAGTTTTCTTTTTGGGATCTTTTTCAAGAGGTGACTGGCAAATTCTTTCAATTTCTATTTTGCCCTCTGGTTCTAAAATATCAGGGCAATTTTCCTTGAGAATTTCTTGAAGGATGATTTCTAGATTCTTTTTTTGACTATGGCTTTTAGGTAGTCTAATAATTTTTAAATTGTCTCTCCTGGATCTATTTTCCAGGTCAGTGGTTTTTTCAAGGAGATATTTCACATTGCCTTCTACTTTTTCATTTGTTTGGATATGTTTAAAAGTATCTTGATTTCTCATAAAGTCATTAGCTTCCATTTGCTCCACTCTAATTCTACAGGAATTATTCTCTTCAGAAAGCTTTTGAGGTTCTTTTTCCATTTGGGAAATTTGACTTTTTAAGGCATTCTTCTCCTCATTGGCTTTTTGGGCCTCTTTTACCATTTGAGTTAATCTGTTTTGAAGGTGTTATTTTCTTCAGTCAGGTTGTTGACTCTCTTTTCATGATTTTCTTGCCTCATTCTCATTTCTCTTCCCAATTTTTCCTCTACTCCTCTTACTCGCTTTTTCAAAATCCTTCTTGAGCTCCTCCATGGCCAGTATCCAATTCATATTTTCTTGGGAGCTTTTGATGTAGGAGTTCTGACTTTGTTGTCTTTCTTCCATTCCATGCTTTGATCCTTCTTTTTCCCCAAAAAAGGAATCTAGAGTTTAATTGCTGTGCTTGCTTTGCTTCCTTTGCTTACTCATGTTGCCAGTCAATTACTTGACTTTTGAGCTCTTCGCCATAGTAGAACTCTCATAGTAGAACTGATTCCAGAGGAGAGAGCTTTGTCCCAAATTGCTGGGGTTTTCACATCTGCCAGAGCTATTGGTTGGCTGTCCTCTCTGCTGACCCTTCATGCTCTGGCTCACTGGTCACACACATCAGAACCACCACCCAAGATTGCAATCCAGGTCCAGCCAGGTTAAAACAAGAGCAATTACCCTCTGAATGATCACTTGGTCCCCCTACGATCTACAGGCCAGGAGTTCTGAAGCAGCCACATTGAGATGGCTGCAGGCCACTGAGCCTTAGCCACTACTCACTCTGGGGACCAAGGCCAGACCATGCCCCTCCCTCCCAGTTCCAGCAGAGTTCCATACTGACCTTTTACTTTGTCTTTGCCTTTTATGGGTTGATATTTCTGGAAACCACCACAGCTGCTGGTGTTCCACTCTCCTGAAGTCTACTCCAGCCACTGCTGGTCAGGGCCACCCTGGGGCTAAAACCACAGGCTCATGCGGGGCTGGGCGTGGCTGCCAGTGTGCTGTGATGGAGCCTTCCTGTCCTCCTGGAGGGCTGCCTTCCACAGGAGATTTGTTTCTCTGTGTCACTTTGTGGGTTGTGTAGCTCTAAAATTTGTTTAGAGTCATATTTTATAAGTGTTTGAGGTGGTTATGGGGGGAGCTCATGGAGTTTTCCTGCTTCTATGCCACCATCTTGATTCCATCTCCCCCCGCACCCCCCAAAAAAACCCAACCATTATGAGCAGTCTCCTTTTTGTCTCTCCATAGGTATAAATATCAACCAAAACATTCCCTTCAATTGGGTCATATGTGTCTTTTATTTTGTTATTAATGATCAAAGTGGTTAGGAGAATTCCTGAAGAAGTTGAAGGAGTCCAGCCTTTGTCTGAAGTCAGAGGCTCTCAGGTCAAATTCTATGGTTTTGCTATTTACTACTCACACTATGAAAGTTACTTAACCATTCTGGGCATAATTTTCTTTATGTGTAAAAAGAGTGGTCTGCTCTAGATCAGGGCTTCTTAGACTTTTTTCTACTTGAGACACCTTTTCACTCTTCAGAAGTGTTTGCTGCATTGTATAGCTGGAGGGCATGTGCAGTACAAAGTATGCATGCTTTGTTTTCAGAGCCAAGGCTGCAGTAAAGTTGTGCATGATGCTGTCAGAAACACCTTGGATTCATTACACATTCTATTTTGAATAGTTTCTGGTCTTTGCATGTTCAGCTTTTACTGCTGTCAAATTTTTTGCAACCCACAGAAGTACTACTTGAGGCCACTGCCAAAGTTCCTTCCACTTCTGAATCTATCATCTTCTAGTGAAAATTGTGATTAGGTTCTTTGGGGCCCACGACTTGCCCTTATGCTGTTAGACTGAAT
>CM053601.1:21785391-21836522 GCA_028646575.1 Pseudocheirus occidentalis | reverse complement strand
CATCATCATCATCATCATCATCACCATCACCATCATCATCACCATCATCATCACCATCAGCATCACCATCACCATCATCATCATCATCATCACCATCATCATCATCATCACCATCACCATCATCATCACCATCATCATCATCATCATCATCATCATCATCATTATTATCATCATCATCATCATCATCATCATCATCATTATCATCATGATCATGATAATCACTATTATCATCATCATCATTATTATTACTATTGTCATGATTTAGAAACCTACCCTGCTCAACTTACCTTCAATTCTTCAGAACTCTCAGAGTCTGTGTTTAGATATTTGGCCACCTAGATGAATGGAAGCACAGTTAAGTGCTGAGAGCAGTTTTCAAGGAGGCGGTTACTTACATACAGCAAGCTCAAACCACCCAACATGGAGGTGCACCACCCCCCAGCATTCCCCTACCAAATGGGGATGAGTAAGCTTTCTTCCATTTGCTGTGTGATTGAAAGATGCTACTTCTTTAAAACCGCCAGATTGGGACAGTCTTACCTTCTTTCCTGTGTGTTCTTTCCTAATGTGTCCAAAATGTAATAATCGCACAGAGTTCACCTACAGCATGGGAGTCGTGAACTAAACTGAGAAGAAGGCAAACCTTCCTCCCCTTCTTTCCTTTTACTTCATGGCTCAGAGAAATGGGTCTGGGGTGTTCTTCTGTTTCCATTCTGTTTGATTTATCCTTATCATTTTCAGGTGCAAGTGGTTATAGACCATAGAACTGGCTTTGAGCCACGGTGAGTGACTTTGGGGCCGGGAATTCAGTTGAGAAATTGCAACCAGGCCAGTAGAGAAGCCCTGAAAAGTTAGGGTGCCAAAGACTTCAACCCTTTGGACTTGGAATTTAGGACTATGCTTTATAGGAAGTGAACTAAGCTAAGAACTTAATCCCTTTCCTGTCCCCAGAGACTGAGGTGGTAGAGAAAAAGAATTAAGCCCCAGGTACCAGGGAATGATTCTATGTCTTTCTGATCATAACCTTAAAGTCAGTATTGCTTCATAAAATTTACAAAGGAAGCTATTTGACTGTTAGTGGGTAAATGGTGTACAGGGGATTTATCACCTACAATTGAGAGAACACCAATAGAGACTGGAGCCAATGGCAGAGAGCCTAAGCCCCCTTAAGGAAACTGAAAAACCCTAGAGAAAAGGGTTATGTAATGTAATGTAATGTAATTAATGTAATGTAATGTAATATATCCAGCCTTCAGGCAGCAGAGCCTGGGTAGGTAATGCTACATGCACACACACATACACACACACAAATATGTACACACATGTGTAAATGTATGATTTATATATTACATATAATTTACATATATTATATATATTTAATGAAATACTTTATACCTATAATTATTGAGTGATCAATGATTTCATTGGAATGGAAACACTCAGTAAGGGAACTTCTACCAATGTAAATTAGGTCTGTGATTTGTCTTTGAGATTTGCCCAGAATTAGCCAGCCAGAATCTATCAGAGGTAGGATTGAGTTCAGTTTTTTTGTGATTCCAAGGCCAAATCTCATTTTACTAAACCACAGGTACCATATATAACACCGGTTCCTAAAAATCAGAAAGCATAATGCAGAGAAGCTTTTCATTAAGCATTTTTGGTTTTAACCGAATGAAGTAAACTTGATGGTTTGTGTTCAGACTGATGAAAATTTGAGGGTTGTATATTGGAGGGATTTATTCAGAAATTTCCAGGAAATCTGTACTTACAGGAAGAGCCCAGGAGAACCCCCAGAAGAAAATTAGCAGGAGAGTGGTCTTCATAGTTGATAATTAAGACACTTTCAACCTATAAAGAAAAATGTACATGAAATACATTATCTAGGATAATAAGTCATCATGTAAAAGCTGTTAACATTCTGAACATTTCATCTTTTAAAAGTCTCATTTGTGACAAATTCTATAAGTTTCCAAGTCTGAACACTTTGAAAAAAGAGCCAACACTTCCTTTTTTCATCTTCTTTCAAATAAATAAATGGGAAATGAGAAATCCAAGACCCTTCACTTACATAAGGATTATGCAACACAGGAAAACTATACCCAGTTCTTAACAAATTCATTCTAGCCTCACTAATGTAATCTAAACATATGCTCATGAACATTATTCTTCACATAAAAGCCAGTAGTACTCCAGACTCCAATTTTAGAAGCACAGAGATAATTTACAGACAAAAGTGGGCGGGTTTCTATTTTAATGTGGAAGCAGATGCTCCTTGTACTTTGTTATTACAAACTATATGTTATTTACAAATTTATAAAAGTCTGCTAAGTAGACTTATTCCAGCTCTAGCAAGTTTTAATATCCATGTTGGTGTGCAAGTTATACTATGCCAATTACTTGTAAATATCTCCAGATTATTGAAAAATCTGAGAATTGTTATTGTTTTCCCATGTATTGGAAATACATATCAGACATATAGACAAATATGACCTTCCTCCCCTCAGGATGGCTTCACTAACAATTCAAGATATTGAGGGACATGAAAAATAAGTTCATGATCTAAAATTTGCTTGTTCAAAATAAAGATAAAATGATTAAGAAAACAATGCAAATAGCTGCTATCGAAATTCAGAAGTCATCTGCATCAGTATTCTCATTCAATTCATGGGAGTTGAATTAAGTGAAGGGTAGGGAAGAAAATGGAAGAAGGGAGAAAAGGGAGGGGAGCAAGGAAGAAAAAGGAAAGGAGGGGAGGGGAAGGAGAGGGGAAGAGAGGAGGAAGGAAGAGAGGGCAGGGGAGGAGAAAGGGAGTGGAAGAGAGAAGGAGGGAAGGGAAAGGGGGAGAGGGGAAAAGAAGGAAGGGGAGAAGAAGTAGGAGGGGGAATGGGATGGAAAGGAAGGAGGGAAGACGGAGGGGAGGAAGATGATGATGAGTCAGCAGACCTTTAGAAGGAAGGGTATCTTATAATTTAGTCTCTTACTTTGTCTGTTTCATATGGCAATTTTATGATGTATCTCAACTGTGCCCGTGACAAAGGTGAAGAGATCATCTCTCTATTCACATCAGACCAGTGTTACCACATGGAGGACAGATTCAACTTGCTGAGTTTGCACCTAGACCCTAGACTGTGTTTTTAATTTGTTAATTTTCCCCAGTAGATAACCAAAGAGTATCCTCAAGGTGGAAAAGTCCAGGTTTAGAAGTGACCTACATAGCTCAGGAAGTCCATAGATCCTAGGTCCAGTGAATGGATCTGGCTGTTGCCAGGAAAAGTTTCTGCAACAAAAAGGTAGGTCCAAGCCTGACTGTTTTAGCAAGAGACATGTTGGTTTGCAGGATGGTTTAGACATTCAGGACCAAGATGAAATGTAAAACGCCAGATGAACAGTCCTGCATACTGATTTTGATTCTGATAAGGGTTAAGAATCAGTCTTCTGAAAGAGTGTAACTATAATTATGAGTTAATTAAGACATTTTATAGCTTTTCCTTTCACTTATAAAAGGGGTTTGTTTTTTGCTTTCTCTTTGGGGTGAATGAATACCTAATCCTTGCTGTACATTTCTACTTTCCCTTTTGAGGAAAACCTAGTCATAAGCCTAAAGCTAAGCCTTAGGCAATTTGTCTTTGAGATTTAATAAGTCAAATTACAGGACAAAAAGAAACCTAGCAGCCATTCCCTTAGAGATCTGGCTTCTTTTGTACTGATCCCAGTCCCGAAAGCATGCCTGACTCCAGAACAGAGGCACCATTTAGGGAGAGGCTATGGGTGGAATTGCAGTGCCTGGGGGCTCCACATTAGCTCTTCAATGTTATATAGTAGGGTCACTAACTAAGAACTGGAAGCATCCTTAGAGATTATCCAGTCTAACCCTTTTTTTTTTTGCCTTTTGGAGGGCAGTTGGGGTTAAGTGACTTGCCCAAGGTCACACGGCTAGTTTTTTTTTGTGTTAAGTGTCTGAGGCTAACCCTTTCTTTTTTAAAGATGAGGAAACCAAGACCCAGAAAGTCAAAAGTTAGCCCACCATTCACATATGCACATGGAAATTCAGAGTGTTCCTTATCACAATATGGTTTGGCTATGACTGGAAAACAGAGAGAACAATAAAAATTTGGAGGAAAATTTCTCCGAATTTCTAATGCAAATGGATTCCACTCCAGAGTTTAAATGGGGTTCAGGTGACCCTTTATGTGAATTTTTAAAGGAAGAAGAAGAGAGATCATTGGTGAAATTATATTAGTGAAATTGGAAACCAGTTACTGTTATAGTACAAACCAAAAGTTCACCAAAAATGTGGGTTTCATCTTTCCCTCATTCTTCACTTCCTTATCCAGAAAGAAAAGGCACATTGTTGATTAAATTTGAAGTGGGAGAGGGGTTGGGTGGGAAATGACATGGTCTCCAAAAGTTATATCTTGCTCCTTTGTAAGCTACTTCTTACTGACTTCAATACTATTCATTTACTCCTTTTAACCACTGGGGATATTTAATATACTAAAGCAATACTTTGCTAAGACTGTGGTAACATTGGCAAGCACTAGTATGACTGTCTTAAGTTATGCTTTAACTTCAGTGTTTTTTATGGAAGAATATGACTTGTCTAATGTTACAGATTTCTAAATGAAAAATAAGAGTAAACATTAACTATCATAATAAATGAGATTCAAACCAAGTAAAGGGCTTTATTCTGTATCTGGGCAGAGTAAGTCAGAGACTGGTAAAATCAGACACACAGGGCGACTAGGTGGCACAGTGAATAAAGCACTGGCCTTTGAGTCAGGAGGACCTGAGTTCAAATGCGACCTCAGACACTTGACACAAAAACTAGCTGTGTGACTGTGGGCAAGTCACTTAACCCCAATTGCCTTCCAAAGAGCAAAAAAACAAAAACAAAAACAAAAAACAGACACACAAAGGGGGGACCTGCCATCCAGATCTTTGCCATCAGCAGTAGATAATTCCATTTTATAGTAGTATCAGAAAGCACCATAAAAGAACTAAGAAAAAAAATCTTTTTTTTTCTTTTTGGAGGGGGAAGGTAGGGCAATTGGGGTAAAATGACTTGTACAAGGTCACATAGGTAGGGAAACAACATATCTTGAAAGCACTATGCTAGACAGACATATGTAAAGAAATATATAAAACTGCATGTTTTTAAAATACTTTTACAGAGCTTAAAAAGAACCTTAAGAAATCCTGGATAAGAAAAGCATTTCAAATAGTAAAATATCTTCAGATTTGATTTTGGGCCAAGTTTGTGGTTTAGTTGTTATGGGGAAATTCCCTTGAGGAAACTTTCTGCTAATCCTTAGGCACTGCTAATAGGATTCTGCTGATCCTGGGGCACTGAAAGGTTAAGTGGCTTGCTCAGTCTATGTCAGGGGTGGGACTTGAACCCTGGGCTACCTGACTCCAAGGCTTGTTTTCTATTTACTTTGCCCTGCTCTCTCATCTCAGATGCTTAGGCTTTCAACTTTGTACCAGAAACTCCGTAAAATCGAAATTCACTTGCAAGATGATAACACAGCGTTTACATAGTTTTGCATGCAACATGACTTACTCTCATCACATTGGAGCTTCATAATGAAGATAATTATCATTCCCTTTTTCACAGAGAAGGAAACTGGCTCAGAGAAGTTAAGAATTGCTCAGAGCTGTCTGAGGGAAAAGTCAAAATGAGGTCTTTCTGTATCTAGTTACATTCTACTATGCAATGTTCCTCCCATGTTTATTTATAAGAGAAAAAATAACCCAAAAGGAGAAAAGAAAAAGAAAAAAGTTCTTTTCATTCCTTAAAAAAAAAAAGGTTGATATGAATTCAATATGTAATTTTATATGCAGATTTAGTATCTGGAGGCACACTTGAACAGAAATGGTTTTTCCTGTCATTCTCCAACCTCCTTTCAAGCGCTAAGCCATGAGTCTGGGTTGTCAAAGACTATTCCGGTGAGTACAATTCCTGGCAGATGGTACCAGGCTGGAAGGTTTGGGCCCTGCGTATCATCTGCAGGAACATTGGCCAGGAAGTAGCCCATATACAGAGAGACTTTTCATCAGATTAGCTGCAGAAGATGAATGTTTTACCATGTCCAATTCTCAAGGACCACTATGTAGTACTTAATAAACGTTTATTGAATTGAACTGAAAAGGCCACGTACTAAGTAAGCCATAGAAGAGGTTGACTCTGCATCACTAGGGTAAGCACACACACTCATGTAATCATGGCTCTTTGATTTTAAAAAATATATAAAAATAAAAATAAAATCTACATTTGGAAGAATATAGGCAATTGGTACTTGAAATAGGTTTCTGCTCTCTACTTGGAGGCAGTAAGTTACAATAATGCAAATTCACATTAAGCATTTACTCTATATCAAACACAGTCTCTAGGTTTGTCCTGAGACTCATAAAAATCAACCCAGCCTCCTGTATTTTCTGCATTTGAATGTATGCTATATTTGTACTGATGATCTCTGAAGTTCTGTAGATTCAACTGTATTCAGTATTTAGTAGGAAATATACTGAACATTTATACTAAACTTTTTTAAAGTTATAATGGTTGAAGAAAAGGGTTTCTAGTTAGCTCTCAGCTAACAAGAAAGTCCAGTTAACCAGAACATAAAACTCTATAACAATTTAGGCTTTTCTGCATTGTGCCTCTTACACATGGGGCCATTGAATAATCCCCAGAAAGCAGGATTTATGAAAACATAGTACTGATATAGATGTACTTGGACGAGTCACAACCTCTCTGGGACTCTATTGCCTCATCTAGCTTATCTCTAAAGTTGCTTTCAGCTCTAAATCCTAAAAATTGTTATAGGACATTTGGGGGAAAAATGGAAGGGTGGCTATTCTGGACCTGTGATTTCATCAATTGTATGGCACTTCACTGCCATAGATCGGCAACTCATTTATAATTTCAAGACTTAGAAATTTGCCTAGGGCACTGATAGGTCAAAGGTCTCACTCCTGATCACTTAGTATATGTCAGAGGTGGGATTTGACATAATGTCTCATTTATATCCTATGGTTTCTCATTTATATCCTATAGTACACTGCCTTTTTCCTCTTAGCCCCCTTTCTGCTTTTCCTGAAAGACAGGAACAAATACTTTTAAATCAAAACATAAGTGGTAAACAAAGCATTTCTCTATTTGTCAGCAGACAAGTCTTTTTTTCTTCTAATATTCAGCTCAACAGCAACAACAGCAATTTTATTAATCTTGCTCTTTTTTCCCCAGGGTCCTCAGTATTACTCATTCTATAATTAATAGTTACTGAGTGTCCTTTGGATGCATAGCTTCTAATTAAAGAATTTTTCTTTGAAGGTCAGGTCATCCACAGTCATTCTAATACAAGATTTTCAATTTCTAACAGGTAATATCCATTATCCAAGAATATAAAACCTGAATTTGAAGTTTCCTTTGCTGAGTTCATTCAAACCAAAGCATAATCTTACCTCCTTTAGCCTCATTTTCAGTAGGCCTTCCCTCTAAATACCAAACAACTTAGTTTAAAAGACCCTAATTCCTTGAAGGTGACGGACAACACCACATACAAGTATTCTGTAGAGATTAGGTAAATGTATCATAGCAAGAAAGATGTGCATCTATCCCCAAATACATTCTTATTGAATTTATATAGCCAGAGCAAGAGCAACAGAGATTAGATAGATAGACAGATAGATAGATAGATAGATAGATAGATAGATAGATAGATGGAAAGATAGATAGATAGATAGATAGATAGATAGATAGATAGATAGATAGATAGATAGATAGATAGATAGATAGATAAGTAGATAGGTAGGGAGATAGGGAGATAGAGAGAGATGAGAGAGATAGAAGAATAGATAGATAGATAGATAGATAGATAGATAGATAGATAGATAGATAGATGATGGAGAGAGAGAGAGAAAGAGAGAGATGTGGTCATGTTTTCACAGAAAAGTAACTCCATCAATCATTATATATTTATTTTTTCTTTTCTTCTTCCTGTCTGTCATTTATCACAAAGCACAAATTAAATAGTTTCAGTGTACAAGTACATTCATTTTATTATTTCAGCAGATATGAAATAAATTTTAAAATTCCCTACCTTTGTCTCTTCTTCAGCTCAAAAATTTTTTCTCCAGAAAATTCACCAAATACTGGGTTGCAGATCTCACCAGAAATGTGAGGTCAATGCAGATGAGTTTCAGCTGATTTTTGAAAATTACGCCGATGGCACAAGAATTTAAACTCTGCTCCAGCTCTTTGGTAGCCAATCAACCTTCCCTTTGGGGTATCTGATGTCACAAAGTGTCACCGGGACTCCAGGACACCCACACTTCCTCTATCCTGCAGGGGCAGATATTCCCTAAAAAGCTCTTGTGGTTCCCAAATGACTAGACTAGTTTCCATTAAATTGAATATCTTCCCCAAGCTTTGTTTTGATTTCTAAATATATGTCATTCACATCCAAGAAGGCTTAGGAGCATTATGAGCAATGACAGTGCCACCCACACACTGACAGATCCTGTCAGACATGAGGGAGGGTAGGAGGGTAGGTTTCCTGTTAATGTACATTTCCAGGTTGTACATGAAGGAAGCTCTATGTTTGGGCTTTGAAAATAGTAGACATTTTTCAACTATCAGTGCTGAGAATGCCTAGTTTTTGTTTATTCTTCCTTATGCTAAGCACTTGGAAGTATCCAGAGATTTCATTCACTCGCCATAGTCTCCTAATAGCCTCTAATAATTGAATCACCATTACCATCCACTCACTTTAATTATTATCAGAAAGAATTTGTCAGACATGGCATCATCCCCCAAACTAGGGTTATGGCCTAAGAAATTCATAGAATAATAATAGACCAGATATATAATAACACATTACAATTTTCTCTGCTTAATAACATCTAATCTTCACAATACTATGAGATAGATTATTATCATTCTAGTTTTATAAGCAAAGAGACTGAAGCTCCAAAAGGTTAAGTATCTTGCCCAACCAAGACCACATACCTAAATGCATATAAGAAGAGTCAACATTAACTAGAATGTTCTTCTCTCTGCCTCTGTGTTACCTCCCTAAAACCCAAAAGGACTTTTGGGAAAGTAAATTGGTTTTATATGAATGAAGGCAGAGTGCTTGGCAGAGCAAGAAAAAAATGTATACAGAATCGTTACAATAATGGAAATGGGAATAACCACCACAAAACAAGGGAAAATTAATATTGCAAATATTTGGCACCCAAGAAAACTTCCCTCTCATTCATTGTAGTACACTTTATATAATAATAGATTTTCCCCCCAAGGTATTGATCAGTTTGGCTAGATTTTTTTTTCTTGTATTCTTTTGCTTAAAAAAAATTCTTTGTTATAAGGATTAGCTCTTTGGGAGAAAGTTACTGAGGAAAATTTAGGAAATGTAAAAACAAAAGATACCAATGCAAGCTATTGGATAACAAAATACCAAGCTCCAAAAACCTGTCCTATAGGGACTTCTGGAATGCCTAACTTCATTATGGAGATAGTGACATGAACTGGGGGGTCAAGCCAAGGAAGGCTACAAGAATCACTTGAGAGTGACACAAACAAGAAAGCAATGGGAAAAGGAAGTGAAAAGAAGAAGGGAAAATCTATCTGGAATCAAGTTGGTCTGGAACAATGAGGTTCTAGGACTTCTACTGAAGCATTCTAATCCACTCAGAGAGTTTCAAATGATCCAACTGAGATATTCAAGAGCTACCCATACCTGTTATGATCCAAACCCATACATGACCCAGGAACCATTCCATGGAGCATGCAAGGAATTAGATCTGTACTCTGACTCATTAAAAAATACATATGACCCATAGGCTCCTGATTGACCTGATTGTATCCTCTGACCAGGAATATGTTGAAAATGCTTGGCAACTGATCCAGGAGGAGTCAATGCCTCAAAAGGCAAATTTCTGCTATCAAAGAAAAATTATTTATGGTTCCCAAAAGAAGCATTTCAAGCACATAAGAACCAGTCAGGAACACATTTGTCAGCTCCTACAAAAGATCTTGGAATGTTTGCATTCCAAGAGACAATATATGCTTACAATCAGAAATAACTTACCTTGAAAAGCAGAATATAATCCTACTGGGGGAGGTAGGGAAATGGATCATTAATGGAATAGAGGACATTCAGGCATTTCTGATTAAATGAGCAGAGCTGAGTAGGGACTTTGAAATACAAATGCAAAAGCACATTCCTGAAGGGGGAAAAAAAGAGTCCTGAAAAGGAAATAATGAAAGAGATTATTTCAGAGATCATAGATAGTATAAAATGATTCAGAAGGAAGAGAGTAGAAACAATAGAATAATTTATTCAAAGACAACTTTAAAAAGAAAATCAATTTTGAAAGGCTTAAGAATTCTGATCAATGCAGTGAACCATAATGCTTCCAAAGGATATGCAATGAAGCATCTTACCTCCTGAGAGGGTTACAGGGTATACACAGACACATTTTTGGAATTGATGTGGATTTCTTTTCTTGACTCTCCTTAATTGTTACATGGGGTTTTCCCCTTTCTTTAGATTTCTAATGAGGAAGTGGAAGAGTAAGTGTTGGTAGAAGGGGGATTAGCAACAATATTCTTTTTTTTTTTAAAGGTGCTATTGGAACATTTTTTAAACACACAGAAGGAAGTTCAGATGGAAACACATCAGTGGAATAATTTTCAAAGTGATGTGTAGAAATAATTCTATGCTTTTTAAAATAAAAAGCAAATGACATAAAATGGAACTTCATGGTGTATCAGCAAGCCCCCTAGCATACCCAGGGTGGCTGCTAGCACAGGTTCTTAGATCTGCTTTTCTAAAGGAAAGCAACTCAAAATGAGTTAACAGTCTTATTTTAATCAATCAAACATATATCATGTACCTAGGTCAGGGGAAAAAGTCAGCACCCTAAACTTCAGAGAATGCGAATAAAATACAAACAGAAGTTGAAAACAGACAAAGAAACAGATCAGCAGACGGGCTTCCAGCCATCTGACCATTACATCCATACCCAGTCAGTTACCAGAGAGGGAAACACCAGCATCTGGGTTTTCAAAGCCGGGGGGCTCAACAGCTGCCCAGAGTCTCATCTGGTCAAATCACACAACTCTTTTTAAAGTGAGCCCTGAAGCAAAGCCTCACATCAGGGTATATATAGCCTTCTCCTGGATCAGAGAATTTCAAAGCCCTCTTGACCCACTGCCCAATCACAAAGTAATAAGGTGTGGGCATTCCTGAAGAACAAGCCTCTTGCCACAGGCTCCATGTGACCACATTCAGCCTATTAGGGGGCAGAGTATATTTTCAATTCAGGGAAGGTTCTCAGAGCTACTTAAGCCTATCAAAGGGCCTAGGGGCAGGGAAGATCTTCAGATTCCCATAACACATGGTTATGTGTGAAATTCTCTTGTATTCTGCTATGTATATGGCAGTGACCTTTTTGTAGTGTTCAAGTTCAGAATGAAAATAATGTTTTTAAAAGAGATTTTCAAACTTACCTTTAATAAGAGATTTCCCCCAGAACTCTAGAATGAGTGCATAATGAACAAGAAATTATGAGAAAAGTTTGATTTTGCTTTTGGGGATCAGGTTTCTCCAGGACTGAACCTTGGGTCTGAGCCCAGGGGAAGAACCTTTTTTTGTGGAAAAGTCTCCCATAATCAGGCCATGTGTGATAGTCATATTATTTAGGAAACTGCATGCCATGGAAGCAACTTGCATCTTGCTGGTAATTAGATATATCAAGTACCATATAAATAGCTATGAGGCATGGAGAAAAATGATGTGGAAATGCTGGAATGTTGTAGCATCTATAAAATCTAGTCATTTGCTTAGCCAATCTCAAGGATCAATGTGAAATCCGAACTATATATGCATGCACCAAAATATGACTATATATTAACATTAAATTCACACAAATTGGTTAATCTGCTGACTGATTGGTATCCTTAGGATCATCGTAATCATAGACTTCTATACTCTAATATGGAGATAGTGACATGAACTGGAGGTCAATCCAATGATGCGGATCCCAGTCAATTTATGTCTCCTTATTTTGTTGGGCTCTGGCTGCACTCCTATGAGTATTTTACAGAGGATCTATCTACTTCACATGCTCCAGCCCTACCTCTAGAGCTCTTGACAATGTGTGGATTCTGATGAATTCATCAGGTGCTTCTTCATTCATCACACTCTTACTGCACCTCCCAGAATCACTGAATTTGAGATTTGTACAATTTGAGTAGTATACCTATACTGTATGAAGACATCCACAGTGAGAGATCTCACCGCTTCTCTAGACAATCCATTCCACTTTTAGGAGCTCTAATTGTTGGGAATTTTTTTCTTTAAATCAAGCCAGAATTAGCTTCATTGCAACTTCTCCCCATAGTTCCTGATTCTGTTCCTTGTAGCCAAAGAGAAGTCTAATCCTTCCTCCACATCACAAGTGCTCAGAAGTTGAAGTGGACTCCCCATGTTCCTCAACCCTTTAAGACTTCTCTTCACCAGACTTAAAATGACAGGTTACTTCAATCAATATTCATAAGGCATGATCCCTTCACCATCCTGTATGTCCTCTTCTGGACACTCTCCAGCTTATGAATATCCTTCTTCTTCTACTATTTCTTCTTAAACCATAGGTCTCCAGAACTGAACACAGTACTCTAGATGAAGTATGACAAAGGCAGAGTACAGTGGCACTATCACCTACTTATTCCTAGAAGCTATGCTTATGCTTATTTTAATTCAGAGCAAAGATTGCCTTCGTTTGTTGATGACCACATCACAGTTTTTGAGCCTATAGTTCACTAAAATCCCCAAATCTTTTTCAGAAAAACCATGGTCAAACCATGCCTCTCCATTTTAGATGTAAGATTTTTTTTTTTTTGGTCAATGTGAGACTTTACATTTATCCCTATTGAATTCCATTTTGTTTGATCCAGTCCAATGTTTTGACCTATCAGGATCGTTTCAGATCCCATTTCTGTTATTCAGAGTGTTAGATATACCTCCTAGTTTTGTAGTGTCTGAAAATTTGATGAGTATTATATCTGCACCATTACCTAAATCACTGATAAAAAATGTTACACAATAGTGTTAGCTATTATTGTTATATGTACTCTCTGACTCCAATTTTTCTATCAATTCTGAATGCAAATAATTGGATTGCATCCTTTTCCGTTTCCCCTACAATATAGCTGGGTTTTGTTGCTATAGAATTAAAACTGTAAATTCATTTTTATTTTTCATTATTTTTATTATACAGGCATGACCCATCCATGAGCAATGAAAAACTTTCTAGTTATGCAAGTAATTTTATTTAAGTAACGTTTTGTAATTCTGTATATGAAGGTCTTGAGTATATTCTGGTAGATTGATTCATGTATTTTATTATGTCATAGTTATTTTGAATGGTAGTTCCTTTGATATTATATGCTTTTATATTCTGTTAGTGACATTTAGAATTGCTGTTTATTTTTATTGGTTTATTTTGTTTCCTTATTTACTGAAGCTATTGTTTCAACTGATTTCTTTGTTGATTCTCTAGGATTTTCTAAGTAAACTATCATGTTTTGTCTCATCTTTGCCTTAAATTTATTTCTTTTGTCATTGTTGTTGCTAGCATTTCTAGAATTGTGGCAAATACAGGGAGAAAAGAGAGAAGGGACATTCTTCCTTTACTCCAGAATTAATGGAGAAATATGTTGGTGTTTCCTCATCACATGTAATGTGAGCTTTGTGTTTTAGACAGATAATTTAATCATATTAAGAAAGGTTTTTTCTATGTTTTCAATGAATGTTGTACTTTGTCAAAAATCTAATGTTATACTTTCTAACGGTACTTTGTCAAAGGCTTTTTTCTTTACATATCTGTATATAATACAAATTATATTATGTAGTATATTTCATATGCTTGTATGATAATATGTTTATTTGTATATAATCATGGTTTAAAGTGTTCTTGCTTTCAGTGATTAATTTAATTGTTTTTCTAATATTTAACAACTGTTGAATACCTGACACATATCTAACTTGATCATAGTAAGAGGGGGGAAAAATCACTTTGGATAAATTGCTGCAGTCTTTTTGGCCAGAATATTTTAGGGGGTGGGATGTAAGGTGGGGGGAATCTCTACAAATTAATGACACGTGGTCTATAGTTCTCTTTTTGTGCTTTAACCTTGTGTGGTTCAGGTCTAAGGATTCTATTTGTCTCATGAAAAGAGTTTGGTAGAGTGTTTTCTTTCTCAAATTTAGAGAATAGTTTGTGGGCTATAGATACTAATTATTCTTTCAACCTTTTATATAATTGTCCTATAAATCAATTTGGATAAGGGTTTTTGGTTTGGGGTTTTTATAGTAGTTCATTTACAAATAAATAGTTCAGTTGGCATTTCTGAAATTATTTAAAATCTTTGCTTGGTGCTTTGTTGATTCGAGAATTTTATAATTTTTTAGATAATCTTCTGTTCCTTTTGAATTCCCAATTTTGCTGGCATATGGTAAGTGTGTTATAAGTTCAGGTTAGGTTCTGATTAATTCTTTTCATTTTTATCCGTTATTTCACTGTATTCTTTTTAAAATTTTTATTCATTTAATTAAACTCTTGTCTTCTTTTAAGTCAAGTTGATTAAAGGTTTATTTCTTTTGTTAATCTTTTCAAAGAACCAACTTTTAGCTTTTTAAAAACTCATTTCTAAAGATCTTTTGTTTCCCAAATTACTTTCCTCTAATTTTCAAGATTTCCTCTTTTGTTTTTATTCTGGATTTATTTGTCAGTTTTCTAAATTATAATTGCATATTTAATTTTCTCTTTTTTCTATTTTGTTGGTATGTGTCATCAAGGATATAATTTTTCCTCTGAGGATGACTTCAGCTGCATTCAAAACACACAGTAGGTAAATTTCACAGTTTCAATGTTAACAAATTTTTTAAATGACTAGGGAAAAGATTATCAAATATAAAGGACAGGATACTTGAATAAGAAGAGATTTTTCCACAGTCACAAAAAAATCTCAAAAGGAGATGGGATAGTATATTTAAAAAACCAAAAAAAAAAAAACCAAACCCAAAACAAACAAACCAAAAGAACTCAAACTGAAACTCCAAATCCATACCCTACCAAGCTAAGCCTAATCAATGAAAATGGGCACATTCAAAAAATAGAAGTGTAACAGCAAGAGACTTTAATCTTCCACTCCCAGATGTGAATAAATATACTAGAAACATCAACAAAAAGAAAACAGAGAAATAGAAGTGAACAAACAGTTGGGAAACTATACAGTTTGAAAGACAGAATTTTCTGAATGGGACTATTAAAGAACATATATGCATATGTTTGCATATATATATATACACACATATATATATATATATATATATATATCAGCACCACATGACACTTTTAAAAATAGGCACATAGAAATTATACAGCATAAAATAGAGCATAAATAAATTATAAATTTATGCAAAAAAGCAAAAATATTAGCCATATCCTTTAAAGATCATAATGCAATAAAAATCTTCATTAATATAGGGAGCATAAGCAAAAGATACAAATCTAAAAGGAAGCTTATGGATGACCAAAAACAAATTAAAGAAACAATAGCTACATGAAAGACAATGATAATGATGAGACACCATATATTTTTAAAAGTATTTCTATGTGTTTTACATATATTTCTTGTATACAACAGTTTATTGGGTGTTTTGTTTTTTGTTTTCCATTAATCCATTCTCTTTCATTTTATAGGGGAATTCAATCCATTCTCATTTAGGTATATAATTATTAAGTTTATGTTTTTTTCAATAAAATCAATAAAATCAGTCTTTGTAGTTGATATTACTTACAATAATCTGATGGTTGTATCCTATCCCGCAGTCTCTACCCCCATTTCTCCTGCTTAAGTTACCCTGCTCAGTCCCTTATTTCTTAAATTTACTTTAATTAATATCCTGCCTCTCATTTGCTGCCAAATTTACTGCATGAGAACTATAATACTTCTTTCCCTAGGACCCTGATACTACCTCTGCTGGTTAGGAAGCAGTCTCAAAAAATATTATTCTTCTTTGAAGAACAAGGTTTCCAGAAGCACCCATTCCTTCTAGTCAAAACTAATTTCTTGGCTCATGGTGAGCCCTCCCCTCAAAGAGGATGCCATGTTGTACACTGAGGCATCCCAACAGTGTTTCACACTCAAATTCTAGTCTACATTTGTAATTTTTCCAGCTTTATCAAACCAGCAAGGATTTATACTCATTGGCATAGCCTTTGAGAAGCTGGGATCACCTCCATACCACTTGAAGGTATCAGAGTAAGATTTTGTTAGATTTGATGAACAGATGAAATCATGCACAAACAAAACAAAATGTGTCCCTATGCTAGCCTGGCTTATTGGCAAGAGCAATGAATTTTAAAAGTCTGGTTCAAATGTGATGTGTAATACTTATGACACTGTTAAAGAATTTTCTCTCTCTAAGTCTCAATTTCTTCATCTGTAAGATGGAGCTAAGAATACTTGCTCCACACTCCCAAACCCCAATGCATGTAACTAACAAGATGCTCCATGCCTTAAGACCACTTCTTTGATTTATAGAAACAATAAACTAAACTTACAAACAAGGTATGAACAATTCCTAGACACCTCCATTAGAACAGTAAATTAAAGGGATAAACTATATAGAATAATCATAAAAAGTAGGCATCATGGTAGAGTTGGTAGAATACTGGACTGGAAGTCAGGAAGGCCTGGATTCATGTCTCATCTCTGACACAATTAGGTGATCATCAGACAGTCTCATTTGGCAACTCTCTAAAAGTCTGTAAGGAGTTGATGATCTGCATCAGTGAAAGGAGTTTCTACATTGGGAGTTGTCTACCCAGATGAAACAGTAAGTTCAAACCTAAATAAAATAAAGGAGAAAGGAATTCTCCCCATATTTCATTTTGTAGACCATAATTAAATATATCTACCAGTTTATATCTCTTCTAAAATCCTATTTAGGATGCAGTGATTCTCTAATTGGATGGGTTTGGAGATACATCCTTGACCTAAAATTACCGGTATTCATATAAAACCAGTTAAGGGATCTTCTGAAACCTTTGGTTGCAAACATGGTCCAAAAAAAGGCAAAAAAGAAAATCTCCAGGTAATTATTAAGCTGCTACTGGTTTAAAGACCATGTCTAGACCATGGAAGCTTCTAAAAAGTTGATTCAATTTTTGAGTGAAGTTTAGTCCTGAAAAGATAAATTTATCCCAAAGCAGCCCATGTTTATACACACAACCAGTTTTATCATTATGACAATCAAGTCCATAATATAGTGTGACTAATTTAAAAAGTTATACATGAGATCACAGCACTAGATTTAGAATGTGAGTCTCCCCGAGTCCAATCCAGCACTGAGCTCCATGAGTAAGGCATCCTAGAAGGTATTTGATCAAGTTTGCTTTAGGAACATTTTGCTAAATTTCTGGTGGCTTGCAGATACACTTTTCTCTTTCAGTAGATTTAAAAACCATCACCAAAATGTTATCGTTCTTTAGTTTTTGTCAATATTTAGAATCAGAAGTACCTGTCAAAGTCATTCTCTTTAGGCAGCAGTGAATATATTCTTTACAGAGATTAATCACCCTTCCACTTTGCTTTACATGAAGTAGGACCTTGTGTCAAATGGTGTCAATAGCAGAGCCAGATAGCATCAAGCAGTCCTCTTTCCCTGACTCTGAGGGCAGCCGCCCAGAAGTCATGCTTTCTGAAACATGACAATGCCACACACTTGTTTGTAACTGTCTGTTATTGCTTATGGGAACCATTCTATAGAACTGCTTGTATCATTTAATTCATGAAGTTTAAGATATTTGGTGAGCCAGGCAACGTTTGAGCTTTTATGTGCGGTCGCCTAACCAATATTTTCCCACTGTTGTTTCACATTTCACTTTGCATTTGAACTTAATGTTAAAGCACAAAAATATGTCAATACCTTTAAGCACATCTATATTTATGTAACATTTTCACCTACTAACTTAGAACACATACATATCAAGCACTCAAAATAAATCTGAGTTAGCTTTGTTTTGGTTCCAAATCTGACAGCTTGACAGTTTCCACAGTTGTGTCTCAGGTGATGCCCGACTTTCATTTTATTCTCTCTTTCTCTCTGGTTATACTTTTAAAGAAATGTTTGCTTCTTAGAAATTACCTGAACTTTTCACAGGAGGAAATTTCTACTTCCCAGCCTTGGTTCTAATCATCACTTGTTAGATGGTTACTGTCACTGCCTTCACTGACACTATCACTGTCACTGTCACTATCACTGTCATTTCCATTGTTGCGGTTTTTAGTCTTGCCTTGATGGTTGCTTCCATTACTGTTACTGTCACTGCTGTCACTGCTGTCACTGCTATCACTGCTGTCACTACTGTCACTGCTGTCACTGCTGTCACTGCTGTCACTGTCACTGCTATCATCAGACTTGCTATCACTATCACTGTCACTGCTGTTGTTGCTGTCACTGCTATTATCAGATTTGCTCTCGCTGTCACTACTGTCACTGCTGTCACTACTGTCATCACTATCATCAGACTTGCTATCACTGCTGTCACTGCTGTCACTGCTATCATCAGACTTGCTATCACTATCACTGTCACTGCTATCACTACTATCACTGCTATCATCAGACTTGCTATCGCTATCACTGTCACTACTGTCATTGCTATCACTGCTGTCATTGCTATCAGATTTGCTGTCACTACTGTCACTGCTGTCACTGCTATCATCAGATTTGCTATCACTGTCACTACTATTACTACTGTCACTGCTGTCACTACTATCAGATTTGCTATCACTATCACTACTGTCACTACTATCACTGCTGTCACTGCTGTCACTACTGTCACTGCTATCAGATTTTCCATTGCTATCACTGCTGTCACTACTATCACTGCTGTCACTGCTGTCACTACTGTCACTATCAGATTTTCCATTGCTATCACTGCTGTCACTACTATCACTGCTGTCACTGCTGTCAATGCTATCAGATTTGCTTTTGCTCTCACTGCTGTCACTACTATCAGATTTACTATCACTGCTATCACTGCTGTCACTGCTATCGCTGCTGTCACTGCTATCACTATCACTGCTGTCACTGCTGTCACTGCTATCACTGCTGTTGCTGCTGTCACTGCTGTCGCTGCTGTCACTGCTGTCACTACTATCAGATTTGCTATCACTGCTATCACTGCTATCACTGCTGTCACTGCTGTCACTGCTGTCGCTGCTGTCACTGCTGTCACTACTATCAGATTTGCTATCACTGCTATCAGTGCTGTCACTACTATCAGATTTGCTATCACTGCTATCACTGCTGTCACTGCTGTCGCTGCTGTCACTGCTGTCACTGCTGTCACTGCTGTTGCTGCTGTCAGATTTGCTGTCACTATCACCAGTATCAGATTTGCTGTCACTATCATTGCTGTCACTACTGCCATTTCCTGTGCTTCCATCACTGTTGTTGCCATTATGAGAGCCGTCACTATCATCATCATTAGTGTCTGATCCACTGTCACTATCCTCATCTCCTCTTTCATTGCTATCAGTGTCACCACCATTGCTATCACCATTTGATCCATCAGGTTCATTAGAATCATTGCCCTCACTATTACTGGCATCCTCACTTTCAGAGTGGGCATCATCCTCACTGCTATTAGGGTCATCTCCTTGCATAGATTCATTGTCAAAGTCATAGCTCTCATCATATCCATCACTGTTGCTTTCACTGCCAGCGTTGTTGGGTTCAGCTTTGCCAACAGGTTTTGATTTCGGGTTGTTTCCCACAGGCTCATTGTCAGCCTTCCCTGCCCCATCACGGGATCCTTCATGAGAAACAATGTCACCTCCTTTACTTCGGGGAACATCGTTTACTTTCTCAGCTTCTTTAGTAGTTTCCATACCATTGCCATTGCTGGTCACATTGTTTTCTACCCGCTGTGAAATAGCAGAGGAAGAAAAGTGTAAATAAAACAACAATACTACCATAAAATTGTGCAAATTGGACTATCAATTAATTTGATACAATGCTAACTTATATTTTAAAATATTATATTTATATTTCTGTGGCATTTTTACTTTGTTTGATCTTGAAAGATCTTCACTCTGGGGACTCCTCAACAGTCACCTCAAATTCTCTGCCCCAGAGGAACTCTGAGTGACTTTGGCAAAGTAGAAAGGGAGTTAGATTGGGATTAAGAGTAGGCACATGTGAATTCTATGCCTGCTACTCCTTACCAAGCCACTTGCCCTCGATTGCTATCAATCTGCCTGTATTTCTTCATTATTAAAATCTGATGCCATTTGACTAGATTATTCTAAGTTCCCTTCAAGTTCTGCAAGCCACGACTTGGCAAATTCATTGTTCAAGGTACAATTTTACAAAAAATGTTTACAAACTTGTATAAATCTCAATTCCCAAAGTTATACCATGTCAATGCAACAAAAATTCCCTTTCTTTTTATTCAGGTAGTATAAAAGGCTAATGTAGACAAATGCTATTTTAAAATTTTATTTGAGTGAAAAAATTTGGAGAAAAAATGTTTCTGTTTGAGCTTACTAGACAAAAAAAGATTCTAAAACTTACTTTTTCTTGGTTTCTGTCAATGGCATTGGGACCTGATTCTTCATTTAATCCATTTTTGCCACCTTTAAAGGGTAAAGTCAGTTCCATGGTAGCTTCTACTGTATTGTCATGATCTTCATCACTCTTTGAAGTATTTTCTCCTTTGAGGAAATCATCTTTGTCTCCAGTGTCATCATCTTCATTGGCATTACCTGAATTTTTGCTTAAGCTATTATTGCTGTCATCTTCATCTCCATTTTCCTCAACCTCATTGCTACGAAAGCTTGAATCCCTATCATCAACAGTGCTTTCATTTCTCTCCTCTGCTTTTTCTCCCTCATCATCACCAGAACCATTGCCTTCAAAGGTATCAGCTCCATTACCACTAGCACCACCATCAATATCATTCCAGCTTCCATCTTCTCCATTGCCATTTGGAACTTCACTTCTTTCTGTTGGAGCCTCGGTTTGATTACTTTCGTGTCCATCTCCTCTATAAAGAGTTTCTTCATTTAGACCACCTTCGTTTTCATCAATGTGTCCCTTTCCTTCATTTGCATTGCTTCTGTTCTGGTTTACATTCTCTTGCTGAATATTTATCATTTCAGTTTGGTTTGTGTTGGTAACATTCCCTTCTTTGATATTTCCACTAGTGGTTTCATTATTATCATTCATTCCATTTCCTGCCTTGTAAATAATGTCTTCAAAACCATTTGTCATGTCATTTTCTCCATTCCTATCTCTCGCTAATGTTTCTGGATACATTATTTCCCCATGCCCATCTCCAGCATCTCTCTCTCCTTTGACTAATATAAGACTAGAATAAGTGCCCTTTTCTCCTGTCTTTGCATTCTGAACAGCACCCCCTTCTCCTTTACTACTGCCATTTTTATGTAGTTGTGTACTCTTCTCATCTTGATATGTAAGGTCTTCATTTGTTTCATTATTTTCTTTGACAATGCCATCAACAATTATCTGATCCTAAACGAAGACAAAATAAATAAGCAAAATCATTTAATATCTTGGTCATAATGTATTTGAATAGAAGCTAAGCCATTCTACTTAGGTAGTAATTAATAATCCTAAATCTAATTTAAAAATAAATTTTGGTCAGTGATTCATTTAAATGAAGGGGGCATTGTAGGGCACTGGAAAAAAGATTGATTTCAAAGTGAGAGGAGTCTTAGGTCTGATTTTGACTCTACCATCTACTACCTGTGTAACATTAGCAAAATACTGAAATTCTCTGGGTCTGCTTCTTCATCTTCAAGTCAGTCAATAAACATTTTAAAGCACCTATGCTAAGCAATGAAGATTCAAAAAGAGATAAGACAGTCCCTGCCCTCAAGGAGCTCACAATTTAATGGGGAAGAAAACCATCAAACAAATATGTACAAACAAACTACATGCAGAATAAATGGGAAAACAAATTAAAAGAAGGAAGGCACTACAATTAAGGCAAGCTGAGAAAATCCTCCTGTAGGGAATTAGATTTTGCTGGGGACTTAAAGGAAATCAGAAAAGCCAATAGGAGGGAGATCATTCCAAGGATGGGGGGCAGCAAGATAAAATGCCTGGAGCAAAAAAAAAAAAAAGAAAAAAAAAAGGAGTGTTTTGTTCATGGCATAACCAGGAAGTCAGTTTCACGGAACAAAGAGTACATGTTGGGGAATTAAGGTATTAAGAAAACTGGAAAGGAGGGAGCTAGGTTATGATGGTGCTTGGGCCAAATAGAGGATTTTGTATTTGACCCTGAAGCCTACAGGAACTGCCAAATGAAATGGTTGGACTGAATGATTTCTAAGGTCAGCTCCTAACTCTAGATCCTATAATCCTATGACTTTGGTCAAATTACTTCCTCTCTCCACACCTCATTTTCCTCATCTGTGAAATTTGAAATGTGGTAGAAATGATCTCTAAGATGATAATCTATATTCAATTTCTATTATTCTAAATCATCAGAAATATGTAATGTGAATACACTTCCTAAAGAAGTACTCAAAGCATTGGCTTCTAACATGATAGAAGTAGCATGAGGAAAGGCATACACACACACACATTTATACGTGAGTATAGACACACCCATATATACACATTTATAATTTTTTGTTGTTTTTATAAATTTCATTTAAAATCAAAAGCCAACACTAAAGTTACAGAGAATCTTAAAACAGTTTTTGAAGCAGGCAAATCAGCTACTAAAAAATTAAAATGGCAAATTTCTCAAAGGAATACAAAGTTACTTTTAAGAGATCGTTCAAATGTGCCTATCAGAAAATAAATTTTCTTACTGAATTACTACAAATAATATTTCCAAAATGTTCATGGTAACAAAATAATACAAATATGTTGCCTATGGAATACATAATAACATTTTAAAAGTGCTTTATGGATACAAATTATTTATGGCAAATATACTTAGTATGTGCTTAAGGGATATTACCTCTATTTTTAGAAGGCAAGAGTTTTGAATGCTTCTTTGGGAAGTGTGCTTGTGTTATGTTTCTGGTTATTTGGAATACAAGAAATTTCAGTCATATTCCTAATTTTGTAGATGAAGAAAATGAGATCCAGAGAGAAGGAATGATTTGACCAAGGTCACAGGATTGTAAATCAAAAAGACACCTTAGAAGTCTTCAACTCCAACCTCCTCATTTTATAGATAATAAAAGTGAGGATGAGAGAAATGAAGTCCAGCATCACACAGGTAGGTAGAGGCAGAGTCAAGATTCAAACTGAGTCCTCTGATTCCCTCAATTAGAATAACGCTAACAACCTTGTGGATATTTGATAATTGAGTAAATGAACTGTTCTCACTTCAAAATCTTAAGATTTTATGTAACTGTTCTTTTTTTAATTTTTAATTTTAATTTTTTATTTTTGTGTAACTTTTCTATTAGATTTTAAAATTTTTATGAAAAAAGTGTTCATTCTCGACTGCCACCAACTCACTGTCCATTAAGCAAAGACATGCTTCAGAGCTCAGCCGACCAATGGCAAAAGATGCATTATACATCTGTTATGGTAAGCACTATATTGGGCTAAGAAGCAGAATATGACTATCTCAAAACTATACCTCAATGGAAGCAGATGAGATATGGTTGATTACATTCATTTGCAAGAATATCTAGTTTACGGGAAATTTCAAGGGTGTCAACTAAACCCTCTTTCTTTCCTTCTACTGATGTTTAGATGGCAAGGGAGGAAAGTGCTTCACCGTAGAACAGGAACATAAGTTCAAAATACAGATAATAATCAGACCACAATTCAATTCAATTGAATTCAACTTTTATTAATAGTCTATTGGTGGCAGCTAGGTGGCGCAGTGAATAGAGCACCGGCCCTGGAGTCAGGAGGACTTGAGTTCAAATCTGGCCTCAGACACTTACACTTACACTTAACACAAAAACTAGCTGTGTGACCTTGGGCAAGTCACTTAACCCCAATTGCCCTCCAAAAAGCAAAAAGAAAAAAAAACAGTCTATTGGATAAAAAGCACTGCACTCAGCTCTGGAAGTAAGGCAATGTTGCAAATAAAAGCTATAATGAATAATACATGAGAACCCAAAAGAAACATACAATAAAACGTTATGTTAACTCTAAGATGGAGGATTGCTTCCAATGCAAAGAATCAGCAAGTCTTCCTGCAGCACGTAACCTGGGAGCTGGGCTTTAAAGGATGGCTAGGATTTCTACAGAAAAGAGAACATTCCAGGCACAGTGAATAGTATGAGAAAAGACAAAGAGGCAGGAATATACAAAGCAATAGGAAATACCATTGGGTGATGCTAGATTGTTAAGGACCTTGATGAGATGAGACAAAAGAGCATTATTTTACTTGGGAAGTAGTAGAAAGTCACTACAGAGGAGTTGCATTACTATATTTATACATAAGAAAGATTATTCTGGCAGTGACATGAAGTATGAATTTGAAAGGGGTAAAATTAGAGGTGGGGACATCTGTTAAGATGCTGTTACAATACTCTAGATGGGTAGAGGGAGTACTTATACAACAACCATACTTTGGGCAGGTCCAATGGGGCTTTGCAACAAGGTGGAAAATTTAGAGGATGTCAACAGCCCTGTCCCAGGACTCCTTTCTTCCCTTGCTACTCCCACCTCAAAGCATGTTCTTTTCAGCAGCTTAGAAACTTAATGGTTTCCCAAGTGTACTTCCTCTCCCAAACAGGCACAACCTACATGATCCTGTCCCCCTTATGTAGAGACACACAGTACATATACTACCACTTGGCCCAGACAAAACAATTGCTAGTTATACCTCTGGTATGTACTAGAGGATAGAGACTACAGTGGGAATAGAGAGTAGGAAAAGGATTGGAGAAGTTTTTCAAAAGGAATTTTCAAGTGGAAGATGCAAAGAAATAAAGAATAAAAAGAAAACACATTCTAAATGTATGATACCTGTTTAGTCACTTCTGGTTTTCCTGAACAATTTAAATCCTTTGATCTATCAAAATCATATCTCTCTTGAGGTCTGATCTGAGAAACCTGTCAAATAGGAAAAAGGAAATTAAAGTATTTATTATGTCTGAAATACGCTTAATTTTCTCAAAATGGCTTTGTGAAAAACATTTAAAAAACAATCACACATGTAGAAGATAAGCAAATAATTGTTTGTCTTAGATTAGAAAATATAAAAAGTTTAAAGCAGGTATAAATGTTTAAAATATTCTATACAGCTCCAAATTATATGGATATATTGATCAGCCTAAATGAAATTGTTGTGTTTGGCATACCTGTGACAAAAAGGGCCTGAGTTATTTCCTGGGGATGTGTCTTTTCTTGAATAGTTCCTTTATCACTCTCCCCCCCCCAAAACACACACACACACACACACACACACACACACACACACACACATACACACACACACTCAGCAGGAAATATCCTCTTCTGGTTGTCCAAATTTGATAAATAATTTTAATAAAGAGTTTTAAAATATTTTATAGATATATTTTAATACAACTTCATTTCTGAATATATTCCTCCCCCTTTCCCTGTCAAATGAGTCATTCTTTACTACAAAGAATTTTTTAAAAAGCATTTCACCAAAACCAAACATCTTATTAATCATGTCCATGTTATACCCCATACTCATAGTTCCCTGCATCTGGAAAGAAGCAAGCATTTTCAGTACTCACCTCCGGGGATAAGCATAGTCATTCAGTATTCTAAAACATAGTTGGTGCCCTTATTGGTCATAGTCTATCTCCTAGGGACACTCAGAGCTGAGAATCTACTATTAGCAGTATCTATTTCTATTTGCTGTTACCTTCCTGATGGTGTTTCCTGTCTAACATGACACTTTATCATAGCCCATAGTTGGCTCTGGTAGCACTGCCTTCCTTTAATGTTCTCAGGTAAAATGACGTTCATTACCCAAGATTTCTGTCCATTTTTAACAGATTTCTCCCTCTCTAATCTTCTGCATGTTATCACTCATTGCCTTGTCATTATGATTTGCTATACCTTAGACATGCAGAAGGCTACAGACAGGAGTAGTCCTATGATGTCTTCTTTCAAAAATGCAACCACCCAGAGGATTCTGGGAAGATGGCAGAGTAGTTCAGAAAATTCCAAGCTCTCAATATTTTCCCCCACAAATGAGATAAAATAGCACCTTAGGGTGAACAAAGTGTGGGTAAAAATAAATAAGAATAGGGGCACAACAGGGGTTTTCCTGGGATAATTTGAGAATATCAGAAGAAAAATCTCAGGATGAGGATTGGTCTCAGTGAAGAGTAAACGCTTCCAGGCTAGGATCAGCTAACAAGAAGGTAAGATTGAGTGAACCTCTGATAACAAGGAACACCAGGCCCAGCTGAGAAGGAAAGAGCTCATGTTGGGTAAGTGCAGAAGCAGTGGGGTGGAATGGACCTGTCTGTGCACACTTATAGGATGCTGGAGGTTTGGCTTCAGTTTCAGGCTAGAGGAGAGAACTAAAGATCTGGGGCAAGAGGCACCATCCCCCATACCCCAGGGCTAGAGGTAATTACAAAAAAATAAGCTATTACTACAAAAAATGCAAAGGCAAAGGAGAAAGAATCCAACCGTAGAAAGTTATGGGAATAGAGAAGACCAGGGATTCATCTTCAGAGGAGGATATTGAAGCAAAGAAATCCTCTCCTACACCAAAGAGTGTCAAAAGGTGACCTATCCAAAAATAATTAATAGAAGAACTTTTAAAAAAAACTTTAAAAATCAAATGAGAGAGATGGAGGGTAAACTTTTTAAAAAAGAATAAGAAAAAGAATAACCCAAGAAAAAGAAAATTACGAAAATAAAGTCAACCAATTTGAAAAGGAGATCTAGAATCATAAGGAAGAAAATGATGGGCAAGACAAAGTCAGCAAAGTTATAGGAGATCGAGAAATAATTAAAATAAGAAGAACAGAAAAATAGAACAAAAAGTGAAATATCTTATAAGAAAAACAAATGATCTGGAGAACAGATCAAGAAGAGAAAACTTACAAATAATCAGACCATCTGAAAACTATGATAAAAAAAGAATCTTGATACAATAATACAAGCAGTAATTAGATAACATTGTCCCAAAGCATTAGAAAGAACAAGGAGGAGAGGAGAAATAGAAAAAAATCCATTGATCACCATTGGAAAGAGAACTTATGAGGAAAACTCAGTGGAATATTATAGTCAAATTCTGAAAACCCCAGTTCAAGGATAAAATATTAAAAACAACAAGAAAAAATTGACTTAAGTATGAAGGTGCCACAATTAGAATAGCACAAGACCTAGTAGCAGAGACACTAAAGGACCACAGGTCTTGGAACACTATATGTCAAAGAGCAAAACAACTGGGGCTCCAGCTGAAAATATCTAAGTTAAGCAAAATTGCGAATGAAAAAAAAAATGAGCATTTTATCAACCGTCAGACTTTCAAGACTTTGTTCAAAAAAGAAAATCACCTGAACTTAATAAAAGATTTGACATACAAGAGGCAAGAGAATCATAATGTACATACCAAAGACTGACACAAGAGATTCAACCAGGACATACTGTTTACTTTTTATATGTGTAAAATGTAGGCTAAGATTGTCATTAGTAATTTGGTAGTTAATAAGAAAGATTGGGGTATAATCTGACTTTAAAAAGTAAAACCACTTAGGAAGAGCTAAAAAGAGTAATTATCTTATACAAATGAGGTGCAAGAGGAAGAATCAAAATAAAGGAATTAAATGGCAGAGAAGAGCTGGTAGTTCTAGTAACCTACTTTCATTGGAAATGGGTTTAAGAGGGGACAACACATATATATCTAGAAGAGTATAAAAGTCTCCTAAATTCAGAAGAAATAAAATAGTAAGGGTATAGGGAGGGGGGAGAGGACAAGGGAGAGATCTCTAGAGGGGAGGGTGAGGAAATAGGTTAAAGGGGGCATAGAGGGGTGTTTAAATTTACTAGCATGGGAGGACAGGGAAGGAATACTTGGAGACGGGTAGGCTAAGTTATAGGAAGGCAAGGTAGCAGGCTGGAGTAAAGTAGAGGAGTCAGGAGGGATAGAAAACAAGAGACATACACAAACATAAATATAAGGAGCACAATTTATTAGAGAAAGTATATGTCTTTGTATGTATGTATGTATGTGTATATACATACATACATACATGTGTATGTGTATATCTATATCTACACAGAAATATATGTGTATATCTATATCTACACAGAAATGTATGTGTATATCTATATCTACACAGAAATATATCTGCACTTAATTGTGGTCTTCTGGAGTAGGGGCTGGGAGGAAGGACAAAAAACAGAACCAAGTAAAAAGTGCACAGCAGAAAACAAAAGAAAATCTACAAGGAAGTAAAGAAAAGATGGACAGCTCTCAGTACAATGTATAGTATTTATCATACAAACTTTCTTGAAATGAAAATTTATTATTATATATTTTGAATCCTCTTCTGTTAAGCACATAACATGCTTTTTTTCTTTATATTTAAGCTTATGATATGTTTTCTTTTCTCTATTTTGTATTTGTGTTCTGATGTTTGATCCTAAAATAATTTTTTTTTAAAAAAATGCAACCACCATCACTTCTCTAGAGCAGAAGCATCAAATACATGGTCTTTAGCCATGTGGCTCATGCCACTCCAAAGCGCTACCCAAACCAGACTAAAATATAATTGTGAAATATTTGTAAAATAAGTAATTTTGTAATTTAATTTTAAAATAGATTTAAAAATCAAGTCCTGCAAGGATCCTTATGTAGGGATTAATGGCCCCCTGTGTCTCTTTGAGTTTGCCACCACTGCTGTAGATCACAGCTTTGTCTTGATGGTCATCAAGGGTGGGAAGCAGTGACTGGATAGTTGGGGAAAGAAATTCTTTGAATGATCTGTGCTCTCCAATGCTACTAGTCCCTTCACTCCCTCTTCATCTTTTTTATAATCCGTAGCAAGAGGTAAGAATAATATTAGCTAGCATTTCTATAACACCAACCACATAACAGGCATTGTGCAAAGTGCTTTACAAATATTTTGCAGTAGAGAAAACTGAGGGAAACAGAAATCAAGCAATTTGCCCAATGTCCCTTAGTGTTTGAGGTCAGATTTGAATTTGGGTCTTCCTAACACCAAGCCCAGTGTTCTCTCTACCAGGCTACCTGTTGCCTCTTACCACTAATATTTGGTTTAGGATTTTTCATTCCATTGCTTTGTATGGATAGAATCTAAGAGAGATTTTGGGCATATCCTGATGCCGCCAAGGATATTTGATTGCTTTCAGATGGGCAGACCAACAGAGTAAGAGAAGTATTATACCACATCTAAACATGGACCCACATATGTCCCTATATTTTGTCAGGGACTGTCAGACTACACAAGGTGGCCCTCATTTCATTGCCTTAGGAATATTATGCAAATTTAGCACACCCACAGAAAACACAAAGTCCCTTCCCTCAAAAACACTACAGGCTACACAAGTGTCCTCATTGAGATAGAATGGTTGAGTGGTAAATCAGCTATTCTAAAGGGATGAAGGAAGACTTTAGTTACCAGTTGAGCCTCATGACATAGCACAGAGACAAAGCATACTGACTCAAAAAGGTGTAGCCAAGGACAAAGTCAGATATTAATCCAAGACATCTTAGAATGCTACAGAGTCCTAGGACCTATATCTGAAAATAAGTCAAATGTCTCTGCCACTTAGTCCCTATGGGACCCTAAACATATCACTCTATCTTACTTTGGGTTTTTTATATCTGTAAAATGTGGAAGTTGGTCTAGATGACCTCTATGTTCCCTTCTAACTCTCAACTTAGATTCCTATAATCCTGTGAGTCAACTACTCCAAGATTCTCTGGAGTTTTTTTTTCCTTCAATAGCTAGAACAATTGTTTTCTCTTTCATAAGAAGATGATGGAGAAAATGCATTTGTCACTATGACCATTTCCTGTGTTTGCCACAAACATAAGTATCATTATTGATATTAAAATCAGGATTATAGAACATAAAACAAAGGATGGGGATAAGAGTTAAACATAATTCTTCAATAGCGAACAAAGGAATAGGAATGAATTGCTTTGATAGGCCTTCTAAGAATGCAGAAAGTTACAAATGCAAGCAAAGGGCAAGAAAAAGAGGGTCTAGTTTGAGTCTAGGGGAGCAACTAAAAGAAGTTAACCATTGTCTCCTCATTAGAAGGTTCAGTATTTATGCTTTTGCTACAATTAAGTGTCAATTGGTTCAAAAAGCAGGTTGATGAAAGAGGTCTACAAAATACCTCTCTATGTTATCAAGGACAATTGATAATGAAATGTTCCTTAAAGCATCCACACCCACACACACACACACACACACACACACACACCCCTCCACAGGATCTGTTAAGAGAAAGGAGAATCCTGACCTGTGTCAGGAGGCTGATGGGTAGGATGATGTCACAAAGTAAAAAAATGGACTAAGAAGGACTATAGAACACTTTGAGCTAAGAAATAAAAGGCTCTTTCTAAAGAAGATGGCATGCAACCCCAAAGAAATATATCCTTGAACTCCAAAAAAAGATAAAGTAATTGTGCAGGGGATTCCAGGTAAGTAGTCATCCAGTAAAAGTCAAAGGAAGAAGAAGCAAATAATAATGTTGGTCACTCCCAGATAAGAAATGTTAAGACATTCTTTTGTTCACTGATAAGCATAAAGGGCAATTTGTCTCTTCTCAGAGCATTTATCTAAAGTGTGACAGACTTATCCAAGACTTATCAAGATGAATAATTACCACTCTTTCTGGTGATTCATATAGGTACAAATGTTACTTCTGGAGAAAACTTAGGAAGCATTTCCAATAATTTCACCTATGTAATTGATGGCATACTGCTTACCTTCTTAATGGGTGGAGCATGGCAAGGATCAGGAATCAAAATTTTTTAAAAATGAACGATACACTATGCCCAAAGGGTATACCCTTTGGCCAAGCAATACCTCTACTAGGTCTATATCCTGGAGACATAAAAACAAAAAGAAAAAGGACCGATATATACAAAAATCTTTGTAGCAGCTCTTTTAGTGGTGGCAAAGAATTGAAAATTGAGGGAACAATTAGAGAAAGGTTGAACAGGCTATTATATTTTATTATTATTGAATACTATTATATTATAAGAAATGACAAGCAGGATGCTCTCAGAAAAACTTGGAAAGACTTACATGATCTGATGCAAAGTGAAATGAACTGAACCAGGAGAACATTGTACACAGTAATAGCAATATTGTATAATGACATATTTTTGAATAACTTAGCTATTCTCAACAATACAAAGATTCAATACTATTCTGAAGGACTTCAAATTTTTTTTAAAAATGCTATTCATCTTCAGAGAATGAACTGGTGAAGCCTGAATGCAAATCAAAGATACTTTTTTTAAAACTTTCTTTGTTTGTTGATTTTTTTGGTCTGTGTTTTCTTTCATAGTATGACTTACATGGAAATGTTTTGCATGACTATACATGTACAACCTATATCAAACTGTTTGCCTTCTCAATGTGGAGGAAAAGGAAAGAGGGAGAGAATTTGGAAATTAAAATTTGAAAACAGAATTTTAAAATTGTTTTTACATGTAATTGGGAAAACTATTGAATTTTAAAAATGAATGCTATAATTTAAAAGTATAATTTTTTAAAGGGATCACTCCGTATAATTGGTAAGTCTTGAGAAAGAAACCATATATCTTAAGAGTATCAGTGTTATTTTATCACTCTTGCCCATCAAAAATAAGAGATTCAGAAGAAGAAAAGCAGATTTGGATAGTAAACAGTAGGTTAAGAAGATGGTTCCTGACCATGGGATTTCTGGACCATGTCTTAAAGTACAAACTACCTGTATAAATCCTCTAAGCTCTATACATCACAGAGAAAAGATAAAATGTGTAGGAAAAATAGTAGAAGATGTCCATATAAGCTTGCAGAATACAGAACATAAGAAGAGACCCTGTATTAAAATTTGTAGCACAAAAATGTCCCAAGTAAGATTAACAAGTAAAACGAACTAGAGGTCCTAACACAAGAGGGTAAATATGACAATCACTGAGATTTGATAGGATAGAGCTCAAGTCTGAATATGAAAACGTATCTATTATTTGAAAGGAAAAGGATAGTAAAGTATATTCACGCTAGGGAATTGAGGAACCCAAGGAGGTCATAGTATAGTAGGGCATTTGGCTGTAGCTCAATGGAGGCAGAAACAAAAGCAATGTTACCTTTTGTGCATTTGATAGATCACTTGTACAGAAAGAGAAAATATATGAGTTCAGGACAAAAATCACAGGACTGGCCCAGAAACATGATATAATAGATATCTGCAAAGTGGATGTTTGCTTGCAGAGGTCTTCTTTTCAGGTAGAACATCTGACTTCTAGATTCCATGATTCTGAATCCCCAAAAATTAAAAAGGTAGTTCAAGATATTTTACAAGATCTTAAATAGTAATAATAATAACAAGCATTTATGCAGCACTTGCTATATGTCAAGCAGATTGTAAAGGTTTAGACTGTGTTTCTTCCCTACAAAAAGAATTGAACATCTTAAGGAAATGTTTAACAAAAATTCTAAGGTAAAGACTCTTATAAGGAAGCTTCCTAGTAGGGGTATGGTTATGGAGGGGCCAAAATGCTTACCGGAATGGCTTCTGCTGTTGCCAAGATGAAGAAAAATAAGAAAGTCTTCATCTTCTTTGGAGGCAGTAACAAGCTATTAAAAAAAAGATTATAGTACAATTTTAATTGTTAAGGAGAATAAATATTAATCATAATTTAGCATTTTCATTTTGTTAAAAATGTATCTTGTTTCTAGGCAGTGGGCACAAATCCAACTTCACACCAATCTAGTTGCATCTTATATAGGGCAGAAGGATGGTCAGAAAGTCAAGAGAAGATGGTGACATATTCTCCACCAAATTTAGCACCAAAATACCTATCTTTTGCCATCTTTTGCAAAATACCCAAGTTTGCTTCTACTAACAGACGAAGAATGGTCTTACTGAAATTTGTCAGATAGATTTCTAGAGAAGCCTGGACCCTAATGTGATTATGAAACACAGTATGTATCTAAATGTATGTTGGCTGATTAAAGACCATCTAATCTAACCCTTTCATTTAAAAGACATGGAAACAGAGACTAAAGGAAACCATGGTTTTCCTGAGGTCACTACATGTAGTGAAGTGAATGAGGTGGTATCTGAACCCAGCTTCTTTGACTTCAAGTTCCAGTCTGTCAGTAAGTCCATCAGTAATCTTTATTAAGCACTGGGGATACAAAAAAAAAAAAAGACAAAAAAAATAGTCCCCATTTTCCCTCAAGGAAATCACAATGTAATGAAGAAGAAAAAGATAGTGTTCTTTGTACTGTGTTACCCTGTAGCACATTTCCAATGTGATGTGTAGAGAATAAGGTCCTACAAATATTACTATGGACAGAAGAAGGAAAAGGAGATTCTGAATTCTCTCATGCCCCACCTCCAAAATCATGAAATTCAATCACATCTCAGTCATGATTCCTCTATGAGTTTGGTTGTATCTAATACTGCCAAAATCAGTAAATTATATAGATAAGCATTTATCTCATCCTTTTGTTATTAACACTAAAAGAGTTTTAAACATTTGTTTTATTATCATATACATTTTTAAGTTTATTGAACTCTTAAATTTTAATCACATAAAAGATGATAGATGTGATTCAACATCTATTTGCCTACCTACTACCCTAGCTTCAACTGTATGAGAATACCAACCTATTGAACAGTGAAAGATTTCTTTCTCAGATTTCTAGAAGCATCACATGGTAACAAACTCATATTTATTGATTTGTTCCAGATTCATTTCTAACTATGCTTAGCCAAGTCACCAGTGTTTTTTAAGGTATATAAATTAATTTAGAATTCATTCTCCCAGAGTTTGTCATGATTTTACCCCATTGTATTCCCTTGATTTGACAAGTTATAATGGGGAAATGAGCAATCCAAAGTGTAAAAGATGTTTCAACTTCAAATTTCCCCTTTGACTGAAATGCAAATTATCTTTGAAATTCTATAGTTCAATATCAGGAACATTTCTGGTCTTACCTTGACAGTCTTCAAAAGAACTCTGAAAATCCAGAATTCCTCTTTTTCTTTGAAGAACAGTCGTAATGAGTTGTTGTACCGTAGTTTTGTATGACCGATGTGTAGCTACTGAAATTTAAACTCGGTTTGACAATCATGTCTACCAATCACCTTCTAGAAGTCCACATGATATGGCATTGTGAGGTGTGGCTGTGACCATGAAGCTCATATTAACTTCCCACATACTGCTATATGTTTGCTCCCTGAAATCCTTGGTTGCAAAGTGACTAGACTAACTTTTACTTAATTAAATAGCTCCTGCCAGGCTGGTTTAGTATCTTAAATATAGAGAAGTAGCTCAGCCCAGCACCCAGAGCACCACTTAAGCTCTGTCACCCCGACATTTCTTTTCCTGTTAGGGTTGGCAATCTAAGAAAACTCTAGGTTTCCTAAGTAAATATGACTGTCTATTTAAGACCCCTATCATTCCTGAGGTGGATATTTAAGTTACTGTGCTATAATTCAATCAGTGGCACTGACTCTCCCCAACAGACCTTTGAAAATCTATAAATAGTTTTGTGGAGAAGCCATTCTGTTCTAAAGGAACAATAAGGCATGAAACCCAAAAATGATAGCCACTCTCCCCCAAAACACTTCATTCAAACTGCCAGTGCTGATGGTCCTCACAAGAATATGAAAATTAATGAATTTCAGAAATAACTTCAAAATACAAAGATTTTTTTGTAGTGACAGTCAAATAATTAAACAAGGAAGCAAAATAGGACAAAGGACTGTTATCCATAGAAAAGTCGTCTCTGCCCAACTGAGTGACTAAGCTATAATGAGGTCATTATATATACTATTCATGATACATCATTTTGTAATTACATGAAAACTTATGCAATCATTTAATTAAACAAATTATAAACATGGGATTGTATATATAGGAGTGAATGGATAGTTCCCAAGTCTTATTGATACTGTGATAATTATAATTACTTAGAAAATAGTTACCTACTGCACAAGCAAGGATTTTTTGGCTAAGCATTTTTGAGGGCAGCCATCTTTCACCATCCTCCAGGGTGAATTTCTGACTCTATAGCCTTTGCCACCATTACTCAGCTACTCAATTACCTTGGAACTTCCCTCAGTACCTAGGGCCTTCTCACCCTGCAAAGTCCTTCTACCATATGGACTCCCTTCTCCCACTGGTGAGTTATTTTGGGGATCTCCATTTTTGGGGTAGGCCCAGGTTGGCCATGTTTCATTCCCCTCCTAGCTTTGCTTCCAACTCTAAGGACTTTGCCATCTTTCTCCAGAACCTCACAGGTTCTCCATATTCTGCTCCCCCCCCCACTTTGACCTGGGAGACAATAAGGAGTCACTGGAATTTACTGAGTAGGGGATGTGACATGCTCACTTTCAGAAGATTGCTTTGACAACTGAATGAAGAATGGACCAGAGTAAAGAGAGATTTGTGGCAAGCACACCAATCAGCAGGCTACAGCAATAGTCTAGGTATAACATGGAGATGGCCTGCACCGAGGTATCAAAGAAGAGTTGTCACCCAACTCACCTGTGGCTCCCAGAAGCTGTAGCATGTGCAGCAGCCACACCCCAGCAAAACCTTATTTGCAGACAGGCTAAACCAAGTTGAGAGTAACCAACAGGTCCTAAACCCTTCATTGAGTTAAGGGTATGTCTGCCCCAAGCAAGTAGACTTCCCCTGGTGGAACAAGTTGATGAGGACAATTCATTTCAAAGACCACAGAACGCTGCTGTGAAACAGGCGCTGTAGAGTGTTTAGAACTTGGTCAGACATTAAAGATGCCGAGGTTACCCACTACTTCCTGGCCATCGTCAGTCATCCTAGTTTTGTCTTGCCACTGAACTTCCATGATGCTGAAAGAGTGAGGCTGGTGATTTTGCGCAGCTCTGCCTCACAAGTTCAATTCATGCACAAGTCAAATCATCATTCTGGGATGTCATTGGTCCTCTCTAAAATGAAGCATGAGCAGCAACATACAGAAGATTTTATGAAAGGAAAAATTGAAGCTTGGCAACAGACTGGATATGGCTGGAGATGGGGTAGAATGAGACATAATGAGGAGTCAAGAATGACACTTAGTTTGCAGACCTGGGGCACTGTGAGGGTGGTGGTGCCTTCAACAGTAACAGGGAAGTTTGGGGGTAACAGTTGGAGAGAAAGATAATGAGTTCAATTTTGGACATGTTTAGTCTTAGATGTCTAAAGGACATCCAGTTTAAGATGTCTAACAAGTAGTTAAGGATACAAAACCGGAGAACAGCAAAGACTTTAGGGTTGGATAGGAGTTTTGAGAATCATTTGATTGAATCCATAGGAACGAATAAGATCACCACATGAGACAGTGTAGAGACAGAAGAGAAGAGGGACCAGGAAAGAGCCCTGTGGACACCCATGGTTAGTGTGTACAGTATGAATGAAGATCCAGGAAACAAAACTAAAAAGAAGTCAGACAAGTTGGAGGAAAACCAGGAGAGAGAAGTGTCTTGAAAAGCTATAAAGAAGACAATATATAGGAGAAGAGGGTAAAAAAAGTGTCAAAAGCTTCAAAGAAGTCAAGAAGAATGAGACCTGAGAAAAGACTGTTAGATGTGGAGATCAAGAGACTGTCAATAACTTTGGAGAAAGCAGATTCAGTTGAACGATGAGGTTGGAAGCCAGATGATAGAGAGTTAAGAAGAATGTTAGAAGAAAGGAAGTGTATACATCAATTATGGAGAACCTTCTCAAAGAGTTTAGCCACAAAAGGGAGGAGAGATTTGGGATGATAGCTAGTGGGAAGAACGGATCAAGCGAAGGTTTTTTGAGGATAGGAAAGACATATAAGCAGTAGGGAAGCAGACAATGGACAGGAAGACATTAAAGATAAGTGAGAAAAGGAGAGACATAGAGGTAGCAGTCTGCTGGAGAAGATGGCATGGAATGACATCATTTGTGCAGATAGAGGGGTTTACCCTGGCAAGGAGAAGGGCCACCAATTCATACAAGACTAGTGTCTCTATCTCAGTCTCCCTCACCTTGTGCCTTCTGAAATCTCTTCTCTATTAATTAACTGACATTCTTATCAGAGCTTTGCACTCCACCCAGAAATTACTTTTCATATAGTTTTTACTAAGTTATATAAGGGAGAGGTGGTTGTGATTCAACCACCCCCATCAGTTGATTTAATCATAGAATATGACATATGATAAGGTTTTAATATGTTAACAAGGTGTAACACCTTGTGATCTCCTTTCTCTAGTACAAATCCCTTCTGAGTCAAAAAGGGAGTAACAAGATTCACTGAACAAAAAAATTAACCACACCCTGGGGTTTTAAATAACTAAGCCCAGGATGAATTTCAACATTTCTGGAGTGGGGGAGATTGCAAAGCTAGGAGCTTTGCAGGGAATAGAGGAGACAATTTTTCTCTCTACATCCCCCATCAGTGATGTAGCTTTGAAGAGGAACTATTCAACCAGGAAGATATAATGTACCCAGGAGTGAGCATAGATATAAGTAACGATCAAACACGGTATAGAGAGGAAATAAACAGTTAAGTTTAAAGAGCCTAGACCCTCAGCAGAGAATAGAGGAGTTAAACAATGAAAAGGAAAAGACCCTGGGAACCTATCTGACCAACCTGCTCAGCAGAGAAATTCTGTCCAAGTGGAGCTAACTGAGAAAAGAAAGATCTAGTCCTTGAAGGACTAGGCATTATGAATTCTTTTCCACACATGTATCCTAAGCATGTGCCCCACTTCCATTATTCTTAAGTTTAAGCCCACTCTTCCTATTGTATTTGTGGGAGAGTACACCCCAGATTTGTGCAGGGAATAGTGTTACTATACTACTTGAGCAAATACTTTTTCTTAGAGCTAATTTAGTTTATAGTGTTAATAGGAAGCATGCCAGTGGGGGCTGATGAGCTAGGTATATATAGAATTACCCCTAGGACCCAAGGGTGGTAGTCACTTGGAATTTAGAACATAACATTATATAAACACTGTTTTAGATGGCTTTGTGCCAGTCCATAAAAAAACTGTTTAGTCCATTATCTAACTGAATACCAAGTTAGTCAGAGACATAATCCAAAGCCCTAGGTCTGTATTATTAAAAAAAAACAAAAAACAAAAAACAAAAAAAAAACATTACTAACCACCTTCAAAACATTGTTTGGGAATTATAATCCGAGTTCTAAATTAGGATAGTAACACATCATTGCTTACCTCTGCTCCATAGACAAATCTGTTCATCCTCTCTTACACTAAGTCAGTTTACTTGGGAAAATGTTGGGGAAGAGGAGACAGTGAATGTAAATAGCAATTGTTCCTGTTTTGGCCAGACACCCTGAGGGTCCTCCCCTCCCAAATTGTTGTTGTTTTATTTTTTTTTTAACTAGGTAAGAAAGACTTTTTTTTTTTTTGCCTTATTTCTTAGCTAACTCTTAATCACTGAGGCAATGCCTCAGACAAACTGAGACGTGGGAAAGATGTTAGCTTAGAAAGGCCAATGCCTCCCACAACATCCAGGGCCATCTCCAGTCGTCCTGATCTACATCTTGCTACTTACTGGACCCACGTGGCTCAGGAGGAGAGAGTAAGGCTGATGACTTTGCTCAGCCCTCCCTCATTTAAATCCAATTCACTTGCAAGTCATGACATTACCTTCTAGATGTTAATTATGTTCCTCTTCAAGAATGAGGGACAAACAACAATAGAAATTACCACAAGGGAATGTTATACTTATCTGTGCATATATTGTTTCTTCCACGTGGAATGTATTTAAACTCCCTGAGGTCAGGGATAATTTAATTTTGTCTTTGCATTCCTACTGCCCATGGTAGGGCATGATACACAACAGGGTCTTATTCAATGCTTAGTGAGTAGAATTTCATTTACATGTCCCTGACTGATCTGCTTTCCTGTTTTCTTTCATTCTAATAAAGCAGTAGCACAATGGAATACTTAATCTGTAGCCAAAGGAGTAGAATCCTATGAACTAGGATCCATGTCAAGAAGCTGACATTCTACTAGGAGAAAATAACTTTAATAAGTTAATTTCTATTCTCCTAAATCCCAAAGGTTGCTTTTTAAATAAAAATAAATGTTACATTCGGTCAAAAAGTTTTCCAGCCATCTATTACTATAATCATATGAATTTTTTTGTTGTTTTGTTATAATCTGTTTGACTTTTCTTTCTAGGATGCAGGATTCTATTTTGCCTCCTTTGATTATGCTAATCAAATTTGTGACTCAGAAGTAGTTTGGAAAGATGCCTTATTTTTGCAAACAATTTACACATTATTGAATGTTTCACAGAATTCTCTCATAAATCCTTTAAGATCCTGATTTTTTTTAACTTTTAAGAAATTATTTCTAGGCTGTTTGATTTCTTTTTCAAAAATTGAATTGCTAGGGGCAGCTAGGCGGCATAGTGAATAGAGCACTGGCCCTGGAGTCAGGAGGACCTGAGTTCAAATCTAGGCTCAGAGAGTTCAAGTCTAGCCTCAGACACTTAACACAAAACTTGTTGTGTGACCTTGGGCAAGGTGCTTAACCCCAATTACCCTAAAAAAAAAACAACTGAATTGTTCATAGTATTTTATTTCTTTTTCAGTTAAAATGTCTATTTTATATTTCATATAAGTTATCAATTTTACTGGCATATAATTGAAGAAAATAATTTCTAACATTTTGCTTTCTTCTTTCATGATTTCTCTTTGGATTTTCTTCTTTGTTTAAAAAAAAATCTAATTAAGTTTATCTTTAAAACAACAACAGCCTTTAGTTCTATTGAGTATTTCTATAATTGTTTTCAGTTCAGTTTATTATTGTTTTGATTTTCAGAATTCCTAATTTTGAGCTTATTTTCAGTTGTTGGATCTGTTGCTATTCTAGGTTTTAAAAATTGCATTCCAACTCAATGGTCTCTTGTTTCTTTCTTTTATCGATGAAAGTGTTGAGATACAAAATTTCTTTAAGGATAACTTTGCATACCAAAAGTTTTGGGATATTTTGTTGTTATTATCATTTTCCCTGGTAAAATTATTATTTCTTCAGCTTTTTGACCAACTCATTCCTTAGGATTATATCAGCGGTTCTCAACCTGTGAGTCGTGACCCCTTTGGGGGTTGCCTAAGACCATTGGAAAACACATATTTCTTTTTTTTTTTGCTTTTTTTTTTTTGGAGGGCAATTGGGGTTAAGTAACTTGTCCAAGGTCACACAGCTAGTTTTTGGTTTTAAGTGTCTGAGGCCGGATTTGAACTCAGTTCCTCCTGACTCCAGGGCTGGTGCTCTTATTCACTGCACCACCTAGCCACCCCGAAAACACATATTTCTGATGGTCTTAAGAACCCAAACACCACTCCTCTATCCATCTCCAGGCGGGTATGCCCACATGCAGATACACCCACATACGAGTATTAAAGGGTCACAGCATTAGGAAAGTTGAGAACCACTGGATTATATTGTTTAATTTCCATGTAAGCCTGAATTCTTTATTTAAATTTTCTTTAATGATTTTAATTTTTGTTGTGTTATGATCAGCAAAGGATTCCCTTAATGTTTCTTTATTTCAGAAATTACAAATTTTATGCCTTAGTGTGCTGATATTTATCTCTGTCAGTATCCCAGAATCACCTCCATGTCAAAATGAGACACTATAACCTTTAGTAGAAACTTGAGCCTAATTGGAAACCTGAGAAATTTAGGTGCGGGGAGAATTTATATAATCTGATGCTGTCTTATGGTCAAAAAAAAAAAGTCACTTTCCATTAATAGACTAAAGCTGATGAGGAGTGGGACTTGAATCTTAACTTTATCTGAACTGGATCAAAGAGGGAAGACAATACACACACACACACACACACACACACAGAGGTATAAAATTCCTGCTTACTAAACAGGAAAAAAGGAGGGAAAAAAGAGAAAGGAAGGAGTGATAAAAGAGGGAAGTTGAATTAAGGGAGATAGTGATCAGTTACCCTCTTCCAGCTGGTCTTATTTTTTACAAATAGTAAATTTGATTAAAAAAAAAAAGAAAATCAAAGTAACATCAAAAATTAGAAAGGTAAATGCACAACCAATGAAGATGAAGTTAAAGCAATTATTGGAAGCTATTTTGCTCAATTATATGCCATTAAAACTGATACTAAGATGAAACTTTACAAAAATATAAATTGCTCAAATTAACAGAAAAGAAAATAGAATACCTAAATAACCCTATCTTAGAACAAGAAATTGATCAAGCTATAAGTGAGCTCCCTAAGAAAAAATTCAGCAGGACTAGATGGATGTATAACTGTATTCTAATGAACATTTAAAGAACAATTAAATCCAATATTATATAAACTATTTGAAAAAATAAGTAAAGAAGGAGTCTTAAGAAATTCCTTTTATGATACAAATATGGCCCTGATACCTAAACCAGGTAGAGCAAAAACAGAGAAAGAAGACTATAGATCAATTGTCTTAATGAATATTGATAAAAAAAATTTTAAATAAAATACTAGCAAGGAGACTACAAAAATATGCCACAAGAAGGATTTGTACTAGGTGGGATTTATATAAGAAATGCAGGATTAATTCAGTATTAGAAAAACTATAAGCATAATTCACCACATCAGCAACAAAAACAACAAAAATCATATGATTATATCAATATATGCAGATGGCTTTTTGACAAAATACAATATTCCTATTTTTAAAAAACACTAGAAAGCATAGGAATAATTGGAGCTTTTCTTAAAATCATAAGTAGCATATTTTAAAAACCAAGAGCAAATATCATCTATAATGGAGACAAAGTAGGTTTTTTATAGAGTTCAGGTTGTGGTTGTTGTTTATTTTGCTTAAAGGCTCTCACCAGCTTTTACCTCCAGGCCATTCAGCCAGACTGTGGTAGACAGCCAGATCCTCTGCATACTTTGGTCTGTAAGTGAGCTCATCTTCTTTCAGACAGAGTTTATTCCACTAGATCTCGGATGCATAAAGAGATGGCCCCAAATCAAGACAGCTAAAGTCTTTGATGCTATATATTGTGGAAGGAATGTTTTGTTATGTTCAGACATATTATACTGTTTAAATTCAACATTATGTGGGGTGGCTAGGTGGCGCAGTGAATAGAGCACCGGCCCTGGAGTCAGGAGGACCTGAGTTCAAATCCGGCCTCAGACACTTAACACAAAAACTAGCCGTGTGACCTTGGGCAAGTCACTTAACCCCAACTGCCCTCCAAAAAGCAAAAAGCAAAAAAAAAAAAATTCAACGTTATGTGATCTGCACCCAGAATGTTGTTTGACTCCAATAAGTTTCTAAGAATGCTGAAGACAGCTACAAGGAATTTTGGGTTTCCTAAATTCTGGATCCCCACACCCAGGTCTTGTTTGGGGTTCACACAGCCTTGTATTTTGGATTACCTACAGGTGATTCTTTGTCTGATGACTCAGGTGTGACTAACGTGTGAAAACCCTTTTCAAAATCCTATATAATATAAACTTTCCAGAACTTGGAAGATCTTTATTCTACTACTTTTTTCTACCAAATGACCAAATACATTTTTTTCTAAAATCATTTAACTAATTTAAACACTAAAAACATTACAGAAATGAACAATTAAGGGCAGCTAGGTTCTCATTGAATAGAGCACCTGCCCTGGAGTCAGAAGGATCTTAGTTCAAATCCAGCCTCAGACACTTAGCACTTACTAGCCGTATGACCTTGGACAAGTCACTTAACCCCAATTGCCCTGCCTTCCCCCCTCCAAAAAGAAAAAAAAAGACCACAAATGAACAATTAATTTCACAGATGCTTTTTTTTTTCATAAGAACCAGGACCAGTTTTTTTTGCTAAAATAGAGTGTTTACAGTTCATTTTAACTAACTCTGCAGCCTTTTAATTAGCAATACTAAGCACATACAATAGGCTCCAAACACACAAAACCTTCTGATAAAGAACTCCTCTCCCTCTTTCTTCTTGGCCACAAAATAAAAATGAATCTCTGAGTTCTAGAGAACCAGTGAGAGTGCCCAATCAATTTGACAGCTGTGTGAGGATGAACTGGAATGGGTAGAGACTTAAGACAGGGAAACTAGTCAGAAGGCTACTGCAATAGTCCGGGCATAAATTGGTGAGGGCTTCTACCAGATAGCTGCAGTGTCAGAGAAGACAAGGGGCCATAAAAAAAAAAAGATGCCACAAAGGCAAATGTTAAAACACAATTTGACAACTGGTATGATATACAGAATGAATGAGAGGGAGGAGTCAAGGGGGACACTTAGACTGTGAGCTTAGGTGACAGACAGGATGGTGGTACCCTCAAGTATAACTGGGAAATTAAGAAGAACGAAGGATTCGAAAAGCAAGATAATGAGTTCAGTTTTGGACATGTTGGATTTAAGATGTATGTGAGACATTCAATCTGAGATGCTCCATAGACAGTTAAAGATGTGATTATAGGACAGAATGAGGCTGGACAAATAGTGTTGAGAGTCACCTAGATAGACATGATAACTGAATCCATGGGAGCTAATGAGATCACCAAGTGAAGCAGTGTATGGGGAGAAGAGAAGAGTGACTATGATGGAGCCTGGAAGAATGCCCTTGGTTAGTGGGTACTTACTGAATGTAAAAAGAAGAGAGTCAATGGGGAGAGCCATATCATGAAAACCTAGAGAGAAGAGACAATCAAAGAGAAGAAGGGAATCAGTAGTGTCAAAAGCTGCAGAGAGATCAAGAAGGGTATTTGGCAATCAAGAGATCCTTGCTAACTTAGGAGATATGGTACTTTGAGTTGAGTGAAGAAGTCAAAAGTCAGAGAGTTAAGAAGAGAGGTGAAAGGAAGTGAGTCTTTATAGACAACCTTCTTAATTAGTTTAGCTACAAAAGGAAGAAGGATATAAGAAGGTAGTTAGCAGGCATGAATGAATCAAGTGAGGATTTTTTGAGGATGAAGGAGACATGACTGTGTTTGCAGACATCATGGAAGTAACCAGTAGACATCAAGAGATTGAAAATTGGTGAGACACTGGGGATTTTAGAGGAAGCAATCTGCTGAAGAAGATGGGATCATGTGTGTGTGTAAAGTGGTTTGCCTTAATAAGGAGAAAGATCACCTCAGTGTGAGATAAAAGTGAAGAAGAAAGAAAGTTGTGGAAGGCATCTGAGTAATGTGAGAGGAAGAGGGGATAAGGGCAAATGGCCTCAATTTTTTCAGTGAAATATGAAGTAAGGTTATCAACTGGGAGGGTAAAGGAAGGGGCAGCCATGGGAGATTTGAAATAAGATGAAAAAAATTTTTAAAGGCTCTATGGTAAATGGGATAATAAATCCCATATATAACATAAATCTTATAAATTTTAGTGGACACAGTCAACTGGTTGCAAGATTTTCTCCAATTTCATTAAGTAGCATGTGAATAGAATTGGAGACAGTAAGTACAAGCCAAAGATGAGGAATGGCACAGTGTCTTTGAAAAGATAAGGGGTCAAGGGACTTGAGAGGACAGTAGAGAGTTGAACTGGTTCACTGAGAGGTCCAGATGGATAAAGAGGAATCGAGTATCCAGTGTAGGGGTGATGGCATGGGAAAGAAATGAGGGTTAGAGGGATTAGAAGAATAGGTTTGGCATTAGCTAAGAAGAGAGAGAGGTGGAATGACCACAGATTTTTTTTTTAATCAGATAAAGGAATTTCAGAGTTTACGAACATGGAAGCAGAGCACTTATGGCACTTTCAGATTATAACAAGTTCAAGGGTATGGCTTTCTCTGTGCATAGATGTGGTAGAGTGGAGGAGTTGTTCATGAAAAAATTAGTAGGTTGTGGAACTATGAAGTTAGAGTGCTTGAAGAAGCATCAGTGTGATTATTAAGTCCCCCTAATGTGAAGGCAGGAGTTGAGAAGGAGAAAGAGACTATGAGATAAGAATACTGAGCTCAGAGGTCAATAAACTATAGACACCAGAATCTTGATTTGGTGATTAATATAGATTGAATGAATCTAAAATAAGAAGTTACTGAGTAATCATGGTAGAGAGAGACTGGAAATGGCAATGTGGAGACAAGGGTATACCAACTCCTCTACCATATAAGCCACGAGTTGGGGGTTTGAGTGAAAGTGCAACCAGTGCTTGAAAGAATGGCCAGGGAAACTAGATTATCAGGAGGGAGCCCAGTGGTCAAGTGGATGCAAAATTATGGAAAGATCAAGAGAGAAATTATTTTAAAGGGAAAACTCATTTGTTTTTATCTACAAAGAAAGCATTTCAAAGAGTACAATACAGAGGGATGGGTAAGGTTAAAGTAAGCCATTTGGTTGAGGTGGGATGGGAATAAGGAATAAGGAATAATTAATGAGGGACCAAGAATGAGATTAGGAAAAACGCAACCAAGTCTACTTGTCCCTGTTTCCAGGACACAACCTAAAAGCTATATACAGTGCAAAATTATTTAGCATTTAAGTTTAAATGACTTAGTATTTGAGTTTTCTATCACTATGTCATTTTCCTTGTATAGAAGGATAATTTTTATTGGAACACTTGGGAGATAATTCCAAGGCAAAGGATTTATCAAGCATTCCTGTATCTGTGTGTTTGTGTATGTGTGTTTTAAGTTCTGAAACTACCAAAATGCTTCCAGAAAGACTTAAAGCAACTTGAGATTTAAAAAAATTATGGTTTTTACTATGGAATGTGGTTGGGGAAAGGAAATAGAAGTTTTGAAATGTTTTCCTTTATATAAGCAACAGTTTATATCTGTACGATGTTATAACCACAAGAAAAAAAAACCATGATATAAAAGAAAATGCAACATTGCAGCCGAGCAGGCAACAGAGACCAGGCTTTTCTTCCACATGCAAGAAAAAGGTTTAATTTTGGAAAAGCCTAGCAATAATCTTGACTGATGACCCTGTTTTTTTCAGGCACTAGGAGTCAAAGGTTCTATAAGTTATTAATAGACGGTATTTGTACATAAACATGAATTCCTAAAACCCTCAAGATGAACATTTTCATCAGGTACTTAATATACTTTAATTTGGGCAGCACCCATTAATAGGGTCTTCTCTTGGAATGAATTTGTAATACATATATGTCTAATGGTGATGATACTGGCAGCTCCTGTGAATTCAAGGTATCAGATTTTTAAAACATTTTAATAAGTTATATAGAAATATTAGTTTGACTTCAAAAATTAGTTCCCCTTTACTACAGTTACTTCTTCATTCTATTCCCTAGGGCACTGGGGACATCAAATTATTGTGTCCATTGTTGCAAGCAGATGTTCTGAAAGATGTAGAAAGTTCCCTTTCCTCTAAATTTTGAATTCATCAGGCTCTTATCTGCCTTCTGTATTCAGTTTTAGTCAGCATGGTATAGAGCTGTGGTTCTCAACCTTCCTAATACTATGACCCTTTAATACTTGTATGTGGGCATATCTGCATGTGGACGGACCCACCTGGAGATGAATAGAGGAGCAGTGTCTTGGTTCTTAAGACCATAGGAAATATGTGTTTTCCAATGGTCTTAGGTGACCCCTGTGAAAGGGCCATTTGACCCTCAAAGGGGTCATGACCCACAGGTTGAAAGCCTCTGGTATAGAAGATGAAAAGTCAACCTCAAAGACAGCATGACCTGGGTTCAAATCCCACCTTTGACACAGACAAAAATTATTACAGGTCCAGTAAAGGAAGAAAGAAAGAAAAAAGGGAAGGAAGGAAGGAAGGAAGAAAGGAAGGAAGGAAGGAAGGAAGGAAGGAAGGAAGGAAGGAAGCAAGGAAGCAAGGAAAGATGGAAAGAAAGATGGAAGGAAATATGGAAGGAAGGAAGGAAGGAAAGATGGAAGGAAGGAAGGAAGGAAGGAAATGAACATCTTTTCAGTTTCCAACTCTACCATTACAAAAAGAACTAAGAGTAATTCTATTTCAGTCATTTTTACCTCTCTATCTGTTTCTGTAATAACAGCTTTTGGGGGGTTCCAATTGAGAAATTTATTTAAACAGATCAGATAGAACAGGTACCTCCTTGTCTCTAAACTTAGAAGAAGGTCTTGGGCCTCTTGGTAGTAAAGCATGGCTTGTGCTGGCGACACAGGACTCTGTGGGGCAGAGGGAACATCATTTTGGAGTTGTGAAACTGCTTGACTGTGGGCCGGTGGCATTTGCTGGCAGGAATTTCTTCCACTTTCATGATCTGAATGCAGTGGGCCTGGGCACGGTGATGGGCTCCCATCACTGAATGATGGCACCAGTGATGGTCAGGTACCTGTACTCCCTGTACATGTTGTGGGTCCCACTCCTGAAATCCTAGCGCAGCCAGATGCCAAAGTTTTTCACTCTGAGAGGGGACTTTCAAAGACCTGTCCACAGTATATGATTTCTCCAGAAGACTTCTTCATCTTTTTCAGCTGGGAAATGAAGTACCAGAATCAGGACTTTGCTACAACACAATTAGGAGCAAAGATTGGCATGCGATAAAGAGGTGGCACTGGGCTCTTGAGAGTGGACAGGCAGGGCCCAACTACCATATTCTCTCAGAGTGCCCGAGGCCTTCATGGTGCTGCTGCCTCACTCTCTGCCAAACAGCAAAAAAAAAAAAAAAAAGGTGCAATAACAGATTAAAGAGAGACAGAAACAGAAAAAGGAAAGAAGAAAGGAAAGGTAAGGAGGAGGGAGAAAGGAGGAAGAATACAAAAGTAAGGAAGGAAACAAGGAGGGAAGAAAAGACAGATGGAAGGAAGGATAGAAAGAAGGTCGTGCGAAGAATGAAACAACTTTTTCTTTAAATTTGTAAATGTTTTTCCTTGCTAAAAGAAAATTAATATTTTTTTTTATCCTGGTCATTTCTAGATATAACTTTCTCCTTATAGATGAGGAAACTTATAGATGAGAAATAGATGAGGGTTAAGTGACTTGCCCAGGGTCACTCAGCTAGTAAGTGTCTGAGGACAGACTTGAACCCAGGAAGATGAGTCTTCCTGACTCCAGGCCTGGTATTCTATCCACTTTGCCATCTAATTGCCATAGAGCTTCCAGAGTCTCCCAACTACAGCCTAGCAAAAAGTTGGCACTTAATAATTATTGACTGACCAGACTCTCTGGTGGAGGTAAGAAGGTGTATTTACTTAACTCTTCTCCAAGGTCAAGAAAAGTCATAATACTTGCACTGCATTCAGCTTCATTTTATTTTTCATTCATGTTGTTGAATTCATTGTATGCATTTTTTTACCGATTCTTATTGATTTACCTTGTATCAGCTCATGTGAATCATCCCATGTTTCTTTGAATCCTTTATATTTATCATTTCTTACAGCACAATAATATTCCATTTCACTTACTTACCAAAATTTGTTTAGCCATTCTCTAATTGATGAAAGCCCACTTGGTTTTACAGTTCTTGCCCCTCCAAAAAAGTGTTGATATGAACGTTAGTATATATTCTGATTGTTACTTCCTTAGAGGATAGAGTCAGCATTTTGAACTTTGGGTCAAAGCATGTTTTGTGACTCACTTTTCCTAATTCCAAGTTGCTTTGCAAAATGATTGGACCAATCCACAGTTTCACTAACAACATACACGTGTACCTCTTGCAATCCCTCCACATTTCACTGCTCGGCATTTCAGTAGCCTCATGTGGCAGCTTTTGCAGTAAAATGACCAAGGATGTAATTCACCTGAATTCCTCAAAAGGCAGCTACACGTTGTTCCCTACTATTTCTTTACTTATCCTAATATCAATTGGCCATTAGCCATTTTTGTTTCGTCCTTTCTGGTCCCAAAGTTGTTCCTCTTTTCAGAGAAAACAAAGCAAAGAGTAAGCAGGTCTCTGCCTTCGTTATGTAGTTCTCTTTTATAAGTCCATCCACCCCAGTCCTCTCTTTTTGATCCTTCTCCTCCCCCAGTATAGCTTTGGGGAAGAAAAAGAATTCTTTTTTGTCCTTGGATTTCTTCTCTAGCATCACTTCAATCTGAGTGCTCACATTACGCATGTGATTCTTTCCACCGTGTTTTTGCACCACTACCTTCCCCTGCTTTATTCTTCCGCACAAAGGAGAAGGGTTGGCAGAGATTATGGAACCAGATCCTGGAAATAGAGGATACCACAGCACTGACATTCTAAACCAGGAAAAGGGATTTTGGAAACAGAACCAAGAGCAGAAATGAGCCATGTGGCATTATCACCCTGACCCCCAAAGCAGGAAACCAGGGAAGACAGGCCAAGACCATACAAGATCACTTAGAGTTCAACCAAATGTTCAGAGTCTCGCCCTAACACAAAATCACAATCTTGTAGTTAGCCTGGAAGAATGAATAAACAAAAACACATTCTATTATAATGCCAGGGATTCACAAAACACAAACCCAGAAGAGGAGAATAACTCCAAAACACATACAAGCAAAGTCTCAAAGAAAATCATAGCTTAGTCATAACACAAGTTAAAATCCCAAGAATAGTTTTTTTAAGAGTTTAGATACTACTGTATATTAAATGATAATTCTAGAAGGATTAGAAAATGAATAAGAACAATAGAGAAACTTGAAAAGAAAATTAACAACTCAGTCCTTTATTGTCACTAAGCCAATAAAGATTTATTAAACTCTTACTAATGTGGTATGCAGGGGCAGCTGGATGGCTCAGTACATAGTGCTAGGCCTGGAGCCAGGAAGACTTTAATTCAGATCAAGCCTCAGACATTTCCTAGATATGTGACCCTGGGCAAGTCACTTCATCTCTGTTTGCCTTAATCCACTGGAGAAGGAAATGGCAAACCACTACTTACTTTTGCCAAGAAAACCCTATGGACAATATGGTCCACCAAGTCAGAAAGAGCTGGACACGACTGAACAACAATTTACCTTTAATGAAATTAAATTAATCCTTAGAAGGAAACCTGTGGCTGCTAAAAAACAGAGACATCACCTTGCCAACAAAGTTCCATATAATCAAAACTATGGCTTTTCCAGTAGTAATGTATGGCTGTGAGAGTTGAATTATAAAGAAAGCTGAGTGCTGTAGAATCAAGGCTTTTGAATTGCATTGGAGAAAACTTTTGAGAGTTCCTTGGAGAGCAAGGAGATAAAATTGGTCAATACTTAAAGAAATTGAGGGCAGGATCAGTTGTCTTGACTTATGTCTTGCCACTGGATCCAGATGACTCTGGAGGAGAGAGTGAGGCTAATAACCTTACACAACTCTGCCTTGCTCAAATCCAATTCACTCGCAAATCGAGAAATCTCCCTCATAAAGTCTTTAGTCCTCTTCAAGAACAAAGGATAACTTAAAGAAGTTAATTCACTGGGAGGTCAAATATTGAAGCTGAACCTTAAATAATTTGGCTACTTGAGAAGACAAGAATTATTGGAAAAGACCCTGATGCTGGGAAAGATTGAAGGCAAAAGGAAAAGGGGATGGCAGAAGATGAGTTGGATAGATAATGTCATGGAAACAATGAACATGATCTTTGCACAAAATGGTAGTGAAATTTTGAAGCCTGCTTATAACACAGAGTGAGTTTCATCTAAGGTTTATTTGCCTATTATTTCCAGAGGTTATGAGTTTACACCTAGAATAGTATATATTAAAGTTATATCTTGAACCAACTTAGTCTTAATAAACTTCAGTTCTTAAAGATTTATTTTTGCTTTAAAGGGTGAATATGCAATTCCTTAAAAGATGGATATGTGTTAATCTGAAGGTTTACAGCAATTGGCCAGTGTTGTTTCTCTAGAGTTTTAAGTAAACTATTATATATTCATTACCTATGTGGGATTACAGAACATAATTGTAATGTTGATTTCTAATGGTAGATGATCATATCAGGATGAGTTTAGACTGTGGAGAACAAGACAAAGAAAAAGAAGAAAAGGATATTGAGTAAATTTTTAAAGGCCTGGCGAACTTTTATTGTTGC
>CM053601.1:21771305-21785291 GCA_028646575.1 Pseudocheirus occidentalis | reverse complement strand
GTAACGGTCAGACAGCTAGGAGCCCTGTCTGCTGATTTATTTCTTTGTCTGCTTGTCACTTCTGTTTGTATTCTGTTTGCATTCTCTGAAGTTCAGGGTGCTGATTTTTTCCTCGGAACTAGGTAAATGATATATGTTTGATTGATTAAAGTAAGATTGCTACCCCCCCCCCAAAAAAAATAATAAATTAGCCCTAAGGTATGTTTAGTGAAACTTACTAGTTGAGGTAAAAATCTCATGGGACTGTTATCTAATATTATCCTGAGTTTTGATCTCAGGTATGATTGCTTACGTTGTCATGAGGTCAACAATCCACTCTTCAAATGGGATGCCATGTGCTTCCCAGAGGGAGTACAGTCTGGGAACTATTACATGGCATTTGTTTTGTTGCTAGTCATTTCCATATATATGATTTAGCATCAAATGGGGAAGTATTGAAAGTCATATTGATCCAGTGACCCATTGTTCCCAGACCTGCTTGTCCATCAGCATTGGTAAGAGGAATCACCCAGTTCCCTAATATTTGTCACACAGTCAAGTCACCCCCTACTATCTGTACCTGGAAAATGTCATGTACTTGCCGCCTTGAGGAGGAACTGAAATTCAAGCGTCCAACCTCTTTTGTTGATGTAGACCTATCTGAATTGTCTTTATCTTCTTATGAAAATTAACATTTTGTGTCTATGTATAACAAGTCAGAAAAGGAGCTAAACTTTAAAAATTTTTATCTGGGAAAACAGTCCTTTTATTTCTCTGTATTTAATTACAGATGAACAAAACTACCATTAGTTTCCTTTTTCCTCTAAGTAGACTGTGAATCAAAGAAGTTTTTGGAGAATTTTCTCAAATGCTTAGCAGTAAAGTGATGCTGAAGATTAGAATAAAAATTCCAAGTGAATTATACACACACAAGATCATGTAGGATTTAGCTACCAAAAGCCATTCTTCAGGTAAGGAAAATGAGGACCACAAGAGTTCAGTAACTTCCCCAAGGTCATACAAGTAAAATGTCGATGAGAGGTAACAACTAAAAGTTCAAATGAGAAAAATACTAAAAAGATAAAGACTGCATTGGTTGCAACATTGGTAGTCTTCACACATGCCCTTTTGTTGACAATCAGATGTATTTGTAAACCGGTAGGTAGAGTTTTACAAAACTTGGAATAAAAAAGAGGAAAAGAGAATCTCTTGGTCTCAGAGGAACAGAGGCTAGATGTCTTTATTTAGGAGTTTGTTTCTAGGGGTCAATGCATGAGTCAATGCATATCAGAAGTAGCTACGGAAAGTAGAACTTGAGTAATTTCCTGAAAGGCAACCACAAAGAACAGGTTGTAATCACCTGAGGCCATGCTAGGATGCAGACTTCATCATGGAGCAACTGACCAGAGGAAAGTCCAAGCAGGTTTCTGAGAAAAGGAACATGAAAAATGATTGCCCAGCTTACATTTGATCAGAAATGCATACCATCTGAGATGAAGGGAAAATATTCATGTCAACATATAAACGTTTTTGAATTTTTGCTTCAGATTATTTAGAGTACCTTAGCATTAGTGGTTGACCTATCAATAAATTAGCAAGTGTTTATTATTATATGTTAGATTCTGGAGATACAAAGAAAAAAAAAGAACTCCTCCATGGGATGAAATGCAAGGAGTTTATAACCTATTGGGAAAACAATATGAAAAGCAGCATGGCATATATCAGAAAGGTCCTGGAGATGAATATAAATACTATCTCTGACCCAAGTTATAGGATCTTGAGCAAATCACCCTCCATCAGCCTCAAGTTTCCTCATCTATAAAATGGAGGTTAATAAATGGAGTCCACGTTTTATAGGTTGTTGTGAACCTTTAAAAAGGGATGTGATAAGAAAACTATCTCCCAGGAGAATATAAACTCCTTAAAGGAAAAGGCTGTGTCATTTCTTGCTAGAAAAAGCCTTGGCCAAGAAATTCAAGGCCATGAAGGAACAAGTTTTGTTTTCTTCACCATTAAGCAGCAAGTGAAAGATAATCAGGGGAATGAAGAGATGGCTGAGGTTTGGTCTGGGATTTGGGTTTGGATTTCTGGACCATAATTTAAAATATAGCTCAGACTGATACCTAACCAATGATGCAATATACCTAACAAAGGCTGATAAGAATGTATTTGCCAGGCATCCTGCAAGTCTGATAAAAAGAAAGCTAGAACGTATTGGAAAGGGAGACACTGACTATGTATATCCTAAACTAGATGCCATAAAGAATAATTACAATGAAGGAAGAGGACTGATGTCTGAGTCACCCAAATGCTGGCAGGAGACAAAATCCAAGAAAAAAGACTGATAAAACCCAAGGTCTCAAATGTCCATAAAAATATGATCCAAATTTTGTCAACAAGCAAGAGCAACTAAAGGTCCTAAACCAATTCAGCTTGTAGGGACAAAATTAAAACTATTCTGGATCTAGATGGAAGTACCTTACTCAAAAGAAATTGGATAGGTAAATATAGCAATAACAAGGAAGCAGGATAGCATTGTCAATTAAAGAACTAGAAGTAAAGAAGGTGCCCATCAATTGGGGAATGGTTATAAATGACAAATATATATATATATATATACACATAATGGAATATTGCTGTGGTTGTACATAATGACGAACATACTAATACAGAGAAACATCTAAAGACTCCTATGAATATATGTAAAGTAAGCAGAACCAGAATTTACCAGAACAAACCAGAATTACAATGTAAATGAAACAAACAACCACAAAACAATCAAAAGACTAAATTTGACTGCTAGGAAGAGATAGGATACCACCCTTCCCAATCCCATTCCTGTGAATTCTGTCTATGCCAAAAGCAGAATATCTAATAACTTCCTGACTTGTCTTAATGATAATTTCATTCTTCAAAAAGTAGAGGAGCCTAAACAAGGAAAAATTCTATTCTGGATCTGAGTCTCACCAAAAGTGGGGTAAAATGGGATTCAATGAGCATATTCTGCCTGAGTTTGTAACAGAATTTAGAGGAAAGGAAATTTCCTGCAGGGCAAAAGACAAAGCACCCAAGGGCACTGCTGGAGTCAAGGATATCCACCACCCTTCTCCCTCCCCAAAACTTTGTATCTATTGTGTGTTTGTTTTGCATTTACTTCTAGGTTTCTATATTGTTCTATATTGTTCTTCCCACTAGCATGTGAAATCCTTGAGGGAAAGAAATGTTTAGTTCTTGACTTTGTATACTCATGTCTTAGCACAGGGATAATGGGAGAATTTCATTAAATATAAAATAGCCTCCCTGGTGGGTCAATTAAGGGGACAAGATTACAGATTCCAAATTTACTTCTGATTAAAATGAAACAGAGTTCTACCATAATCACTACAGAAAATAAATAAATCTGGATTTCACTCTAGAAACACTTTAAGCCTGTTCCTGAGGGTTTCCAAAGGGGTAGAAAACCCAAAGTATGCTGACTGTTGTGGGGCTGGGAGACAGTAGTGCTTTGACTAGAACACAGGAGGAGAGAAGGATAGGAAACAGAGGGAATTAGAGTTCTTACAGAACTGAGACAAGCTTGAAATCTGCCAGAACTCTGAGTACATACATCAGAGGAGAGAGAAATAAGTCTATGAAATTGAGGTAATCGACAAATAAGTCCTAATCACCTCATCCTAGATTACAGGAAGGCACAGAGCCTATCCATGATACAAAATCTCAAATTAGGAACTGAAGTTGGAGATGTAAATAGACAGAAGAAATCAAACACTGGGAAGAAATAGTATAGATACCTAAGAAGGAAACTATGGAAGCTGGGAGTAACTCTACAATTAGAAGGTAAGCCTTTGAGAGAGCTGTCACTTGGCCACAAGAACTATAAGGCTATATGAAGGAGGGGAAAAAAGAAGTTATAAGTGAAACAAGAGCTCTGGAGGAGGGCATGGAAGGAGAATAAATATCTTGAAACAGAAAGTGAAAAAAAACCTTACCCAAGTAATAATCTTCCTGAAAAACAGGACTAAATTATTCTATAAAATAAAAAATATTGGAACAAAATTAAAAGATTGAAAAGGAAGAAAGTGTATTTCCTTATAAAATAGAATGTCTAGGGTTTTTTCAGGTTGATCTAATGACAGGAAGAGAAAAAGTATTTATGTGTAAAAGAAAAGATTTATACTACTTTTCAAAAGATATGAGACTGCTGCTATTGTGGATTGATATTCTGAAACCTAAAAAGAGTAGGAAAAGAAATTTGTTTTAATATAAAATGTTAATACAAGTATATAAACAAATAGCTTTTAAACAGGATTTAAACCATTTTCAACAGAAAATCTAATCTCATATACACATAAAGAGTTATGTTGTGTACAACATTAAAAAAATGCCTCCCTTGTGTGGAAATAAATTGATGTTATAAAGGGGGAAAGGGTTTTTTTCTTTAATTTATTGAAAATTGGAGAAATATGAACATAAAGAAACACAGTTTCAAGGGGGTGGACCATGTCTTCCCAGCTGTAAAATATTATTATACTACAGCCAGATTGCATATAATCATTAGGACTAAAAAGGGCAATACTAAAGGAAAAAAGAAGTCTAAGCATATGAAGACTAAAGTATGATTTTAAAAAGAATTTTTGCAGGGAAAATTAGGGGATCTGTATCCTTTTTAAATGAAAGGTGAGTTACTCACAATCAAGAGTCACAGGGGTGGGGTAACCTGCAACCTCAAGGCCACATGTGGCCAATTCTACGTCCTTGGATGCATCCTTTTAACTAAGTCCAAGTTTTATAGAACAAATCCTTTTATTAAGGGGATTTGATCTGTGAAGTTTGGATTCAGTCAATAGGCTGCACTTAACAACCTAACCTCAAGGCTGCAGGTTCCCCACCCCTGGAAGAGGCTCTCTTTTAAATCATTGGGATATATAGGATCTGAGCATAGGAACTTGTGAGAAGACCCTGACATAGGAATTTGAAAAACATGGAAGACTGAAAAAGAGCTGAAAAGCTACACTACGTGAGCTGTAGTAATTAGAAGCAGTCAGTTTAACAAAAGGTTTTAGCAAAGTGTTTCCTGACTGGAAAGAGTTTCACTCACTTCTTGTGTCCTTCAATTCCACATAGAGTTAAGGCAGCTAGGCGGCACCGAGGCACCTAAAAGGCTCAGTGGACAGAGCACTGGGCATGCAATCAGGAAGACTCATTTTCCTAAGCTCAAATCTGATCTTAGACATTTACTAGCCGGGTGACCCTTGACAAATCACATCACCCTGGGTGCCTCAGTTTCCTCATCTGTCAAATGAGCTGGAGAAGGAAATGGCAAACCACTCCAGTATCTCTGCCAAGAAAACCCAAATAGGGTCATGAAGAGTTGGACATGACTCAAGAATGACAACAATAGTGACGAGAATTGGAAAGAGATGATGATTGTCATGAGGTCCTGTTGTTCTCTGTTGCCGCTTCTCATTTGAGAAGAAAAACCAAGGAATTTTAGAGTTGCTTTGGTTCCCTAGATGTGGTTGGGTTTTTCAGTAAATCACGACGACAACTTGCAAAGCTAAAAAGTGATGAGGATGAGCAGTCAAACAATAAGTGGAGAAAGCTTTCGATGGTGTTCTGTAGTATTCTGTGCGCTTCCTAAATGAACCAGTATTGATAGAAGCCTGCAGTCTAGACTGTGAGTTATCCTAAGAAGGTAGGCTTTCCCTCCTCATATATTTCCCTGCCTGTTTCCTTTTCAGTATATGCTCACTCTCTACAATAGAATTAAGTAAACCGGTGGGTTTATCTATAGGTTCGAAAGTACAAAGTACTCATTTACACATTAATTTCAATATATTAACATCTATAGTTCTATTGATTTCGCACTTTTCTTAAGTACATGGTTAGGTTTAAGATCTTAAAGTGTTGAGTTACTGATTGTGTGGGTGTGTTAGCTTGTGGTTTAAACAGCCTGATAATGTGGTTGAATAGACAGAAAATGCATCAAACAGGGGCTCAAGAATTAGGGTGGTGAGTAGGGGCAACATGTTTCCTCTCAACAGGGGAAAGTCTTAGAATCCTGAGAGTCTGTTGGTAGGTGGTTTTGGTGGTGGCTTAGCTCAGTGAAGGAGGCTGATTATAGTTGGTACTGATACAGCCCATGCAAGGAGTGTTACAACTATATTACAGGACATGGGTGGGTAGCTGCTCCCTCTCCTCACATTACATCATGTCACCGTACCACAACTCTTATTACATTTTGGAGATGGTGCACGTTTTTCCATCACCCACTGTAATGCATACACTCAGATTATATAATATCAAAAATAACTCACCTGGATATATAAGGAACTAATTCAAATTCATAAGAATAAGGATCATTCCCTAACTGAAAAATGAAAGGGCAAAGGGAAGAAATTCAAGCAATTTATAACTGCATTAAATAATGTTACAAATCATTAATAAGTAGAAAAACGTAAACTAAAGTTCACACCTGTCAGACTGGCGAAGTCTAAGGTGAAAAAAGAGAAATTAAACATTTTGGAGGTTACACATGTACAGCCTGTATTGAATTGTTTGTCCTTCCAGTGGGGGTGGGAGACAAGAGACGAAGGGAAAGAACCTAGAATTTAAAGTTCTATAATCAAATGTTAAAAATATAGATGTATATATTATTATTATTATTACTATCATCATCATCATCATCATTATTATTATTATTAACTACATCCAACTGGGAATTAAGATATACAGGCACTGTGGTAGGGAGATCCATCCTGCCCTAACGAAAAGTCAGAGGGGGGAGGGGGAGGACATGGGAGAGATTGGGGGAAGGGCTATACAATGGATGGCTGTTTTGAGATGTTGAGTAGGGGAAAGATGGGGAGAAAATTTGTAACTCAAAATCTCGTAGAAATTAATGATGTAAACAAGAAAATAAATAAATGAATAGAAAAAAGAACAACATATTCACAGATAAATACAGCTTATATATTACGTATGCGTATATGTTATAAAGTTTGAATATTAAAAAAAAATTTTTGGAGGACCTGTGGGAGAATTGGTCCACTGATGTACAATTTGTGGAACTAGGAATTGGCATCTTGAAAGAAGCTTGGAACTGCGCCTAAAAAGTCGCTAACCTGGGCAAACCTTTCAATCTGGTGATACCACTGCTAGGTCTATACCCCAAAGAGAGACAAAAATAAAAAGGAAAAGGTCTTATATGCACAAAAATATCTGTATTCTTTTTGAGGTGGCAAAGAAGAAGAAACTAAGGAGGCACCCATCATTTAGGGGATGGCTAAACAAATTATAGCATGTAAAAATAAAGTGGGTGGGCTGGGAACAAACATTTATATAATGCCTACTATGTGCCAGACTATACTATACTAAATACTTTTTACAAATACTATCTCATTTGACCCTAACAACAACCCCGACAGGTAGGTGCTGTTATTATCCTCATAGTCAAAGAAACTGAGGCAAAAAGATATTAAATGATATGTCCAGAGTCACACAGCTAGTCAGTGTCTGGGGATGAATTTGAACTAAGGTCCTCTCAACTCCAGGTCCAACATACACACCTAGCTCCCTCTGATATAATGGAATGCTATTATTTTCCAGTTAATTATGAAGGGGATGTTTTCAGAAAAACTGGCAATATTTTTGTAACTGATGTACAGTGAACAGAAGTAGCACATTTTACATTATAACAACATTATAAAAATCAACTGTCAGTCATATCCAACTCTTCATGACTCCATGGATTTATTAGAGTATGCCATGCCCTTCTGTCCTCCACTATCTCCTGAAGTCTATCCAAGCTCATGCTCATGGTTTCCATGACACTCTTATCTCTGACATCTCATCCTCTGACATCCCCTTCTCCTTTTTACCTTCAATCCATCCCAAGATCAGATCTTTTCCAATAAATCCTGTCTTCTGATTACATGGCCAAAGAAATTCAGCTTCAGCTTCACTGTTTGTCCTTCCATTGAATAGTCTGAATTAATTTCTTTAAGTATTGACTGATTTGATCTTCTTTCTGCTCCAAGGGAGTCTCAAAAGTCTTCAGGACCATGCTTCAGAAGGTTTGATTCTGAGGCACTCAGCTTTCCTTAAAGTCCAACTCTCATAGTCACCCATTACTACTGGAAAAACCATAGCTTTGACTATATGGATCGTAGTTGGTAAGTGATATTGCTGTTCTGTAGTGTGCTGTCTAGATTTGCCATAGCTTTCCTTCCAAGGAGCAAGTGTCTTTTAATTATCTGCAATGATCTTTGAGCCCAATATAAAATCTGACACAATTTTTTCTTCTTTTCCCTCTGTTTGCTAGGAAGTGATGGGACCAGATGCCATGACCTTAATTTTAATTTTAAGCTTCAAGCCAGCTTTTACACTCTCTTCTTTTACCTTCATCAAGAGGCTTCTTAATTTTTCTTCCCTGTTTGCCTTCAGAGTGGTATCACCTGTGATAGTTGATCTTTCTCCTGGCAACCTTAATTCTGGCTCTCGATTCATCCAGCCTGCCATTTCAGATGACGTACTCTGCAAATAAATTAAATATCCTGTAAATAACCACATCCTAGGGCATAAAAAATTTCATGAACAAACTTAGAAAGGCAGAAATGTTAATTATAGCATTTATTAAGCACAACATAATGAATTTTATAATCAATTAAGGACCCTTGAAGAAAAGATTCAAATTTAAATGGAAACTAAATAATTTAGTCCAATATAATATACATCAAAGTGGGGAAAACCCATAATTTCATCAGAAAAAGTGACACCAATGAGACAACCCCATACCAAGACCACTTCTACCTTTTTACAATTAGGAGACGCCTTATTTTCCAGAGCTAAGGTCCAGCAAGCAGGCTCTGTCCTTTGCTTGGCACAACAATTCTTTGTGTGAAGGCACTCACCTTCCAGATGAACTCTGATGCAGCTACATCACAGAACTGTTTCACATCAGGATGAGATGGTCCCTTAGCTTGGACAAGCACGGGCAGGAACCATGTTCTGGTCATGAAGCCCCGTTATTGATCAGACTTGCCTCATTGTTGCTCTTAGCCCTCACTGCCATGACTGTACCTACCTCACTGCTTGGTTCTTGGTCTAGCCAGTACTATATATATATCAAGGCTTAGCCTCACTGCTATGAGACGGTGTGTTAGGTCCTAGGGCAGACCCCGGTGTGTTTGTCTAGTTTCCCTCCTCCAACAGGATAAAGAAGGCTGTTTGCTTATAACCACTGTGAGCAATCTGCTTTTATTTTATTTTACTTTTCAGAGTTTAGCAGTTGGTGTATTACCTCTGTGAGCTCTTTGGTATTTTCAGCGTTAACAGTTGTTGCATAATTTCTGTGACTCTTTGGTCATGGAGTTATGTATAATAACATAATTGTATGATATTATATGTGATATATAATTACATATAACATGATATATTATGGTGCTACATAATGTAGCCATATATAATATGGTAACATAATAAGATACACATGTAGGAAGTACATGCAGTTGGCTTGGAAATCTCAGTGCACTCTCTCTCCACAAAGTCCTTGATCTTTGCTCCACTGCTCAGCTAGACTACTCCTCTCAGGGCACAGGATTCCCAGAGGGCACAGCATCTCTCCTGAATGGGCTGTTTCCCTTCTGGGTTGGGCCGACCTTGGCTACTCAGGTGATCTGCTCCTGGCCCGGGGGATAGGTTACTTGCCTGCAAGGTTGGCATCACCTGACAAGGTGCAGATGTTGCGAGCCAAGCAGATCACTAAAGCCAATGGGCTTGGCTCCTCACCAGACATCACCACAAAATTGGGCAGGTCACTTTGCCCCTGGACCACTGCCAGGCTGGAGTAGTCAGGTTGCTCTGAAATTGAGTCGGCTCTCCAGAAGACGTGATGTCTCTGCCAGAAGGGTCAATCGACTGAAGTTCTTCAGCTCACTAATGGATGAGCCGCGGCAGTCTTCACCCCCTCCAACCTCTAGCCCTGTTGTATATTACTGTGCATTTCCCCCTGGAGAATTAAGGTAATCGTTCCAGCCAGACTACTCTTGTGCTCTTTCCAAAAAGACAGAGACCCTTAGTCTAGAAAAGGCAAAAGATCTTTACTCCTTCTTAGCTTCGGTTCTGAGGTCTGTCACCTCCTAGGCAAGAGGTAAGAGAGGTACAGTCTGTCCTATTCAATAATGACACACACGTATACGTACATGCATATCCATGCACACATGTGTAAACATGTACATACGTGTATATAATGTGTAACACTATATAGGTAGGTAGATAGAAAGATAGATGGTATTCATTGAGGGCATAATTAAAAACTGGGAAGGTTGGGGGAAACCATATTCTAAGGATTCCAAGAGGCAGAGATGAAGAAGTTGTAATCCAGCCCTGTAAAGGCACAGAAGCCAGGACAGAATGTTCTGTATGACATATGGCAAGAAGACAGTCTTCTTGAGGGCAGGTTCCTATTTTCTTTGACTTCTTCTGATTCTCCCCAGCCTGCTTCTTGCGATTCAAACGTTAGATGTTCTCTTTTTATTGTACATTGTATTATATTGGCTGAGACACCATCATCACTGTGCTGACAAATGCATATACTTCAACATAAATGTCCTCATCTCTCATGACCCGGAAGTTCCTGAGTTTCCTTCCACAGAAATATAATCTTCTCAAGCTAAAACAGCTTCAGCATGTTAAACAGGTATCTTTGTAAAGCTACGTTTATTTTGTACAATGAGTCATCTTTGTTTTGTGTCTGTTAAAACCGAGGTTGTTTTGTCTCGCTGCAGTCCTGAGAGTTATTTAAAGTCCCCCCTCGAAGCATCTTGTTTGTCATTTTTGTGGACGCTTAAAAATAAAAACAGATGGCATCCTGTACATCAGAGGCACAAAAGGCCATGGTTGAGGAGGTTGAGGTGCCACAGGTCACCTGTACTACGACTCATTCCAGCCAGGTTCCCTGCCCACCCTTCTTGCCACCCCCTTCTTCCAGGTTTCCAGCAATCCAAGGGAAATGACCACTCCAATAACCCATTTATAGTGATTTCCACTACTGACACAGCCTAGGCAAAGTTCTGGAAGGAGGGAAGTTTGCCTTTGGTGCCCCCAATCTCCCTTTTCTGCTCCCTGGTATTAGTTGTCCCTTACAGACATGATCTCATTCTTCTCGGCACATCCCCAGAGGAGCCAAAACATGTGGGCAGGCATTATCACTGTGGTGGAAGGAGAGTGACAAGGTAGGAAGACGGCAAATGACTTAGGAGGCATCATACAACCTGATGACTTTTTCATAGGGTGAACCACTAAAGGTATCAGAGTATTCCAACAACGACACTTTGGTTTCAGAAAATGTTCATCCAAACATATAGAACACACACATACACTATATATGTATGTGTATATATATATACATATATGTCCCTGAATTAATAATAATAATAACATCCATAACTAATTACACAGCATTTTAAACTGGGACATATTGGGGTCTACTTGGTCCCTTCCAGTTGTCAATTCTATGATCTCTTTATTGGTACAGTCAAGAAGTATAACTGACATAAGAAAACTAATCCTCAGCTAAGATAGAAATTCTCTGTCTCTGTCTCTCTTCTCTGCTTCTGTCTCCTCCTGTCTCTCCTCCTTTTCTCTCTCCTCTCTGTCTCCGTCACTATCTCTCTCTCTATCACACACAGATATACTCTCTCTCTCTCTGTCTCTCTGTCTCTGTCTCTCTCTGTCTTTGTCTCTCTCTCTCTCTGTCTCTGTCTCTCTCTCTCTGTCTCTCTCTGTCTCTGTCTCTCTCTCTGTCTCTGTCTCTCTCTGTCTCTGTCTCTCTGTCTCTGTCTCTCTCTCTGTCTCTGTCTCTCTCTGTCTCTCTCTCTCTGTCTCTCTCTGTCTCTGTCTCTCTCTGTCTCTGTCTCTCTGTCTCTCTCTCTGTCTCTGTCTCTCTCTCTGTCTCTGTCTCTGTCTTTCTCTCTGTCTCTGTCTCTCTCTCTGTCTCTCTGTCTCTCTCTCTCTCTCTCTCTTTAACTGAAACAAAAGACTGGTTTGAAAACACACATGCTCATTTGAAGTGCAGTTAAGTCTCGTCTGGCTGGAGTTCCAAAATAAGCTGTGTCTGAACACTAAAATAGCATCTCCTCGACAACAGCCAAGAAGTTTCGGCCTGGTGCTGGATGTTTGTTTTCTTTTAAATTCTCCCTCTGGTGTTTATTCTGGTACTGTGTAGGTGCTACCATACAGGAAGGTGACCACTGAGGAGAAAAAAAAAAACCCTTTGCATAGGTGGTATACATACAAACCAAAAAGGACTGGATTGCCTTCGGCGGGTAGATATTTTAAGTTTGTGCCAGCAATTTAAAGAATCTGTTGTGACTTCTTACAAGTTTCATATTCTGATGTACCTCACTTATACTTTAGATGGATTTTTAAAATTGTGCATAAATAGATTTTTATAAGCTATCTCATATTTAATATCTAATAAGGAAATTTGTTTCAAAGAATCCCATGAAAAATCAGTTTATAAGAGGAATAGTTAATCTTCTAAGAAAATCAGATATTGCCTTCAAAAAGGCTCACCCTTTTCAGTTTTGTGTGAGTCAGATCTAGTGATTTCAGATAATAAAAGATGTGACATGTATTAAATTTCTTTCCAAATACTAGAGAAATACATTGAACTACTTTAAATAATGATTTGACCAAATAATAAACATAGCATATTATAACTGCACTTGGGCCACACCAGGATCTGCAGATTGGCCCTACAGTGATCTCACCGAACCTGAATAGGTCATCCTTCTAATTCCCAGACATCTATTTTAGGAATAGTTTAATATCTAAATCACTATTGATTGGAGAAATGCAAATTAAAACAACTCCGAAGTTCCACCTCATACCAATCAAATTGACTAACATGACGGAAACGGGAAATGCCAAATGATGGAGGTGATAAACAAAAACAGGGTTACTAAAAGGTAGAGTTGTGAATTGATCCAGTCTTTAAGGAGAACAATTTGGAACTATGTCACATGGGTTATAAAACTGTGTCTAGCCTTTGCCCCAGCAATACCACTACTGTTCTGTATTCCAAAGAGATCAAAGAAAAAGGAAAGGGACTTATATGTATAAAAATATTTAAAGCAAGCTCTTTTTGTGGTGATAAATAATTGGAAACTGAGGGGTTGCCCATCAATTGAGAAAGGGCTTGAACAAGTCGTGGTATATGATTGTGATGGGATTTTTGCTGTAAAAAAAATGATGGAGGGGATCATTTGAGAAAAATACAGGGAGACATATATGAACCACAGCAAAATGAAGTGAGCAGAACCAGAAGAACATTGTAGACAGTAGGGGCAATTCTGTAATTTGTTGTTGTTCCAACTGTCCGGTCCTATGTAGCTCTTTGTGATCTGATGGTACATCACAAACCAGGCCTTTCTACACTATCTCTAAAGGTCTCTCCAACTTCAAATTCTTTGTTTCCATGACAACATCTCATCTATCCATCTCATCCTCTGCTGTCTCTTTTTCCAGGCGCCTTCAATATTTCCCCACATCAGGGTCTTTCTATTAAGTTCTGTCTTCTCATTATGTGGTCAAAGAATTATGAACGTTCTGTAACCAAGGCAGGGGTGTCACTAGGCGAGCCAAGCCTGGGCCTTGGGTTATCGTTTTCTATTTCTTTTTCTAAGTTAAATTTTACTTTTTAATTAACCGAAATCTATTTTCTCTCCCCTCATCTATCCCATAACCCATGGGGAAAAAAAGAAGAAAGGAAAACCAATTCCTTGTAACAAATACCTAAAGTCGAGGAGACCAATTTCCTTCATTGGCCATGTCCAAACAAACCTACATCTCATTCTGCACCAAGTTGTAATGGTAATTAATTTGTTTGATCAGATGTTAAGTAGATCCTAGTAACCTAGTGTTAAGTATAGAACTCTGTCCATTGGTGAAAAGGTGTGAATTTCCCTGTTGACTTGGAAGAATGCCATTGGCTGAGACACTCCC
>CM053601.1:21744032-21764316 GCA_028646575.1 Pseudocheirus occidentalis | reverse complement strand
AGAGAGAGAGAGAGAGAGAGAGAGAGAGAGAGAGAGAGAGAGAGAGAGAGAGAAAGAGAGAAAGAATCCAGGAGAAGACGACCAAGATTGTCAAAGGTCGCAGAGAAGCCAAGAAAGCAGGGAACTGAGAAAAGTTCATTTACATTTGGCAAGTAGGAGATCACTGGTCACTTTGGAAAGAATAGTTTCAGTTCCAAGAAGTCAGAGATCAATACTAGAGAGGATTTAGAAAAAAGTAAGAGGAAAGGACATGAAAGTACCAATTAAGGATGGCTTTCTCAAGGTATTTAGCCACACAAAAAAAGGAAGAGAGATATAAAATAATAGCTAGTTAGTATAACTGGATCAAGCAACAGTTTTTTAAGGATGGTGGAGACATGGGAGTGTGTGTAGGCAGCAGAGAAATAACCAGAAGACAGAAAGAAACTGAATGTTAAAGAAAATGGAAAATCATAGCTGGGGCTATCCTACCTGCTGCATAACATGGGATGGGAAGGGATCATGGCTGCCTGGAGAGGTGTTTTGCCTTTTCAAGAAGGCCCACCTCTCGAGTGAGCTAGGGATGAAAGAGGAGATAGTGGGAAAAGACATCTGAGTGATCTGAGATGAAGAGGAGGAAGGGAGCTCTTAAAAATGGCCTTTTGTGAAGTTATAAGACAAGACCCTGAACTGGAAATACGAGGGAAGAAATGTCATGGGAGGTTCAAAGAAATGTGAAAAGGTCGAGAATAGCCTTTGTGGTGAGTTAGTGTATAGATTATCAATTACAGAAGTGTAAAAGGATTGCCTTCCTTCAGTGAGGACCCTGTTGAGACTCTATAACATAAATTTGTAATAGATCTAGCCAGAACAATTTCATGATTTTCTCTAGCTCTGTTTAATAAGCCATGAATAAGAGAAAAGACTACAGATGGAGGGACTAACTTAAGAGGCTTAGTAAGGCGTCATCACCAACTGGATAAGAGGGAAAGGATCTCAGTGTAGATCAGAGGTTCCCAAATTTATTTGCCCTACAGCAACCTTTCAAAAAAACCTACTCTGTGTCTCCCTGGAAATCTGCTTTCTTTAACCCTTTAATGTTTTTTTTTTAAATTTGTCTCATTTCAAAAAAAATGATAAGTTTTTTAAATGACACATCTTAAATTTAATAATTTATTGTAAATTTGCGAGTTTTTTCCTGCATTGAAATTTTGATGATGCAATATTGCATCACATAACCATATAGCACTATGCTATAAAAAAGTCATTATATATTACACTTGTTTGTGCCTATGCATGCTGGACTTCCTGACAATGTGTGACACACTCACCTGCCAACACTTGCTTGTTAAGACCTGTCAGCAGACTTGGCCACTGATCAGTCATAAGCTGCATTTTGTGTGTTTATTTGGAACATAATACGACGACTTTACTCTGTTACACAACAGCTGAAACATGTACTAACGGTTTTCAAAATTTTCTCATCTTCCCTTCTTTCCTTATACTTCCACTGCCTCCTCATTTTTATTCAACACCCCCTCAATTGTACCTGAGGCAACTATTGCCCCCAAGCACCTCCAGCACCCCCAAGGGGGAAGTATCGCCCCCTCTGAAAACCAATGGTATAGATCAGGGCTGGAGAACCTGTAGGCTCAAGGCCACATGTAGCCCTCTAGGCCCTCAAATGTAGCCCTATGACTGAATCCAAACTTCACAGAATAAATCCTCCTAATAAAAGGAATTGTCCTGTGAAGTCTGGATTCAAAGGGCCACACTTGAGGAGCTAGAGGGCCACATGTGACCTCAAGGCCACAGATTCTCACCCCTTAACACCATAAGTTCCTACTACAGATGACAGGGTAGAGTTGAAATGAAATCACGAAGGGGTAAAGACAGGGAAAGGAAGAGAGTATTCTCAGTGCTTTGGAAAGATCAGAGATGTGAAGAGATTAGAGATCAGAGTAAGGAGAAATAATGATTCCTAATATTTATATGTCAGGACAACTAGTTAGCACAAAGGATAGAGTGCCAAGTCTGGAGTCAGGAAGACTCATCTTCCTCAGTTCAAATCCTACCTCAGACACTTACTAGCTGTGTGACTCTGGGCAAGTCACTTAACCCTGCTTGCCTCAGGTTCCTCATCTGTAAAATGACCTGGAGAAGGAAATGGCAAACCCCTCCACTATCTCTGCCAAGACAACCCTCAGTGGGATCACAAAGAGTCGGATGTGAGCCAAAACAACTGAACAATCACATGTATATAATACTTTCAGGTTTACAAAGTAGTTTATTCATATTATGTCATTTTATCTTCACAGTAATCAGGAGCTGGGTGCTACTATTATCCCCATTTCACAGTGAGGAAGCTGAGGCAGTTAGAAGGAATCATTCTGGACCACACAGCTGGTGTCTGGAGCCAGAAATGCACTGAGGTCTTCCTGACTCCAGGAACGGCGCTCTATCCACTGTGCCATCTAACAGGGTTAGGCTCAAGGCAGAGGAAAAAATGGAATGATAAAAGATTATGATCAGATAAAGAAAATTCAGAGTTCACAAATATGGAAAAACACTTGCGCATGATGGCAAGACCAAGGGTACGACCAACTTGGTGTGTACCTCAGGTAAAATGGAAGTCATGGGAATTAGCAGACTGAGCAACATGAGTTGCTACAAAGCTGAAATCTATATAAAGCAATCTTGGGCTGGTTCTCAACCAAAAGAAATAAGGCCCATGTACTGAAATTCAAAAAGGATGATATAAAAATCTGCCTTCGTTGTAGGCCCACTGCATAAGCAGTAAAAATGATGTCACTCCTATAATTTTTGTACAACCAATTTGCAACTAATCAACAAGCTTTATTAGGTAGAAGACGACAGGAAACAACATCCAAGAAAAGAGCCAAGAGAAAAATCTATAGTTTCAAATGTTTATGTATAAATGCACAAAGCTCAAGCTTTGAGCTCAAGCTTCATGAACGGTTAGGAATCCTGGGACAAGAAGACAAATACGACCTCAAAGGTGTCCCTGGGAGTTGGAGGGGTGAGTCCCTTACTTGCAATGTGGCTCTGTATACGTAGACCTATTGAAGCAAATAACAGAAGGAAGGCAGTGATGATAGAATGTCCAAGGTTATGAAGATATACTCATGTATGGAAACCCAAGAGTCAGAGAAGGTAAGAAGCATGGTCAAGACCATGGATGAAAACAAAAGGAGGTAGAAAAAGCAGCACTTCTTGCCTTAAGCCGTCTTTATATTATCTTACTTGGTGGTAAGTGCATCAGCACCAAATTCAATCACTATCTCAAAGCAAATGATTCCCAGATCTCTTTTTCCAACCCCAGTGCCTCTTCTAATCTCCACACCACATTATCAACTAGATGCCTCCTACTTGACATTTCAAAATGGATGTGCTAGAGGACTTTCAAACTCAGTATGTCCAAAACAAACTCACTGTTTCATATCCAAACCCTCCCCTCTTCTGAACTTCCCTCTTCCTGCTGAGGGTACAACCATAAAGGAATGAATGAATAAATGAATAGATGAATGAAAAGGCATTTATTAAGTGCTCTCTATGTGCCCAGAACTGTGCTAACGCACAAGTGAGGCAGCGCCTTCCCTCAAGAAGCTTACATTCTAACAAAGGAATGAAAAACAGACAGGGAAGCTGGAGTTGGAAAACGAGGGAGAGGAGTAGAGACAAGGCGGTGGAGCAACAAAAGGCCTTAAAATTCAGTATTATCTGATTTACTGTATTGTTATTTATTCTGTTAACTATATCTCAATTACTTCTTTAATCTGGTTTTGGCCACACTTGGAAGTGCTGTGAGCCATGTGGGACGCCTCTGCACTACACTATGCTGTACATAATGGGCCATGGGAAATACAATTATGTAATAAAGAGACAATGCATTTAGGATGCATTTTCTAAATGATTTTTTTTTTTTTTTTTTGCTTTTTGGAGGGGGGAAAGTAGGGCAATCGGTGTTAAGTGACTTGCCCAAGGTCACACAGCTAGTAAGTGTGTCAAGTGTCTGAGGCCGGATTTGAACTCAGGTCCTCCTGACTCCAGGGCTGGTGCTCTGTTCACTGAGCCACCCAGCTGCCCCAAGAATGCATTTTCAATTCAAATAAATGTTTATTTAGCATCAACTATGTAAGAGGCTGCAAAATGAACTGAAGAAGGGAACGGCAAACCACCCCAGTGTGTTTGCCAAAGAAAACCCAAATGGGCTCGCAAAGAATTGGACACGACTGAAAGATGACTGAACAACAAATGTGAAAGACACTATGCTGGGTATTAGGATATAAAATACTGTGACTGTTTAAGGATATGGTTTGTTTTTCCAAATCCTTTCATTTCTTTACTTTTAGAGTTCCTGAATTTTTACCTGGTAATGATGGGATCTGCAGCATGGTTTGGGCCCCAACGTCCCAAAAGCCCCCGGCCAATCAATCCTGTCCGACCTGCTGGATTTCTAGAAGGAAAAAACAAGACAGTAATTTCAACTTAAAATTCTTTTTATTTCCAAATAGAGCCCAATCAGCATAACAGCAACCAGAGAAAAATCATGGCTCAAATTTTATGGCTCATTGACATCTACTAATCACTTGGTTTTTAAACTTATCTTAATCTATTCTATTTTACCTCCTGCATTTGACGCAAAAGAGAGATTTCACTGACCACAGAAGCTACTTATCACAAAATATCCTGTGATTATTTCACTTTGAACCCACATGTTTCAGGCTGGGTTAGAACCAAATGGTTGGGTGAGAGAACAAGCACTCACCTGTTTGATGCTGTGACTTGTCTATCCAGATGATTTAGAATAACCCTGACTACCATCTTTTCTTGCTTTTCTTTTTCTTCCCTTCCCCCCCAATTCAACAAATATGCTTATTAAATATGCAAATTTTGTTTTACTTTTTAAATGTCAGGGTTTTTTAACAGGTAGAAAGAGTGTTTTATTACTCATCATGTACGCTGACCAGCACAAAGTATAACATTTAATAATAAACAGTCGTGGTACCATACAAAGCTTTTTACAGCAAAATCTCAGAAATTCTGATTTCACAAAATTTAAGAAATAAAATATAACTTTAAAAGTGGACTGAGACTCAACAAATAGTAGTAATTCAATGACTCAGTAAATTTCTTCCAGGTAAAATGTTTTTTGAAAACCCAAGCAACCAAGGGGCAGTGATAAAATTTCCCTATTAACAATCATTCCAATTCGCTACAGTTCCCATGATTCCCCCATATTTCGTTGTCTGGCTGTGTCTCTTTCAAATGCCTAATTCTCTTTGGCAGTTAATTCATGGTTCAGTCACAGTACCCACCTAGGTCGTCCATTTTCAATCTCATACAAGCCATTCTGGCTCTTTCGTTCAACATGTCCGTCCTTTTCATTAAACTTTGGAGAAAAATTTCTTTCACTATAAAGAAAATAAAAACAGTGCCAAATAAGTATTGATAATTTAATATTTCCAAGCGTTTAAAAACTCAATCTGTTACTCTTCAAAAATAGTTAATACTGAAAGAGAACTGTTTCTATCTGTGTCAGAAAGTTGACTTCCACTTTCCATATTTGCATTCATATCTCACTTCCAAAAAGCAAAGAATAAGACTAATTTATGCTTTAATTTTTACACAGATCATTTATGTAGTTTTACTAATAAATACAGGCCATACATTATAATAAATTTAAAGATATATTCATTAGATTATGTCTTAAATTTATGTTCCAACATCTTTTTTATCCCGGTCTAAGTAGGTGATTTCATCAGTTTAGGGAGTTCCATGGTGAAGAAATTCCATGTAATATGCAGATCAGCAACTGTTCTACAACTACATCTTACCAGAGTCACCTGGGGCACTAAGAGATTTAAATGACTTGTCTAAGTTTAGAAAACCAATCTAGAACAGGAACAGAACTTGAGCCTGGCTTCCTGACTAGTAATTTTTCTGTCTATTTTACTAATCTCCTAATATTTAAATACTATCTACTGCAAAAGAGGAGGAGCTGGAGAAATTCTCTGAAGAACTTGATATGATGCTCCAAATTAAGTTAACATGTTTTAATATTTGGTAACTTCAATGTAATAGGAGAAGACAGTGGAAAATACATTGTGAAATGAGATTCAAAATCAGGAAACAGAATACAGTTGCAGCCTATACAAAAGTCTCACGACTGCTTTACCACGAATACTTTTTTCAAGAAGGTATTCAGAATTAGTAAAAACACAAAACAATAAAACTGATGAATCTTAACAAATATGTAAAGGCTAGTTACCAAAGTGAGAGCAACTCCAGAAACAGGCCAAAAATGTTTTCTGAGACTGAATCTAAGCACACCCTAAATAGGCTAGCTACACAAATGACTTAAAAGGTAAAGAAAATTAAAATCCCACTTTGTTTACTGTCTGACAAACTTGCAAACTTTGCAAAGCAAAATAGCACCTTACAGGTGCTTCTTACGCCCATATTAAGATCATAAGATTCCTTGAAACAACAAAAACAATTTGGCTCTGATTATAAATATCAAGGAATAAAAAAAAGACATATATATGTTTGCCAAAGGTGTTTGCTACCATTATAGAGCACATCCACAACCAAAAAAACAACAATAACAACAAAAAACCCACAAACAGAAGAATAATTTCTTGTAGATGGTAAAGCCTTCCAGTTGTTCCTGTTTCAAATGACATTCTGCTCATTACAATAAGCTCCATAATATTTCAGGGCCTCCTAAATGAGATTCACAATCACTGTGCCAGACACAGAAAACAAAGACAAAAGTGAAACAGTCCTCATTCACACAGAGCATGGATAACCAACAAGTGGATATATAGGACTATGCAACAGAGATACACAGTAAGTTGGGAGAAAGGTGGCTCTAGCAGGTTGCAGAAGCTCAAGAAACTTGGGAAAGGCAGGTGGGGGGTAGGAGGGAAGATAATGAGCTGTTTTGAACACATTAAGTTCAAGTTGGACACCACATGTCTTGGACAATTTGTTGGAGGTGTAAAAATAGGTGGCTTGATCTCATGACAAAAGCAACAGTTCCTTAAGAGCTGGGATTATTTTATTCTTGGTATTTGTACTCCCAACGCTTGACACACAGCAGGTACTTAAAGAACGCTCAAATGGTTCACGAATAAATTTTCAAAAAACCCATGAAAACAAAGGATAACAGATGACTAGTCTACAAGCTGGAATCATTAAGAGACCCAGAGCTAGACAAATTAAGAAACCACAGGCAGGTTGTGATCTGCACTGCTAGAGTTTGTAGGACCAGTTAGATCCTGGAATCACTGACGGAAGCACAGAAGAAGTATTTATGGATGGGGAGGAGAAAGCTACAAGAAATTCAAATCAAGACATAGAAATGAATACAACTTACTAATGATAAAACCAACAACACTCTTTGCTAAATGCAATTACTCTAAGACTGAGTCTATCTGACTAATTTTATCCTTTATTTAAAAACAGAAAGGCCAGATGGAACGCGCACTCAAGAGTGTATCTGTATTAACCCCATGTAGATAAATTTGCAGACTTTTTTGTAAATGGTATACATATGTGAATAAATTCTGCACTACTATGAATTCAGATTAAATTTTCTCTTTATTTTTCTTGAAGTTTTTCTCCTGTTTGTTAAGCTTTCTTTTCTATTTTTCAGTCCTTTTATAATGCCTTCTTTTTCCAGCCTGAGGGCTCCTACACAACAATTTGAGGTTATATACACTCCTTAAACACTAAACTAGGACATGTTAGAAAATAAGCACTATAATATATGCCTAGTTCAGTGGTTCTCAACCTTCCTAATGCCGAGACCCTTTAATACTCGTATGTGGGCGAATGTGCCTGGAGACGGATAGAGGAGCCGTGTCTCAGTTCCTAAGACCATCGGAAATCTGTGTTTTCTGATGGTCTTAGGCAACCCCCTTCAACCTCCAAAGGGGTCGCAACCCACAAGTTGAGAACCGCTGGTCTAGTTAGAGAAACAACAGGCCAATAACTCTGATAAATCCTGATAAGCAGTCACACAACTAATCCTATATATCTGAATCATCACAAAAACTGACAAAAATAATCAAGTGCTATATATCAGCATAAGGCAGTTAAAAACAAACATGAAAAATTAACAACTGCCATGCTCCGTACTTAACCTCTCAATTTACTAATAATTTTATTACTCCTAAATCAAGGTTCATATTGCAACATTTATGCATAAATTACTTACCTGATCTGTGGATCTGCCCACATGGGCCCAGCCAAGACAGAGACTGCAGTATATTCCACGGGATTATACTCCTGCCACTCAACAAGCCAGCCCACTTTCTCATTGGGCACCTGACTGCGTTCAACTTTTGAACCTGGATAAGGTGACGTCCGAGCCTTGTTGTGGGAATTTTCATCAGCACCATTTGAAGCTGACATAATGACTGGGCTTTGATGGAACAAATGTGATGAAAATGAACTACTAAAAGAAAAAAAAGAAAAAGATGTTACAAAGATATTCCTTAAAATTAAAGTTTAAAAAAAAACCTGCCTTGGAAGATCTGAAAGCATCATTTTTCAAATACTTTAAAAACTGAAATGAACAGCATCATCTCCTATTTCCCATACATCCAACAAACATTTGTATGAAGCACAGAGGAGAGCACAGGCTCTCCTCTCAAGGTTTCCTAACACTGCTCTCTCTCCTCCCACCCATCTGACCATTCTTACTCAGCATCCTCTGCTGACTCTCCATCCAAGTCATATCCACAAACCTTAGGTGTTCCCCAAGACTCTCTTCTGAGCACTTTCCCCCCTCTATTCAGATCATTTCCAGAATTATATATTCAGCACTAGTTCCTCTCCCGAGCATCAGCCACACATCACCAACTGCTCTGTGAATGACTCAAACTGGATGGCACATGGGCATCTCAAATTTGATGTACAAGACAAAACTCCACTTCCTCCCAAGTCCTCTCCTTCTCAGTGTTCTAGAAATCACCCAGGCTCACAACCACGGTCTCATCCTTAACACGTCATCTGCACTGACTCAACATATCTAACCTATTGTCAAGAGTTGTCATGGCTACCTTCATTCATAACATCTCTAATACCTCCTTTCTCTCCACTGGTGCAGGCCCTCCACAACAACTCTACTTAGGTGCAGGGCCTCAACTCTGCTGCCAAAACGATTTCCCTAAAGCGCAAAGATCAGGAAACAAAAGACTACCATCACCTCAATGAACTGCAGCTCCCCATTGCCTTTGGTATAACATACCCTATGTTTGGCATCCAAAGCCTTTCACAACCTGGAACCTTCCTACCTTTCCTAAGTATCCTCCTGCCACGTACATGACAATCCAGCTGGTCCTCACATACAACATTCTATCTCCAGACTCCAAATGGCCATTATGTGGGCAGGCCCACCTGCCTGGAATGCACTCCCTCCCACCTCTGCCACTCATTTGCCTTGACCTCCTTCAAAACTCACTGCAAGCTTTCAAGAGGACTTTGCTGGTGGTTCCTTCCTCTCTCCCCCCTCTACAAACACACACTGATAGTGCCTTTCCTCAAGCGATTACCTTCCATTTACACTAATGTGTATGTGTGTGTGTGTGTGTGTGTGTGTGTTTTATCTCTTCTATTAGAATGTGCTCTCCTGGAAGATAGAAATCATGTTTTGCCTTTCTTTGTAAACCTAACACCTGGCAGATTACTTGAAACATAATAAGCTCTTAACAAATAAATAAATTTATGTGGTGCTTAAGAGCCACCCAATACAAGTAACTCTCCTCTCCAGCTAGGAAAGAGATTTGTTTAAATCAATGCAAATCTGAAATAGGTTAAATTTAATGTTACAAGTGTGTTTTACCTTATCCCTATGTTATTCTGTGAATAATTTAGCTAGAATTTAGTTAAAATAATAATTTAATTAGAATACTAACATTTATACAGCACTTATTATATGCCAAGAACTTTACAATTATTACTTCATTTAAGCCTCAGAACAGCCACAAGGGTAGATGTTATCACCATCCTCACTTTACAGATGAGGAAAAAGAAGCTCTTACCTCTAAAGGGTAAGGGGCCGCCCCCAGTCACTCAGCCAGCGTCTGCGCCGAGTTTTGAACACAGGTCCTTCTGAACCCAATCTATCCATCTATTCACTTCACGTCCTAGCTGCCTCTAACTTACTGACCTAGTGAATTGGAAGGGAAGTCACCTAGAAGGAAGGAGCTGGAATACACTGCAGTGAGGGTTTAACAGAGTAAAGGCCTCCTTCAGGACAGGATCAGCACCTCAGTCTACTACTGAATAAGATACAGACTAAGGACAGTCTCTATTCAGCACTGTAACTTCTTTGACCTCTAAGATCACTCCTCTAGAGAGGTGTTTTCTCCAAACTCAGAGGAATGTCCATTTTGACCAGGGAAAAGTAAAAATTTTGCAATTAACTGATATAATAAAATGTGTCAATTTGTAAAGATTACAGCCTTATAAAGAAAATCAGTTTTGTAGATGTGAGCAGCTGGGTGGCCCAGTGGATAGAGTGCCAGGCCAGGGGTTAGGAAGACTCACCATCCTGAGTTCAAATCTGGCCCAAGACATTTCCTAGCTGCGTGACCCTGGGCGAGCCACTTCACCCTGTTTGCCTCAGTTTCCTCATCTGTAAAAGGAGCTGGAGAAGGAAATGGCAAACCACTCCAGTATCTTTGCCTAAAAAAACCCCAAATGGAGTCATAAAGAGTCAGACATGACTGAAAAATGACTGAACGATGACAAAGTTTGTTAGATAGATTAGGATATGACTGGGAATTAGAGACATAATGAATAAAGGGAGTAAGGAAGTGAAAGGCTAAAAAACAGTGTGGAAAAAGAGAGGGGGCAGTTTTGGAGTGCTTTGATCAAAATCCCTAGAAAGAAACAAAGTTAAAAGAGGATTAAAAATTGTTTGGATGTAAAGCTTAATTAGAAGGCAATGAGAAGGAAGAGTTTAGATTCTCCAAAGGGCAGGTACATAAAACTAGTGATTTTCTTTACCCACACTGGCATAAAGCAGTCCTCATCTCTGCCTGCTATCAAAATGTCCCACATAGGTCTAAAAATAAAGAAATAACAGCTGAGAATTTAGTAAAGACTTTAAGTTCACTCTTGTACCTCATCTGGATTGAAGAACAAGCATTTCATTCATAAAAGATTATTCAGTGTTTGTCTCCTCCTTAGCTAAAAGTCACTTTTGTGATTTTCCATGTTCTCCAAGTTTTATTTCATCTTTTTTTATATTCTTTTTGATGTGGAAAAATAGCTGGAATCGTATAGTATGACTTAAAATTGTCAGTATTCTATTCAGTTACAATATTTACCAAGTGGATAAATATATTTGCAGCAGAGAATTACTTTAGTCTACTAAAACTGGGGCAGCAAGGTGGTAAAGGTGGACGGAATCCCTGGCCTGGAATCAGGACTCGGCTTCCTGAATTCAAATCTGGCCTCAAACACTTACTTGCTAAATGACTGGGCAAACACTTAACCTGTGTGCCTCAGGTCCTCAGCTGTAAAATGAGCTGGAGAAGGAAGCGGCAAACCACTCCAGGATCTTTGCCAAGAAAACCCAAATGGGGTCATAAAGAACCAGACACAGCTGAACAACAAAACACTAAAATTCTGTCCCTAAAGGTTCAAAGGGTATGTTCATTATGAGGGGAATATATGTACATATATTCATATATTATATATCCATATGCTTGTATAATGTTTCATATATGAATATTTATATGCTTGAATGTTCAGATATTAATACTCATATAATAATATATGTACATATTCATAATTTCATCACAGAATAACAGGTACTAAGCTTGCAAATTCCATGCTTTAACCTCTTGGTGCCCCAAAAGAGGAGCTGAAAATGCAAGACTGTAATTGCATTGATCTTTGGCAGTAGACTTACTGAAGGTGGAAGGGTCTAGAACTGGAAGTGCTGACAGTGAAAGGGCCTTGGGAAAATTGAGATTCTGTATGGTACTGTTTGTCATTGTAAATCCAGACTAGGTTTAATTGAATTTGCCCTAAACAAAATTGCAATGCAGTCTCATTTAAAGATATGTTTTTCTCCTATTAGGACAATTGTCTTGACCCTCTGTAAAAAAAAAAAAAAAAAAAAAAGACTGATGGAAAATATATTTAAAATTTAGCATTAAGGCAAACGATTTATAGACTGCAAGAATACAAGCTTTTTTTTACACAATAATTTATTTTTAGTTTTCAACATTCACTTTCATAAATTTTAATTTTTTTTTTGCCTCCTTACCCTCTCTCCTCCCCAAGAGGGTGTGCAATCCTATATAGGCTCTATATGTACATTCTTATTAAACATATTTTCACATTACTAATGTTGTATAGAATTAGAATGAATGAGAGGAACCATGGGAAAGAAAAAACACAATAAGAGAGTAAGTGGTATGCTTCAATCTATATTCAGACTCCATATTTCTTTCTCTGGATGTGAATGACAGTTTCCATCATGAGTCTTTTAGAACTGTTTTAGGTCTTTGCATTGCTGAGAAGAGTTAAGTCTATCAAAGTCAGTCATTGCACAATGTGGCTACAGTGTTCTCCTGGTTCTGCTCACTTCACTCAGCATCAGTTCATATAAATCTTTCCAGGTTTTTCTGAAGTCTGCCTGTTCATCATTTTTTATTGCACAATAGTATTCCATTACATTCATATACGACAACTTGTCCTAATGCTGATAAGGTAAACTTCCTAAGATTTACAATGGCTTTCACCACGTGAACTCCTTACTGGAAGGCCAACCTACGTGGACTTTGTCAGGCCTTACCAAATTGTACCAAGTCTTGTTATTTGCTATGTTTAAGCAGTTTTTTTTTTCTGTTTTCTCAGCAAAGATACTGGAGGGGGTTTACAATTTCCTTCTTTGGTTTTAAGTGACTTACCTAGGGTCACACAGCTACTATATATATCTCAGGTTGGATTTCAACTCAGGTCTTCCTGAAGCCAGACCCAACACTATCCACTGAGACATCTTGCTGCCCCCAATATATAAATACTACTAGTTTAATGCTGAAGGGTACACATTGTCTTCACCAACTGGTGGGGTAGATCCCACATATTCTGAATGTAATAAAACCTGTATTCTGATTCATGCTGGCTTATTGGCATTATCTAATCAAACTGATGTCTAAATTCATGCAACAGGTTCAATTCTCTTATTTATGCAGATGATTCTAAGATTTGGACACTATACTCCTAGTCTCTGTTCTGATGTCTAGTTTAGAACTATCAAAAGGCATCAAAAGGAAGTTGGTACTTCTAAACAGAGCTTCAATCATCCTGCAGACATCACACACTCAACAGGTTCAAAACAGAACCTATTATTTTTCCCCAAAACACACTCCCTTTTTCTGAATCTTCCTATTCCTGCTGAGAGCATGCCTATCCTCCTAGCCTCACAGCCTTGGAATCCCCTTAACACCCCTCTTGCACTCAAGCCTACATATCTAATTTGCAGACAATTCATATCTCTAGTATGTGACCCTTTTCTCCTCACAGAGCAGCTCTCACAGTCCCCCCGTGAAATATTCTGTTTGACTGTTAAAGCCCTTCATAAACTGTTGTCCTTCCTCTTTCCAGTCTCCTCACTTCTATTAGTCTGTGATCCAACAACACCGGTCTTCTTGATCTTTGCACACAACACTCCATGTCCCAACTTCCTATCTTTTCCCTATGTCTGGAATGCTCTTTTCACTTCTGCCTCCTGGAGGCCTTTCCTGCTCTTCCCCTTCCTAGCTGCCCCTTCCTCCACAGCTAATGCTTTCCCTGGGAGATTATCTCTCACTATAGATATCCAGTTTGCAAACTGTCCCTGTTTTTAGTTGTTGTATTCCTCCTAGCTTTTAGCACAAAGTTTGGCACATAATAAATGCTTAATTAAAGCTTGCTGACTTAATGACTGGGAAGATAAGTAAACACCCTGATTCTACATAGCCAGCAGGTATCAATTGTGGCACTGGCACTGAGGTCTTCTTCCTCACTTTTGCTACTCAATGGCACCCAACAATTCACAACCCCAACTGGGGTTTTCCTGGCAAAGATCCTGGAGTGGTTTGCCATTTCCTTCTCTAACTCATTTTGCAGATGAGGAACAGAAGCAAATAGGGTGAAGTGTCTTGCCCAGGGTCACACAAGGTGGACCTCTTGGGTCTGGGGTTCATACTCTATCCACTACACCAGCAAGCCTCAAAGGTGGGCTTCTGTATACAACCTTGGGAGCCAGGGTTCATAGGAGTGTTTTCAAATGCAGAACTATTTCGTTGCATCAAGTCAAAGTTTCCTTTTACATCCTCAAGCTTTTATAACACTGGCAACAACGTTTCTTGGGTGGAACCTGGAAGTCTTAAAACAGTTTTAAGTATGGCCTTAAGTTATGGTCTTAATAGTTAACTATGGCCTTTACTATAGTGTTTTCCTTTTGACCAGAGAAATGGGAATACTTATGGATCTGTTTCATTGAGTTTTGAGCAGAGGAAAGAGGAAAGCAGACATGGCATAGGACTTCCAACTTTCATCCCTATGTGTATCATACATACACACACAATATATACACACACATATATTCATACGAACACAAAAAGTAACTGTATACCTCGCTATGGGGGGGGGGGGTGAAACCTGACAGCAAATATGGAAACAAAGCCCTCCATTAAAACATAGTACCTATTGAAATGAATAGGGTAATTTCGGTTTTTTTGACACTCTGGAGGCAAAAGCATCACATCTGGATTTGCCCAATCAAAAAAAAAGATGTAAATGTTTTGCATCACAACACATGTATAATCTACATCAAATTGCTTGCCTTCTCAATGAGGGGGATGGGGAGAAAGAGAACTGGGAACTTACATTTTTTAAAGGATGTTAAAAAAAACTTTTCAGATGTAATTGAGGAAAAATAAAAAGCTAAACAATTATAATTGCAACTTATAATTATATATTTATATATGACATGTTTACAACTTATAGAATTATAAAGATAGTTACTCTAATAATTTCTTTTTAAAAGCCACGTCTGCTTCCTAGTTTGTGTGCAACCCCCTTCTCCGCCCCCACCCCGTGTCTAGAGAGCTGGGGATGCTCTGGAAATGGTTTCTGGACTAAACTTGGGCTTATTGTAGCCAGACCGGGAGGTGCCCGGTGGAAAGCGGCCAGGCACAGCGCGGGGCGCCCAGCGGGGGGTGGGAGGGGTCGGTCCCGGCAGGAGCCGGGTGGGCAGAGCCAAGGACCCCCGACCCGGGAGCTCCGGGGCCGCTTCCCCGGGCGCTCTCGGCCTAGGGCATGCCCGGCGGGTCGGGGCCGGCCTCGCGAGGTACCTGTAGGGCGGCCCTCGCCCCGGAAGCTGCAGAGGAGCCGAGCCGCGGCCGCCGGGGGCCCCGCCGCTCACCCAGGACAGGCTCGCGCTGAGACACACGGTAGCTAGGGCCTGGGCCAGGCCGCGCGCTGCCATCGGCGTCCCGGACGCGCTTCGGGGAGCTAGGCCGCTCGGGCCGCGGGCTCGGGCTGCCGGGGCGGCCCGCCAGGGGGCGGCGGGCGGCGCTAGGACCGGCCGCTCTGCAGCCCCTGCGCGGGGGCGGGCTCCTCATCTATCTCCGTCACACCCGCTCGGCAGCGGCGGCGCCGGCGGAGACCCCCAGGCGGCTCCGGGGGCTCCTAGGGCAGCCCAGCCTCGCGGCCGGGGAAGCGCCCGCGACCCCCGCCCTCGTGGCGACCTCACGGCCCGACCCCCGACCCAGGCCACGGAGCGTCGTGACGTCAGGCAGGGCCGTGCGCAGGCGCGCAGGTAGACTGGGAAACTCCATTCCGGGGTCTTCACTGCGCAGGCGTGTTGGGGCAGGGCCGGGGAGGGATGGGTAACTTAGGTTCCAGGCAGCCTTTGTGGAGGCGGGACGTGGCACCAGACGTGAATTGAACTGCTATGGTTCTGTTTCCCAATTTGGGGAAGGTGGCAGCAGGTGGCATTCTAATGCAAAGAATGGAGAAAATGCAACTTAAGACCCTTTGCAGAGGTGGAGGACTAGGGGTGTGTTTTTGCAACATATGCAAAAGTGCATGACGTCATCTCTGAACTCGCCGTAGTCGGGAGCTAAATAAGGGGGAGGAGGGTTGAAACTGTAGTGGGTTATAATCGTATTATCAGAGGAGGCATCTCGATTGAGGCTATCATAAACACACACAGTGACTGACTGCTTCCTGTCTTGTGGTAGAAATTGCTTTTGTGAGATGGACCACCTGCCTGTAACCACTGGGTAATCTTCCTTCTGAACTGTGTTGAGACCTGTCTTGAATGAACAGTGCCAAGCTCCTTGTTTCTATCTATCCACACCTTCATATGTAGCCTGCCATTTTATAACTGAGTAGTGGTTGTTACTCAGCAGATTCTGGCTGTTTGTGCTGTTGCTAGGTCTGTCCCTGCTGCTCCTTCCCCCTCTGGAGTGTAATCTTCTCTGACTTTGAGGAATACCTTTGGCTCCCTTGGGGTTAATTTCCTGTTCCCGAGCAACCCATCACTCAAAACCCCAGGGTGTCTGAGAGACAAGTTCTCTTCTACCACTCTCCACTGGGAAGATTCACATCCCCTTGCACTTCCCTTCCCCCCACCTCTCTCCAAAAAGTCATCAATTTGTTAAAAAATTCTTTTCATCTCAGCTGCCACCAACTTGAAATGAAGAGTACAGAGGAAAAGTTGTAGCCCAAACAAATAGCTTTAACCATCTTTATCACTACTCACAATAGGAAGAGAATCGCTACTAGCAGGGGAGTCTTGGCAGGGTACATTGTAGCCAGTTCATACTGTTCACAAAAGCCCATTATTAAATTTTCAGTGTGGGTATTTACACCTCAGGAGTCAGCAAATGTTACAAATCAAAACTTGATTTATTGTTACATCGATTGTCTAGACTTAAAGTTAATGTTAAGAAAGAAAATGTTAACCAAGTTGATTAAATTTTAAAATATGTCCTGCATACATTTTCCCCCCAAAGAGCCAGTTTTTAAACATTCATGGATTCATAGTGGGCAGCCCATAGAGGAAAGTCCAAAGTTCTTCAGGTCCCAGACTTACATAGAATTTTGGACAAAGGGTTACTATGATACCAAGAGGAGACTTCTCTGTTATTTGTAGGAACAGTAAAGTGAGAATACTTTTTACATTGCCTAATAGAGGTAAGGAATGAGGGTTAGAGACATTGAGAACTTCTCATTAAAGGTACTATTCCTAAGAGTGACTGAAGAACACTAAAGTCCCAGTCTGAGTTTATTAACCTTGGCATACTTCTATTATGGGGTGGGGGGGGGAGGGGGGAGCAGGGAGTGAAGCCATACCAGTTGAACAGGTTTTCACTAGTTATTTGACACTGCTATAGAAATAAAATATTTTTATTAATTTTTATAGGTTATCAGCTACTGCTAAAGAGAGCTTAGAATTTAAAATCCAAGGAAATAACTAGATTTTCAATGTAATTATTCTTTTACTTAATTTTTTTAGACATTTGGTTGCTTTTTAAAATTATATTTAGTTAATTCTGGTCATTTAACTTGGACTTTGAGATTAGGAGGTTGAAATCAAGGTGTAGGTCCCTGGAACAGCTGGGAGTGGTTAGTTATCTTTAGGTTCCAAAGAAAGATAAAGAGCAGCAGAAAGAAGGAGCATTGGGAGTTAGAAGCTGAGACAAGAAACTGCCCAAGTCTTCTAGGTTCCATTTTTTTCAGAAGTGGTTGTGAAGCAAATACAGTCAGAGACATCCAGAAAAATCACTGAGTCATTCATTTGTCCAGCTTACTTCAGCATAGGGAGGTCTTTGGACAGTAGGGTCAGAGTGGGGCCAAGTGCAGACACATAAAGCATTCCAGCACCCAAAGAGAAGCTGGGCACTAGGGAAATAGGAAGTTCCAGACCTTAACAGGGCTTTATAGATCAGTACTGACTGGGTACTGAGATGGAGACAGGCAGGAAGTGGCAGCTTTGCCAACCAGATCACAGATCCGACAAAAGGTGGTGATCCTGGGATGTGTACTGGAAGAATGAAGTTCAAAGTCAGCATCAATAATAATGTCTGTGGCTGACACCCAATAGGCAGAGCAGGAGCTCATTTCAAGTATCTTGCCTAGCCTTCTATTAGCCCAGAGGACTAATAAGGCAAAGAATCTCAGACCAAAAGGGAACCTGTCACTCTGCAACTCTGAATCAACAGAGCTTGCCACTTGGCTAAAATGGGCTGAGTTTGGCAGTTTCTCAGACCCAAACTCAGATCAGGAACTTGCAGAGCTGGGGTGCGGGGGTGGGGTGGGAAATGCAGCAACCAGACTTTACCCTAACTTATACCACTTTGGGAGCACTAAAAGCACACACATCCCTTGCCTGAGATCCTAGAATGACACAGCTGTTAATACCCCCAAGAAGGCAACAATATGATCAACCAAGAAAGAATGTCACTATAAAGAACTATTATGGGGCAGCTAGGTGGTGCAGTGAGTAGAACATTGGCCCTGGAGTCAGGAGGACCTGAGTTCAAATCCGACCTCAGACACTTGACACACTAACTAGCCGTGTGACTTTGGGCAAGTCACTTAACCCCAACTGCCCTCCAAAAAGAAAAAAAAAACTATTATGGTAGTAGGTAGGGAACCTCAATACATAAAATCCACATAAAATTACTTTAGAATATCTACAAGCAAAGCCTCAAAGTAAAACACAGTCTGGGCACAAGTTCAACTAGATGAAACTTTTTTTAAGTTTAAAATTGTTTTTATAAATGAAACTGTTTGATTGTTTGAAGAAAACATTGGAAAGTAAATGAACTATAAATTAGAAAATAAATTAACAGCTTGGCACAAGATGTACAAAACTCTGCCCAGGCAACAAACTCCCTAAAAATTAGAATGGACCAAAGAGAAGCCAATGATTCCATAAGCCAAAAAAAAATATTAAAACAAAGTCAAAACACTAAGAAGAACAGAAAGAAATGTAAGGTATCTCAGAGCAAAAACTACTGACCTAGAAAATAGTTCAAGCAGAAAAACTTTAAGAATCATTGGACTTTCTAATTCAGATTGAAGAGAAAAGAATAGAAAAAAAAAGAAAAGAACCTAGACACATTTCAAGGAAACTGTTCAAGGGGTGGAGCCAAGATGGCAGCGTAGAAGCAGCAAGGTCCCGCAGCTCCCACACCGCCACCCTAAACACCCATAAAATATGAGCCCAGAGAAAGTCTAGGACTCTCAGACTCACAAAAATACAGAGAGCACACCTCTCGCTGAAGGCAGTTCGGCAGCAGGGGCTCATCACGGCAGCCGGAAACGGAGGCTGGAACAGCCTGAACCCAAGACCCGGGCCAGGCCTGGGATGGTGGGAAGGAGCCGGGCTGAGCTGAGCCGAGGGAACACCGGAGCCAGTCTGCAGGAGAGATCTACAGCCTCCAGCACCTTCACATCTGCCAAGGCCTGAGGAACAGGGATGGGAGAGGGGCAGCTCGAAGACCCCACCAGCCCAAAACCACAGCCACAGCCAGGCAAGGCCCCAGGGCAGACTGGAGGAGCTCAGTCTCCCAAACTGCAGCATGAGTCTACTTCAAAGAAAATCTAAAGCACCTGCCTAAGGAAATCTTCAAATCCTCAGAGACCGGTTAGTGAAAGTGAAACTTTGGAAATTAATTTGGGGATGGTAAAGCTGTTCGGCCAATCTGCCCCTGGGGAAAGGAAGCAGTGGGGGAAGGGAACTGCTGGAACCAGCCGCGACCCCCACCAGGCTGCTTCAGAGCCCCTGGCCTGCAGACTCTGCAGGGAGGTGGAATCGATTGATCAGGGCCAAGTGCTCTTGCGTTGAGCAGCCTGGATCCGGATCATGGTCTTGGGTGGTGGTCCTGGGGTGCACTTCCAGCAAGCCAAAGCTGGGGGGACTTGCAACACCCCCCTAATAGCTCCGGCAGTTGGGAAAACCCCAGCGATTTGGAACAGAGCTTCCCCCCTTGGAAGCAGAGTTTCACAGACCTAAAAAAAACCAGTCAATTAATTGACTGACCAACAAGAGGAAGAGGAAGCAAAATAAAAACACCAATAAAACTCTAGAATCCTTTTTTATGGATAAAAAGGGTCAAAGCATGGAACGGGAGGAAGAGAGCCCAGAACTCAGAACTCCCACACCAAATGCTTCCAAGACAATTGAAGAATGCCTAGAAGCTATACATCAACTGAAAAAGGACTTTGAAAACCAAATAAGAGAAGTGGAGGAAAA
>CM053601.1:21702900-21743532 GCA_028646575.1 Pseudocheirus occidentalis | reverse complement strand
TGCCCTACCAGAAAATAAGAGAGCAGAGCAGGGGAGGGGCTTTACAGTGGTATTGCTGTCTTAGGGTTGGGGCAGGGGCAAGATGGGGAGAAAATGTGTAATTCAAAAATGTAATGAAAATGAAAAATGTAAACAAGAAAACAAATAAAAAACTAAATTAATAAAGAAAAAGAAAAGAAAAGAAACTGCCCAGATCTCTTAGAACTATAGGGTAAAGGAAGTAGAGCCAAGATGATAAAGACAGGGACTTGCCTGAGGTCTCCCAAATTTTCCTCCAAACAACTTTAAATAACACTTCAAAACAAATTCTGGAGGGGCAGAACACACAAAAGGATGGGGTGAAACAATTTTCCAGCCAGGCCAACTTAGAAAAACTGAGGGAAAGGTCTGTTTCACTTGGATAAAAAGGAGCACAGCCCAACAATGTGGTTTCTGGGCAAACCAGCTGGAGGTCCCTAGCCCCAGCACAGGTCAACAACTAAGGCTTGCAGCAGGCAAGGGCAAGGTCCCTGGCCCTTGGCACAAGAAGCTTAAAACAGTGCCCTCTGTACTCCAGGAAGAGAACTCAACTTTAAAAGTCATGAAATAGTTGGAAAATGAGCAAAAAACAAATGAAAAATCTTGACCATAGAAAGAAAATGTGAAATATCTCATTGGAAGAACAACTTTTGGAAAATAGATCCAGGAGACATAATTTAAGAATTAAAAATTATTGGACTGCCTGAAACCTGTGACCATAGCAATGCCTGGTCAGCATCTTCAAGAAACTGTTGAGGAAAACTGCCCTGATATCCTAAAACCAGAAGGTAAAATAGTAATTGAATGAATCCACTAATCACCTCCTGAAAGAGATTCCAGAATGAAAACTCAGGAACATTATAGCCAAATTCCTGAACTCTCAGGTCAAGGAGAAAATACTGTAAGCAACCAAAAAGAAACAATCTAAATATCATGGAGCCACAGTCAGGATTACGTAGGATTTAGCAGCTTCTACATTAAAGGTTCAGAGGGCAGGGAATATGATATTCTGGAGGGCAAGGGAGCTTGGACTGCAACCAAGTATCACCTACCCAGCAAAACTGAACATAATCTTTTGAGGGGGGAAAATAATAGATATTCAATGAAGTAAAGGACTTTCAAGCATTCATAATGAAAAGACCAAAGCTAAACAAAAAATTCCATTTTTAAATACAGGACTCAAAAGAAGTAAAAGGAAAACAGGAAAAAAGAAAACATAAGTTATTCAATAAAGTTAAACTATTTATATGCCCATACAGGAAGATGGTACTTGGAACTCTTAAGAACTGTATCACTATTAAGATAGTTAGAAGGAGTATACATAGACAGAAGGTATAGGTATAAATTGACTTTGATGGAATGACATAAAAAATTAAGTGGTGAGAAAAAGGGTTGCATTGATAGAAGGAAGGGAGAGGTAAAATGGGGTAAATTATCTCACATGAAGAAGCACAAAAGACCTATTGCAGTGGAGAGAAAGAAGTGAGGAGAGGTGAGTATTACTTTAACCTTGCCCTCATTGGAATTGCCTCAAAGAGGGAATAACATACATACTCAGTTGGGTATAAAAATCTATTTTATGTGATAGGGAAGTAGGAGAAGAGGGAGACAAGAAAAGAGGGACTCTTCTAGAAGGGAGGGCAGATTGAGGGAGGTGGTAGTGTATCCAAATTTTTAAGAAAGCTGATTGAGTTATAGGACGAAGTAAACAGTAAAACTGTACTTGTGGAGGGCCTCAATTTTCCACTCTCAAAACTAAATAAATCTAACAACAAAATAAACAAGAAAGAAGTTTAAGAGTTAAATAGAATTTTAGAAAAGTGAGACATTACTAAATTAGAAATAATGAAAAACCAAAGGAGAGATTAATAAAATTGCAAGTAAGAAAGTTATTGAACTTATAAATAAAACTAAGAGTTGGTTTTATGGGGAAAAAGAAATTGATAGAACCCTAGTCAATATGATAAAAAGAAAGAAAGAAGAAAACCAAATTTCAAGTACCAAATATGAAAAGGGTGAATGTACTTCCAATGAAGAGGAAATTAAAACAATAATTAAGAATTATTTTGCCCAATTGTATGCACATAAATTTGACAATCTTAGTGAAATGGATGAATATTTACAAAAATATAAGTTGCCCAGACTAACTGAAGAGGAAGTAAATTACTTAACCCCTCTCAGAAAAAGAAATTGAACAAGCTATCAGAGAACTCCCTAGGAAAAAAATCCCCAGGGCCAGATGGATTTACTAGTGAATTCTGTCAGATATTTAAAGATCAATTGACCCTAATACTCTACAAACTATTTGGGAAAATTGGTGAGGAAGGAGTCCTACTAAATTATTTTTATGACACAAATATTGTACTGATACCTAAATCAGGGAGAGACAAAATGGAGAAAGAAAATTATAGACCAATCTCCCTCATGAATATAGATACAAAAATTTTAAATAAAATGTTAGCAAAAGGACTACAGCAATTTACAACTAGAATAATACATTTTGATCAGGTTGGATGTATTCCAGGAATGCAAGGAGGGTTCAACATTAGGAAAATCATCAGTATCAGTGATCGTATCAACAATAAAACTAGCAGAAAACATATGATTATCTCAATAGATGCAGAAGAAGTTTTTGACAAAATACAACCCTTTTAAGCTAAGATCTTTTCAGGTTCTCACTTTGAGGGAGGTAACACCCATTCAGTGAATAGACCTCTTTAAGAAGTGAATCAAGGGATGATCCCTTTAATAGAAGAAGAAGAAGAAGAAGAAGAAGAAGAAGAAGAAGAAGAAGAAGAAGAAGAAGAAGAGGCAGAAATAGTAATTGCATCCTTTTCAGATCATGATGCAACAAAAATTACATTTAATAAAGGGCCATGGAAAGATAGATTAAAAATTAATTGGAGACAATCTAATCATAAAGAATAAGTAGGTTGAAGAACAAGAGGGCAAAGTGTAAGTAGAAAGAATTCACCAATCCCATCCTTAAAGAACTCCCAAACCAAAACACTGAGAAACATCATAGCCAAGATCTGGAGTTTCTTCTTCAAAGAAAAAAAATAGTGCATGCAGCCAGAAAGATAGAATTCAGGTACTGAAAACTATAGTCAGGTTCATACATGATTTAGCAGCCACTATAAAGGACCAGAGTATTTGGAATGCAGTATTCCAGAAGACAAAAGATATAGACTCACAGTCGGGAATAATTTATCCAGCAAAACTGAGTATAATGTTGGGGGGAGGGACAAGGAGCAAAAATGAATCTTTGATGAAATAAAGAACTTCTAAGCATCCCTGATGAAAAGATCAGAGCTATGTATAAACTTTGAAGTTCAAGCACAGGATTGAAGAGAAACATAATAAACTAAAATAAATGAACAAAAATAAAAGATTAGACAAGGATAAACTGCTTAATCCAAATATGGGGAGATTAATTAATTAATTATTAATATGAGGTAATGCTATTGTGCTGATCTCTTATCAGCATAATGGGCTGCCATGATTCCAGAGGGCTAATAATGAAACATACTACCTTGTGAAAGATTCATCATCATGGAGCATAGAGGGAGTACAGTTGAACAAGACCTGGGAACAGTTCTGTTATAGATTGATGATCTTAAGGTAAGAATGGAAGACGGGGGGAGGAGGAAAGGAAACTTAGGGAAAATTATCTCACATAATCAAGGTGCCCAAGTAGACATCTATACAAACAAGGAGAAGAGAGTAGGAGGAGTAATTAACACTTGAACTTCACTTTCAAATGAACTGGTTAAATGAAGGAAGAATACGTACATACACATACATACATATATACACAGAGTCGTGTACAGAAATACCTTTCACTCAACAGCGAAATAAAAGTGAGAAAGGAACAGTCCGATTTTGAGGAAGGCTATTAGATATTAGGCCTAAACAAAACAAATTCTAAGGATGTGTAAAAATGTTTATAGTTCTTTGAAGTGGCAAAGAATGGGAATCTGAGGGGGTGCCCATAATAGAGGAGAATGGATAAACAAGTTATAGTTTATTAATATGAGGTAATGCTATTGTGCTGATCTCTTATCAGCATAATGGGCTGCCATGATTCCAGAGGGCTAACAATGAAACATACTACCTTGTGAAAGATTCAGAATATAAAATGAAACAAATACTTTGGACATGACCAATGTGGACATTTGTTTTGATTGACTATCCATATTTGTAATAGGTTTTGTTTTTCTTGTGTTCTCTAGGGTAAAAGGGAAGAGGAGGTTCTGATTAAAATAAAATATTATACATTTTTAAAATAAGATAAAAAATATGCCACTCTAATAAAAATCATCAGTTGCAAAAATGACTGTAAAATAGTGAGATTTTTCATTTTATTTTTTTAGATATTTATTTCATAAATAAAAACAAGTTAGAATTATTAAGATTCAAGAGTGCTAAAATTCTTCCTATGGAGGTAAAATAAGTACTGATCTTTTCTAGAATCATAATCTTTTCTCTCCACAGAGACTTTTGCTGTGACTTCTGAAGGAAAATGTAGGGGTGATTTAGTATGAAGAAAGTAGAAACTCAATTAACTGGAATCCCCAAGACATTTAGTTTTTGATGAAGGACCAGGAAAGAACATTGTGCCTAAAGAAAGGACAAACCGTATTAAAGGCTACAATAGGGTCAAGAAAGATGAGGTGTGAGAAAAGGTCATTAGCCTGTCTATTTAGAAATAATTGGTAACTTTGGAGAAAGAAGTTTACATTGAATTATGCAATTGCAAGCCACATTGTAGAGGATTTAAAAGGGATTGAAAAGAGAGAAAGCTGAAAATAAATTAATAGGGACTGAAGGATCAAATGAGAGTTTTTAGTGTCTTAATTACTCTGACCTCACTTTCCAAGAGTAAGATTTGTTATATCTCCCTTTCATGGTTTAGGGGTATCCCTAAGGGGTTAAACTGTCTCTTTTCTAATGGTACTGGCAAGGGGTCTCAGTCTGCTTTCCCCCAATGTTAGCTGCTAGTGATTAATGCTACAATTCCATTAACCAGTTAACATAAATTGTTTTTAAATTATCCAAGGGGCTATTGATTAAGTACTGATGTCAGTCATCTAATTAATGACACAGAGGAAGTTACTACAGTTTTATTATGCTCAGAGCAGAGGCTTCAACTGCTGTAAAGTCAGTAAGCCCTGAACATCAGTTTCAGCAGCTTTGTATAACAGATACCACAATGTATCTCAGTAGAATGGGTACAATGGAATTTCACATATAGTAGAAGAGGAAGCTATGGGTTTACACATCAGGAAACAAGCAACAGAAAAGGAAGATAAAGATGTCTGCATTAGGAAGGTCAGGGAACTACTAAGTCAAAACCAGAATTGAAGTTTTATGTACCAAACTTTCCTTTGCAACCTTCAGGGGGATGCATGACCTGTTTGCTTCAAGTAGTGTTTGGATGCTCAAAATAGAAGTCAAGATAGAGCTTTTCTTAGCACAATGGTGGCAAAAAACATGAGCCAGAAATTCTTTTATCATGCTTCAATGACACAGTCAAAGCAGAACTATAAACATTTCCCTTCTCACATCTGGAGAGTATCTTATCACCTTCATCCTTGAGGAGAATGAGCTCAGACTTAATGTAAAATCTACATATTGTTGGTTCCTCCAAGTTCACTTCCAATTATAGCATGGCCACAGCATGAGTTTCTATCTCAGCTACTGCTGTGCTGGGTCTCAGCAGTTGCTTATTACACCTTAGGGCCTCTATACTGGACTGACTGGTTGCTAAGTCCAGTATGGACTAAACTTTTGGATCTTGGGTGGCTCACTCTTCTAGATTAGACAGTAGGTCCCTGCCCAAGCACCACCTAAAGATTATTTTGGGCCCTCCTGACTCAGAGTGAATGTAAATAGTAACTTTAGTAACTTTCTCTTTTGGCCAGCAACCTTGAGGGTCTTCCCTCCAATGTTAATGCTTCTTCTTCTCCTTCTTCTCTTCCTCCTTCTCCTCCTGCTCCTGTTTCTTCTTCTTTTTCTTCCTTCTCCTCCTCCTCCTCTTCCTCCCCCTGCTCCTCTTTCTTCTTCTTTTTCTTTCTTCTTCTCCTTCTCCTCCTCCATCTCCTCCTCCTCCTCCTCTTCCTGTTTCTTCTTCTCCTTCTCCTTCTCCTTCTCCTCCTGTTCCTCTTTCTTCTTCTTCTTCTTCTTCTTCTTCTCCTTCTTCTTCTCCTTCTTCTTCTTCTCTTTCTTCTTCTTCTCCTTCTCCTTCGCCTTCTCCTTCGCCTTCTTCTTCTTCTTCTTCTTCTTCTTCTTCTTCTTGTTCTTGTTCTTCTTGTTCTTCTTCTTCTCCTTCTTCTTCTCCTTCTCCTTCTTCTTCTCCTTCTTCTTCTTCTCTTTCTTCTTCTTCTCCTTCTTCTTCTTCTCTTTCTTCTTCTTCTCCTTCTCCTTCTCCTTCGCCTTCTTCTTCTTCTTCTTCTTTCTTCTTCTTCTTCTTCTTCTTCTTCTTCTTCTTCTTCTTCTTCTTCTTCTTCTTCTTCTTCTTCTTCTTCTTCTATTAAAAGGATCATCCCTTGATTCACTTCTTAAAGAGGTCTATTCACTGAATGGGTGTTACCTCCCTCAAAGTGAGAACCTGAAAAGATCTTAGCTTAAAAGGGTCAGGGTTTCCCATTGCATCCTGGGCCATCTCTACTTGTCCTGATGAATATCTGGGCACTGAACCCAGATGGCTCTGGAGGAGAAAATGAGGCTGTTGACTTTGCACTGCCCTCCCTCCCTCACTCAAATCAAAGTCAACTGCAAGTCATGTCATCATCTCCCTGATGTCATGGTCCTCTTTGAGAATGAAGGACAAATACAACAACCTCCTGACCTCACAAGGTTGGAGCTATCTCTAATTTGCTTCACCAAAAAGAAGTGGGCCCATATTCAATGATGTGCTGGAGCCAGCTCAAACGAACTCTCAAAAGTCAATTTTAATTTCTTTTTACACCTCAGAAATTGGAAAATATTGTTCAAGTCTTGATTTATTGTTCTGTTGATTATCTAGACTTAAGAAAGTGATAGAGAAAATGTGCAGATTAAAAATAAAAGTATGTCATATGTGCATTCTCTGCCCCACCCCCTCTGAAAGCTAATTATTAAACATTTACCAGCACACTGCTGTCCATACACCAAAGCTGAATTTCCTCAATAGCTGTATTTGTCTTAGTCTCTAAGACATCAAGCATTATAGTACTGAGAGGTAGCAAGAAGTTAGACTAAAAGGTGCAGACCATGGTTGTCTACTGCCCTTTGAATGTGCTAAAATTCCAGTCCTAAAGTCAATCAAAGAGCATAATTTCCACCTTTTAGTTAGCAGAACAGGGCCAATTACAGAACATCTGCATGTGCATCAAAGTCCACATTGGTATTACAACAACTGATCACTCTGTACATACTCATAAGGGCTGGGCTAATTAGCAAGTCCCCAGTTATTAAGAAGGGGGGGCACTTGGGCATGTTTATCAGCAGCAAGGAGTGATAAAATAGATAAGGAGAGAAAGAAAATTCGAGACTAAAAGAATGAGAATCATAAATGGGACAGTCTCTTGGGAAATATGGGATGGTGAAAAACATAATCAGATGAAATATTCCCTATTAATAGGAGATACAAACAATCTGAAATTCTAGTCTAAAATATCCAAAGTCCATCCAGATTTAAATTATATTATTCTATGTAGGGAAAAGGTTATTGATTACACCAAATATCTAAGTTTGTTAATAATTGACTTTTATGTGGCATTCTAAAGTTTACAATGCATTATTTCTTTTGTTTCTCAATAGGTCTAAAGGTATCATCTACATTTTACAGAAGAACTTGAAAGGCTGTGTGACTTAATACAGTAGAGCTTATCCAATTATACAGTCAGTAGGTATCAGACATTGACTTGAACACAGGTTTTCTCAACTGTGTATAACACTCTACCCACCATTATAATATCCTACTGCTAGCTATATGATAAAGAGACCAGTCCATTTCCAATTTAACTACTTAGAACTCCCCAAACTTCCAAATTACTGATTTGCTTTCACTAGAGTACTTATTTAGATCATTCCTTTGTGGGTAAAAATTTCTTACTAATTACCAGAATTAAATATCTCAGTTTTCTAATATTTCTGACATCAGTAGTCTAAAATCTAGCCACTACACTTACTTCATTCTTCTACCTTGGCAGTAGAGAAAATTTAAAAAGGAAATGAAGCTGAACTAAGCTGTCACAGTACTGAAGAATGAAGGAGGGTTGAAGGCTTCCATAGCAATTTGCCACTGCATTTTTCCAGGCTAGCTATTGGAAAGAAATCATACCAAGGATCTCATTTTCAACAATTTTTTAAAGCAAGAAGAATTTTGCACTAATCTGAAAAATTGAGCAATGTTCGTATTCCTGCCAATGTTGTATTTTCTCCACTGCCTAAGGACTGCTGCTACTTATGTCCAAAGAAGAGGCTGATCTTCTAGGTGAGAGTCTTAGAATATAAGTAGGTACTCTACAAGTTATCACGGAAAATGAAGTGTTCCTTAAGTAAATGGAAGAAGAATTTCATTATAAAAATAAAGAAGAAAAAATATCTGAAGAGGCACTGAGGAGTCTTAATCTGTCAAGGCTTGGGAGGTAGAAGAATGTTACACCAGAAGGAAAGGAAGAAGGATCATTGAGCATGTCGAGTTCAAAAACAGATAAACAAGCTTTTCCAGAAGAGAAGGAAGCCGGACATTCTAGAAGAGAAACATCTATTTTTGTGGTTGCATAAAACAAACCCCCAAAATGGGTTTCCATCAATAGAATAAACTGTGATTTATAGAAGTAATATAATTCTATTGTGCCGGAAGACATTAATAATATGAGGAGTTCAGACAAACTTTGGAAAATTTATATGACCTGATGCAGTATGGAAAATGAAGAGAGAGAGAACAACATACACAATAACCACAACAATGTGAAGGCGAAAAAAGACATTGAAAGTTGTCTCAATCCAGATTTTAATGTGATGGTCAATCATGATTCCAAAGAGGTGATGAAACATACTTCTCTTTAAAAAGAGGTCATGTATGGGTGGCTAGGTGGTGTAGTGAATAGAGCACTGGCCCTGGAGTCAGGAGGACCTGAGTTCAAATCTGGCCTCAGACACTTAACACAAAAACTAGCTGTGTGACCTTGGGCAAGTCACTTAACCCCAACTGCCCTCCAAAAAGAAAAAAAGAAAAGAAAAAAAGAGGTTGTGTACTATAGTCACATAATGCTACATATGTTGCCAAACATGAATGATGCATTGATTTGGTTTGTTTTATTACTTTTCTTAATTGCAAGGAATGGTTCTATTGATAGACATGGTGGCGAGTTACAGGGAAGTGACCGATATAAAAAAAACCAGAAAGCTATACTCATATAAGGAAATCCAAATACCAGAAGGGTTAAACATGATGGGGACCTTGGAAGAAGACAAAAAAAGAGGGGATATTATCACAAAATTTGCTGTAGTCTACTTGGAACAGGGAGAAGAAACGGATTGGGAAATTAGGAAGTAGATGATAAACCTAGGACAGAAGCTTGGGAAGAGTAATGGGAAAATTATCTGGACAACTGCCAGAACCCTCTCCCTCCCAAAGCAGAGCAGCTAATTATTCCTCAAGTTCCCTATTGATGATATCAGTCTTCGAAAGATGAAAGGACTGACAAAGGGAAATTCCACACTACATCTTATTATCACCAACAGAAACAAATTGTTGGCTGGGGTGGAAATGATTAAAATCTTGGGGGAAATGACAAGTCCAACTTAGATTTTAGGATACTAAATTTCAAAGACTTCAGAGAAAAGATAGTTGGGGGACCCATCCTCTACAGAAGAGGTCAGTCCAAGAGGAATAGGAAGCTCTCAAAAGTGAGATTCTGAAGACACAAATAGAAAAAGTTATGAAGAAGAAGAAGAGTAGAGGTGTCCAAAAAGACAAATGTGAATGAGCTCACCTAACAACTAATATTTCTTTGAAAAAAAAATGTACAAAAGATGGAACAAGAACATGTAACACAAAATGAATACAAAGGTTTGGCATGGAAGCTTCCAACCAAGACAGGGTATAACCAAACCCAACTTCCTAAGAAATTCCCTATCAGATATTTAAAGAGCATCAAATAAAACAATTATTAATAAAATCAGAGGTAAACACCATTGAACTCCATTCAATAAATTTAATTTTTTTTTCAGAAGTCCAGGCAGGAATATGCTAAGAAGGAATCTATAGAAAGCAGGGCCTAAACCCAACAGGATCTCAGCTCTTACTTGTCAGATCCCCAGCTTGTAGCACAACTAACTAATGTAACATCTGTACCAGAAAGGACTGGATGTTTTTTTCTGAATGGCAATTCTATGACTTTGTATGCTTCAAATACAGAGGGAAATATGGCTCTGTTAAGTATAAGATACTTCATAACTGCATAAAGGACAAAGACTTCAGAAAAAGATTTTGAAGCCTCAGACATGTCCCTTGACTTTCAGTACAAATAACCCTAGACAATGCCCCATCCAGTTTAAGAGCCCATTTACTCTCTATCATCTATTCTAATCTGTCTAGTTTCTCCTATTTCTATTTACTGTTTATTTCAATAGAGGTGCACCAGGTATGCCTGCTGGTCTTGGGTGTAACCATTATTTGGTGGGTGGGAGCTAAGCTGACCATGATAAGTAGGACCATCTCCTTGAGCGATCAGAAAAATTGATATTTATCCTGAGTAGCCTCCTAGACTACTAATATTCGAGGTAGTGTAGATAGATAAAATCAGTCCTTCAGTCAATAAACATTAAGTACCTACTGTGAGCCAGGCACTGTGCCAAGCATTGGAGGTACAAAGAAACGTGAAAGATGGGCCCTGCCCTTAGGAAATTCATAATCTAATGGGGGAGACAACATGCAAACAGACTACATACAGAATAAATAGTTACATGGTTGTTTGTCCTTCATTCCCCAAGAGGACCATGGCATCAGGAAGGTGAATTATAAGTGAATTGGATTTGAGTGAGGGAGGGCTGCGCAAAGTCACTAGCCTCACTTTCTCCTTCAGAGCCATGTGGGACCAGTGACAAGATATCTTTGCCAAGAAAATCCTAAATGAGGTGACAAAGAATAGGATATGCCTGAAACAACTGAATAATAACTAACAGAATAAGTAGGAAATAATCAATAGAGAGAAGGCTCCAGAATTAATAGGGATCAGGGAGGCAGAGCCAAGATGGTAGAGTAAATGGAGCATTATAATTGAGCTCTCCTAACATTCCCCTGCAAACAACTTCAAAATAATCTGTCAAATAAAATTCTAAAGCAACATAACCATAAAATGTTGGAATGAAATCTTTTTCTAGCCCAGCACAATTTAGGAGGACAGGAGGAGAGGTCTGTGACATTAGGGTGGGAGCTGACTGGGAACATAGTACAGCGGCAGTCCAAGCTATGGCTCTTCGAGGTGGTGGTGTCAGAAGCAGCAGCAGCAGTGATACCAGGAGCTCTCACCTCCTGGAGAAGGTTGAGGGGATTGAACATCTGGTCAGAATGAGATTCCAGGGGTTCCCTGTGCTTACTCTGGGCACAAGACTGGGCATCACTTGGCAACTCCATTGCACATTATGCAGTTCTAGGTCATAGTTCCAGGGTAGAGAGGAGCATTTGTGATTGCCAGGGAGCCAGGAACTTACCTGGGTAAAGGTCACACACAGTTGCTCTAAAGGAGAGGAACTATGGTCATGAGAGAGCAGGGACAGGTCACAGATCAGGAGATCAATGACCACATCTCTCCCTGATAATACTCAAAAGCACTGAAAAGTTATAGGCCTTCCAAACCAGCTGTGAAAACAGCAAGACAAAGAAACCTAAAGTTCAGAGCAGTCACCACACTCCAATATTGCCAAAGTTAACTACAGGCCAACTCATAAATAAAGTACAAAGTCAAGAAATAGGCTAGAAAAATGAACAAACAGCAAAAAGAGAACCCAATGAAAGGGAAGCTCAACACACAAACACATAAGTGTTGCATGTGAGAACAAACTTCAAAATCTAACATAGTTTTAGAAAGAAATATGTTTTTGAGGTTCTTTGGTAGACAACAATGAGCCAGGAAGTAGGTATGACTCCATCTCCTATAGGCTCTGGAAGGTTTACATTATGTAGGATTTAGACAAGGGTACTTTCACACAAACCATTTGCATGCTGTTAAACAACTTTGAAGAAAGGGGAATTTGAAAGCAAGATAAATTGAGATGGATATCATTAAATGTTAACATTCAATAAAATCTGAGTGGAGTCAAAACACAATGGAAACCCAGACACAAACTTCCAATGGACCCAAAACAAGAATGTTTAGAGTGGATTTAGGATCTGGGGAAGCCCAAAATTCCTGTAACCATTTCCAGCATTCCTGGAAAGTTGAAGAATATTGCTAAATTATAAATTATAATTCACAGAAGACAACAACATGGAAACATCTTTAAACAAAGCCTCAAAGTAAAATATAGATTGGACACAAGCCAAACAAGAATTCTTAGATGAAATTTTTAAACGAACAAAAATAAATTATTTAAAAAACAAAATAAGAGTTGTAGAGGAAAAAATGCAAAAGAAATGAGAACAGTGCAAGAAAAATACAATAAGAGAGGTAATACCTTGGTAAAAGAGGCACAAAAAATAATCAAGAGGGGAGCCTAGGTGGTGCAGTGAATAGAGCACCAGCCCAGGAGTCAGAAGGACCTGAGTTCAAATCCAGCTTCAGACACTTGACACACTAGCCATTTGACTTTGGGCAAGTCACTTAACCTCAATTATCCTCTAAAAAAAATAATGAAGAAATCAGTCCTTAAAAAACAGAATTGGTCAAATGGTAAAAGAGGTTTTAAAAAAACGTCAATGAAGAAAATAACACCTTAAAAAGCAGAATTGGCTAAAAGGAAAAAGAGGTACAAAATTTCACTGAAGAAAATCATTACAAATTAGAATTGGCCAAGTAGAAGCTAATGACTTCACAAAATACTAAAAAAAACAATAAAACAAAATCAAAAGAAAGAAAAGTAGAAGAAAATATGAAATACTTCAACACAAAAACAATTGACTTGCAACATAGATTAAGAAGATGTAACTTAAGAATTGTTGAACTACCTGGAAGCCAGGATCAAAAACAAAGCCTAGACATCATGTTTCAGGAATATAAAGGGAAATTGCCTAGATATCTTAAGAGAAGAGGGTAAAATAAAATTGAAAGAATTTATCCTGAAAATCACTTGAAAGAGTTCCCAAAATGAAAACTCCCAGGAATATTATAGTCAAATTCCAGATATCCCTAGTCAAGGAGAAAATACTGAAAGCAGACAAAAAACAATAATTCAAATACCATAGAGCCACAATTAGGATCACACAAGATTCAACAGAGACCACTAAAAAGATGTAGGGTTTGAAATATGATGTTCCAGAAGGCAAAAGAGGTGGGATCCCAACTAAGACTACATACCCAGCAAAAATGAGTATCTTGGAAGTATTATCATGGAGTATCATGAGAAAAAATGGAGTTTAATAAAAGACTGCCAGGCAGTCCTGATCAAAAGTACAGACCTAAATGGAAAACTTTCTTGTTGATTTTTTTGGCTGGATTTGTCTAAATTTAAACAGGGCATATTTAGGTCCCCAACTATTATAATTTTGCAATCTACTTCCTCCTGAATTTAATTATTAGTTTTTTCCTTCAAGCACTCAGTTGATGCCATTTGTTCATATTGATTTGAGTTACCCAGCTTTTCTCTTTTTAACTAAGTATATTTTTCTTGTTGCTTTGAGATTGTGATTGATACCCCTTCCTTTTAAAATATTGCCTGAGGCATAATAAATTTTGCTCTAACTCTTCTTATTAATTCTGGGAATTTTTATCTTTTAAGGAGTCTCCTTTATAATCCATTTTGCTACACTCTTGTGTTTTGTGGGTGTTTATATCACTGATATTATTTGTGTTTTTTATTAATTGTGTTTTTCCTTCTATCAGACCTCCTTATAATCTTTTCTCCTTTTGCATCCACTTCACCCACCTTTACAAAAAAGAAAAAAGAGAAAAAGGAAGGTGGGCAAATGTATTACAAATTAATGCTACCCATCTATAATTGAAACAGTCTGGTTCCACATTTGTTTTGTGTGTGACTATTCATTCCAAAAACTTTTCTCAAATCCCCGTTTCCCTTCTCCCTACCCCCACATATTTCCACATTGAATTTCATATATTTCTAGATCAAAATCTGAGTATGTATGAGACCCTCTTTTGTCTGATTAAGAGTGAGGTTCATGGTATTCCTGGTTTCCCCAACCTTTATCTATGTTTGTATTCTCTTCTGGTACACATCAATTATGAGAAATGTTACACTACTTTTCCTTTCTTCCTTAGGATATTCCTTTTTTATTGTTGTTGTTCATTTTCTTTCCTTTCTTAAAGCTAATACAACAGAATAAAACCATATGAGGGCTTTGTGATACAGTGCAGTGGCATCATTTACCCCACACCACCATATGTCTCTTTTCTCTCTTAGTCTCCAATATCTCACCTCACTGATCACTATAATTGGCATAATCGCCTAAATATTATCAACCCCAATAGAATGATTAAGAGTAAAATGGAAAAATAATTGCCCACCCTTAAAAAAAACCTACAATGGCCTTTTAAACATTTAAAATATTAAGCACCTTCTTTGAGCAAAGCACTGTGTTAGGTATCAAGGCTATGAAGATAAAAATGAGTCCTTGTACTCAAGAACTGGGAACATGGGGAGAAGCAGGATTTTAGAGATAAGCATAGTGTAAATTAGAGAGTAGTGGGAGCAAAGGAGTGTGTCTGGAAAACAGTAGATATTTAATAAAGATCTGTTGACTTGACTTGATGGTAAGATGTAAGGTATAACTATTAGTGACTGAGGTAGTACTGAGATTATGGGAAATCAGGAGATTGATGACCTGTTCATCAATATTCAGCAAAGACACATCAATAATCAAGTATTACCGAAGGCAGGGCATGTTATGGAGAAGAAAACAGAGTCAGAACTCAAAAGAAAGAGAATAGCCTCTAAGTCAGTAGTTGATAGTGACAAGAATATGGGTAGGGGAAAATGGGATGAATTTCAGAGGAGGAGAGGTGACTAAGTTTGGAAGCAACAATGAAGAGTAAGGAACAAGTCAACTGCAATTTACTTTGGAGCAGTGAGTCAGGCAGTCAGACAGGAGCAGCCAACCCTAGAAAGAGTGGCCATATATGATGTATCGTTCAAAGAAAACCAGAGTTCTGAGCTCAAGAAGATGGAGTGAGCATATAGAGAAGATAGATAAGATGAAGGGGAGATTTTAAAATAATAATTTGAATAAAGATTCCACAGACACTGTAGAAAACAAAGTAGGATAGTGACCAACCCTGTCATTTCCTGGGAGGAGTATACTAAAGGGAATATAATGAATGATCATTTCTTAAGTGTATTAGAGAGAAAATAGTTATTCTTATCTGGATTGAACTAGAGTCTCTGACATTCTTTTTGACTTTGAGATTCTAAGATTCTATGCATGGAGAGTGTAATGGTAATTAATTTAGTAGGTACTTAGCCCTTAGTAACTAAGGGCTAAGTACTAAGTACCCATGTGAAAGAAACAGAAGGTGTGAACTCTGTCTCCTGTTGCTGACATAACAGGAAGGGGTTGGCTCAAACAGGAAGCCTGTGTGTGTGTGTGTGTGTGTGTGTGTGTGTGTGTGTGTGTATTTAAGAAGAGCTCCAGAGGACAGACAGCCAGAATCAATAATTTTTGCTCCTGGTGGAAGAAGCTGGGCTGCCACTTGCTGAACTGAGAACTGAGTTGGAGTTCTCTTGAGACCAGAATCTGGTGAAGGTTGAAGTTGCTTCCCAGAAGGTCATCTGGAAGGCTGACAAGTCTGCCTGGAAGGTTGAGATTCCTTCTGGGTCATAGGACAAGCCAAACTGCTGGAGGACTGAAGAAGTATGTCCGGGATAAGCCTGTTTGTTTGTATGTTGGTTGATCCTTGAGTTCCTGGAAACAAAAGTTGTGAAGGGTTTGAGGTGTGCTGGACCCTGTGAACTTCAGTTTGTAACAAGAACTGCCTGGAGGACTGGACGAGGACCTGGGAGCTATCTGCCTCTGAAGCCAGGTGACTGCTTGGTGGATTCAGGTAGGAGCTGAGACCATGAAAGTTGGATCCAGGGAATCTGAGAGACCACCCCAAGTCAAGATGATGTCCCCTTGGACACATGATGAAATTGAAGTGTAGTAGACACCCAGGGTGGAGGGTTTGTGTAATTTTCTAATGATTGTATTTAGTGATTAATGATAACTTAGTAATTGTGAATCAGGATAAGTGACTGATTAAGTTAACTTATGATTGCCCCATGAGTGGAAGATTGATTATTGTATTGTGAGATGACTGAATGATTAAGTGAGGAGGGTTTCCCCCTTGAGGAAACCAGATGCTTATTCTTTTGTTCTTTGTTCTAAATACTGTGGCCACTTTGGTGAAAACTATGTGGCCATTGTAATGTTAAGCTGTTGTGAACACTATATTGTGATTTTCTGTGATAAGATTTAATGTTGGGAATATTATACTGTACCTTGATTTTCGGAGAAAGTTTGCCTTGATTAGTCATGGAATAAATGGAGTGTTCCCTATACTGTGTAATCAGAACCTTAAAAGCTGTTCACAGTACCATTCTTTTGAGAAGTTGCTTGTGCATGGTGTTACAGAGAGGTATAAGTGAGAGATGGATAAGAGGGCAGGGAGAGATAAGAAAAGAAGAAAAAAATGGATTTTTGGCTTCCCAGACAATAAGTTAAATATAGCAGCAAGAAGTAGTAGTCAGATAGCTAGAAGATAAAGGAATTATCAAGTAACAGGCAGATTGTGTTGGGATAGTAACCCTAGGACCATCTTCTTGTTATCCTTGAAAGTCTACTCCCAATTCTGCTTCAGTTATTCTTGGTTGATCCCTCATTCACTGGAAATTCCTCTTATTTAGATCTAGTCATTTAAATAGACTCAAAAGAGGAAACTTAGAAATATAGTGGACTAAGAAGTAGATTATTATATAAAATTTTTGAAGGTTTAACGAGGGGAAAAATGTGATTAAAATAAGAATGGAAAGAACCAAGTGAGGAAATATCTTTGTTATTATTTATCAGCTAAAAAGTCTGATACCCAACATACACTAGAGACTTGACACAAATATGTAAAACTAACCAAGTTATTACCAAATAAATAATGGTCAAAATATGTGAACAAATAGTTTTTAAAAGAAAAGTTTCAAAAAATAAAAATTAGAATTTCAAGCCATCAACAATAATATAAAATAATGTTGCCAATTACAAATAAATAAAGGAAGTGAGAATTGTCAACTCATTAAAATTAGTTTATATAAAAGCACCCCAACCTCCATTTTCAGCTTCTTGGTGGGAATGGTATTATGAGGGTTAGCTTTCTTTATTCCTACTTCTTTATTCCTCATTCCTCTTTCCTTATTTAGTAATTCAGAATAAAATATACCTTCAACTTACTGACCTATCTTATAGATAGTAGGGTAGTCTTCCATTGGTATCCATTGTATTATCTTTGTCTCACATAATAAAGGTCTCTGAGCTTTGACTGGAACACGCATACAGCCTGCTGTATATTGCCCACAGTGGCCATGGAAGCTGAATAGTAAGACTGTCTCTGCTAGCTGCTGTTCTCCTCTTTCCCTTTTGAGAAGCAGTAATGTTTATCAAAATCATCTCTGTGTGGGAGAATACTTTTCACATGGTCTCTTTTATACTAAAAAGGAGAACAACAAACAGGGCAGGGGAAGTTTTGCATAGTTTTTCTAACAGAGATCCTTTAACCAAGACATGTAGGGAATGGATGCAAATATATAAAAATAAAGCCCATTCATTAAGAGAAAACAGTCAAGAGACTACAAATAAGGCAAACATATGAGCTCTCCCTAGCCATAGGAAAAATGCTCTATATCACTAATGAGGAGAGAAATGAGAATGAAAACAAGGGCTCTACCTCACACCAATCGGATGGGCAACATGATACTACAAGAAAATAATGTGGGAGCTGTAAAAGGATAAATATTGGTGCGTTATTCATGGAGCTGTGAATTGATCCACCCATTCTGAAAAGCAATTTAGAATTTTATGCCATAAAGTCAGTCAACCTTGTATACCCATTGACCCAGAAATGGTCCTGCTATAGCCCAAAGTGATCAGAGAAAGATGAAAAGGGACAATGTACGTAAAAATATTTGTAATAGCAATGGAGATAATGTAATAAGCATCAATCGGAGAATGGCTAAACACATTACAAGAATGTGATGGGATATTATTTCTCCATTAAAAAAAAATCCTGAAGGGATTGATTCAAAGAAACCTGGGACAAGTTGTATGAGGTGATATATAGTGAAGTGACCAGAACTGGGAGCACAATTAATTTAGTGAAAACTTGCAAAAGAAAACAACTTTGGGAGATTGAAAAACTCTGATCTATGTCATAGCCAACCACAGTTCTAGGAGCCTAATGATGAATCATATTTCTCTCCACTTCCTGATGGGAAGATGTTGCACTAGGGGTATAGAATGATATGACCAATGTGTGGGTTAATTTTGCTTGATCATAATTATAAGAAAGAGTTTTTGGAAGAGATAGGCTAAAAAATTACAAGAGGCAGGGTAGTGATCAAAATGACAAAAAAGTATAGAAAAGAAAGAAAAGGAAATTAATGAAATGTTTTAAAAGTCACACAAAGGATAAAAAGAAAGCTCAGAAGATGACAAATATAGCAGAGTATTGGAAATACTGTGTTAAATTTAATATGTACTTTTATTTTTAAAATTGTACATAATAGAGATTCATGATGAAATATACAATTCTCTTTCTGTTTTTTGTGTAAATAACAGAAAATTTAACCTATCTCAACCCAGTTTCTTCCTCTATAAAATGGAGGAATTGGATTCAATGGTTCCTCCCAGCTCAAAATCTGCGATCCTGTATGAAATATATTCATGTTTGTTTATTTTTGCCAAGTTCAAAATAATAAAAATGAATATAAGTATAATGTATTATATAGATATAATATACATTATGAAAATAATATATTATATATAAATGTAATATGAATAAAAAATAAAAATTTTAAAATAGGAATGGGAAAGGTTGAAACTAAACTTGCTCTGAAGTTTCACTTCCAGCACATCAAATTTGCAAAGAGGATGCTGGGGGAACAGTGAGGAAAAAATTGGAATCATGTGAGAAATGTCAAATAACTATTCATACTCTTTGATCCAGTAATTCTCTTAGTGGGAATTTACCTAAGATGGTGGAAGACAAACAGAAATTTAACATATATACTAAAATATTCATAGAAGCTCCTTTTAGAGGCAAAACAATATCAACAAAATTAGTTTCTATAAATTGAGAAATGACTGAACAATGTAAGTAATGGAATATTATTTAATATAAGAAATTACTAAGATGAAGAAAATTGGAAAAATGTGCAAACATTTATATGTATTTGAAAAGAACCAAGAAAGTAATACCAGAAGAACAATTTACATTATGAGTAATAATATAAATGATATACAGTAGTACCTAAAATAGCTCTATCTCACTTTAATCCAAGTCACTTGCAAATCAAGAAATCACCTTCCTGATGTCATTGGTCCTCTTAGAGAATAAAGGAAAAACAACAAACAAAAAAAGGAGATAAATTGGGGGGAGGAGGAGACTGTACATGGCCCTAATAGGAAGAGTGGCACCAGGGTTGGGGTTTCTTGATTCTCCATGAATTCATACTTAGATCATTATGTGTATACACACACACACACACACACACACGCACATATTTTAAAAAACTGTTTTATGTATTGAGACCTTGTGTTATAGGAATCTGAAGATCTTTCCTGCCCCTAGGCTCTTCGATAGGCTTAAGTGGCTCTGAGAACCATCCCTGATTTGAAAGTATATTCTGCCCCCTAATAGGCTAAATGTGGTCACATGGAGCCTGTGGCAGGAGACTTGTTTTTCAGGAATGCCCACACCTTATTACTTTGTGATTGGGCAGTGGGTCAAGAGGACTGTGACATGCTCTGATCCAGGAGAAGGATATATATACCCTGATGTGAGGTTTTGCTTTGGGGCTCACTTTGGAAAGAGTTGTGTGATATGGCCAGACAAGACTCTGGGAAGCTGTTGAGCACCCCCCACGTTTGAAACCCAGATGTTGGTGCTTCCCTCTCTGGTAACTAAGTAGGTATGAATGTAATGACCAGACGGCTTGAAGCCTGTCTGCTAATCTGTTTCTGTCTGCTTGTAACTTCTGTTTGTATTCTCTGACTTTTTCCCCTGATCTAGGTAAATATGTTTGATTGATTAAAGTAAGAGTAAAAGTAAGTAAAGTAAAAGTAACCCATTTTGAGTTGCTTTCCTTTAGAAAAGCAGATCTAAGAACCTGTGCTAGCAGCCATCCTGGGTATGCCTGGGTACTTGCTGATACACCTTGTAAGCAGTAGAGCTTGAAAGGGGCGGGGGTGGGGGGGTGGGGGGATATTGACTACCCTTTGGGAAAGTATAAGAGCCAGATACTGAAGCTCCCAGGTTCCAGTGGAGTGACAGCAATAATCAAATAAGTGAGGAGTTCCCATAGTGTACCCAGACCTTTCATAACAGGAGAAAACCTCTTCCATAAAAATCTTACAGGAAGAAAAAATAAGCCAAATCCTTTTATCTTAAGTTGCTAACAAAATAAATGTTTGTTGGAGCACTTTCAGTTGCATAGTGTTCTTTTAAACAGGTCATCACCACCGACTATGAGTTGGGCAAGGAATATTTTATTATTTTTTTCTTATAAAAAAGGAGCTTTACTTGCATTCAAAATGAAATAAAATAAAATAAACTGTGAGACTAGTTACTAGCAAAAATTACACTTTAAAGAGTTGTACTTCATTTGTCAAATTCAGGAAGTATTAGATATGCTCCTGAAAACAAGCCAGCATTTATGCTGTATAACCTCACACATTGTCTTCATTCTTCAAATATGTCTCTTGGATGAGTACATAAAATTTCTTAGAAACCTAAAGTATAATAAGTAATTATGTGCTTGACTGAAATTTAATGCTATCTCTAACCTTTAACCTGATTATTTTTTAGTCTTTATCTTACTCCAATTTTTTGAAATTCTGTTCTTTATGCATTGTAGATAAAATAAAATATCCTATGTTACAGTAGGAAAAGATCTTAGAGATCATTTCTAATGAGAATTAGCAAAACATTTCCTTATGCACAGCATCCCCTAAACAAGAAGTATTATAAAATGAACAGGGCTGCTGGGCAGCCCCAGATGCAAAAGAACACTGGTTATATACCTGAATTATGAAGAGATCAATAAATAAAATAAGATCACTTAGCCAGTGTTAAATGAGTTATAAATCTAGTTAAGATCCTAGAGAAAACTTTATCACTCATCAATATTTAGAATTTAAACTAAAGACCTCACAAACTCCTTAATTCAATCTTTCTTGGATTATATTCTTTATAGACACCAAATATTGAAATAATTACATATGCATGACAAGGGACTTCATTGCTACTTTTGTCTCATTATCCTTGCTTCACAATGTGATAGAGCAAAGACTACAGTTTTACAATCATTTGTTTTCCTTAGCAGATAGCAGGGAGGTCAAAGTTTCTTCAATATTGCAGATGCCTGTATCATCACAATTGAAATAGCCAAATGCTGCCAATGTCATATCTGAGAGCACCAAAAGACCTGTGTAGGTTCCTTTCATCAAGATATCTTCAAGATATAGTCAGTGATGACCAGTCCAAAACCCCAGCAATAATGGAATGTGAAGAAGCTGACCAATAAGTATTCCACCACAGAACTCAGGCAGACAGTTAGATGGTAGCATGCTAAAGAGCAATGTCCAAAGAGTCCTCTCAGTAATCCAAAGCAAAGCTGTACTCAACCTTCCTGTCATGATGTCTGTCTCTCAAGGTCACAAACCAGCCTAGATGTCCTTGGGTCATTCTTCCCCCAACTACAAATGCTGAGAGGAGGATTGTAGTTAGGACAGACACAAAAAAAGATCATAGAATATCCCTTCTCTCTCACTTTTACTCTAGCAGTGTTCTAGGACAACTAGGTTGAACAGTATATAGTGTATTAGATATGGAGTCAGAAAGAACTCAGTTAAAATTCTGACTTTACTGACTATGTAACTCTGGACAAGTCACAACATTTGTCTGCTAAAGTTTCCTCAGGGATATTAATAGTAACCAACTCACAGATAAAATGAGATATTTGTAAAAATGCTTTGTAAACCTTAAAATGCTATATAAATGCTAGACATTATCATAAGCATCATTATCATCATTATTATTTCTTAAAAAACATCATATTGAGTAATTACCTCTAAATCCAAAGAGAAACATCAGTAAACTCCTTCATCCACCCAAGGACTGCACCAAAAATAACATCCAGAGGCGATAGCTGCTGGAACAAGTTTCCTCCTGCAGAAAGCCACCACAAGCATAGGCTAACAAGTTGCTTGTCCATTACTTGCAAAGTAATTGGGAGGGCTAGAATATCTCTCATTGAGGAAACCCCACATAGCATGGAAACCAACAGCAGTACCCTAAACAGAGATACCTGGATTGGGGAACAGGGTAGTAAAAAAAAAAAAGAGAGAGCTGTAATTGGAGACAATGAACTCCACTAATGCTTTGTGTACAGACACATGAGGAACCCAGAAAATTTAGGTCAGGACCAAAGAGGGCCTTACCAGCCACATGAAGAAGTTCCAAATTAGGAACCAGTCCTGAAGATATGAGTAAACAGAAGATGCTCAACACAATGAAGAAAGAGTCAATACAACCGTTAAAAAATAACTCCATAAAAACTACAAGTATAACCCCAGGGGAAAGAGTGGCTTGGTCATAGGGCTTCAACAGTCCCTGGAAAAAACAAAGACTCTAGCAGAAAGAACTGAGAAGAGAATAAACAGTTTAATATGAGGTACAAACTTTATTCAAGTAACAAATTGCTTTAAAATTAGACTGGACAAAACAAAAGTAAATGACTCCATGAGAAAACAATAACAACAAAAAATTAAAACAAAATTAATAGATTGAAAAAATTAGAAGAAAACAAAGTATCTACTTTCAAAAATACCTGACCTAGAAAATATTTCAAGGAGATATAATTTAAAAATCATAGGATTCCCTGAAAATCATAGCCAAAAAAGAAGCCTGGATATAATATTTTTTAAATTAGAAACAAAAGCTTTCTATATTTATTAGAACTAGAAAAAAAGTGAAAATAGGGTAAAAAATATACCAGTTGCCTCCTGAAAGAAACTCAAAATTAAAAGACTCAGAATTAACACTGCCCATATCTTGAATTTCTAGGTCAAAAAAGGATGCTGGGAGTATCAAGAAACATTTAAACTACCAAGAAGCAAATCAGTGTCACAAAAGACATGGTAGCAAACACTATAAAGGAAAGAAAACCTTGTAATACAATTTTCCTAAAGGCAAAAGATAAAGACTTACAAAAATAATATGCCCTACAGGATCAAACATAGTCATCAGCATTAGATTTGCAGTCCTGCTATATGCTGATTACTAGGGATACTTTCTGTTGTTGTTGAATTGTTGAATTGTTAGGTCTGACTATTTGTGACCTCATTTGGGGTTTTCTTGGCAGAGATACTGAAGTGGTTTGCCATTTCCTTCTCCAGCTGATTTTATAGATAAGACATTGAGGCAAACAGGATGAAAGTAACTAGCTCAAAGGTCATACAGTTAGTAAGTGTCTGAGGCTGGATTTGAACTCTAGAAGATGATCTTCCTCACTCCAGGTCCAGCACTCTATCTACTGGGCCACCTAGCTGCCCAATTGGGATACAAAAAAAAAAAAAAAAGCAAAAACATGGCATCTGCTCAAGGATCTCAAATTCTAATGAGGGAAACAAAAATAGTGATATTTCTTCATATTTTATTGATATCTTTTTTTCATCAGCAACACTTTTCCTTTTCCTTCCCCTACCCTCCGCCCCCCCCAATATTCTGACTTCCTCCTTTCAGAGAGCCATCCCATATAGCAATGTTTAAAAAAAAGAGAAAAAACTTAGCAAAACTGATATAATAAATTGAAAGAGTTTGAAAATATGTTCAATGTACCAGAAAACCTCCTCTCTTTGCTAAGCATGTGGGAGAGGATTCCTATATCTCTTCTTTGAAGTCATTCATATCCTGTTTTATCTTTTATAATTGCTTCAATCCTTTGGTTATACTATATAGCCTTCCCATAGTTATGAAGCATATTTGATCTGCTACTCTTCTAATTTTTTTTGTAGTATAGTCTTTAAAACTAAGGTTGTATATCCATTTAGAATGTATTGGTGTTGATCTAAGCCTAATTTCTTTTCTTTCTTGGTTTTTATTTTTTGGGAGGGGTAGGCAATTTCGGTTGGTACTTGCCTACTCAGGTCCTCCTGACTCTAGAGCTGGTGCTCTAGCCACTGTACTACTGCAGTTGTGCCTCTAAGCCTAATTTCTGCTACTCTGCTTCCCATCCCAGCAAGATTTATCAACTAGGGAGTTCTTTCCAAATATATGTTTTCTTGCTTATTAGACACTGGGTTATTGTGATCCATTGTTTCTGTTTCTCCTTTGTCTAGTCTTATCCACTTGATCTCTTTCTCTGTGTTTTAACCAGCACCTAATGGTTTTGATGACCCCTGTTTCATTAAAAAATTTGATATCTAGAGTTACCCTTTATCTCTTCCTCTTTTTATTATTTCCTTTGATCTTACATCTTTTGTTTCTCCAGATGAATTTTATTATTCTATTGAGTTATGTAAAGCATCACTTTAATAGTTTGGAGGTAGCTAGTTGGCCCAGTGGTTAAAGCCTAGGGCTCAGAGTCAAAAAGACCTGAGTTCAGATCAAGCCTCAGACACTTCCTAGCTCTGTAACCTTGGGTAAGGTTGCCTTCATTTCTGGAGATAATAAAAGGACCATCTCAAAGAGCTGTTGTGAGATCAAACAACATGATATTTGCACAGTATCAAGTATATAGTAGTTGTTCAAAAAATATTATTAAAAACTGGTAGAGCATCAAAACTGTTAAGAAATTTTGTTAGTATTCTTTTAGCTTAGCAAAGTGCCTGGCACATAGTAGGTAGCTTAATAAGTGTTTATTGATTGACTGATTGATTGATTTCCTACATCATCATAACCCACCCAGAAACACTGAAGATTTCTCCAACTTTTAAATTTATTCTTTAAGGAATATTTTGTAATTGAATTTATATCAATATTTTGTGTGCTTTGAGTCTCAAGTATTTTATGCATTTTATAATTATTTTGAATGGCATCTTCCTTTTATCATTTCCTCTTGAATTTCATCATTATTACATAGAAATGCTGTTGATTTAAGTTTTGTTTCTGTTTTTGTTTCTTTTTTTTTTTGAGGCTCATAGGAGCAAGCACTTCATAGGGTCAGAGGTCGAGAGGAGGAAGAGAGTTTATTTTTAGAAAGGATTCTGTGGAAACCCAAAAAAGTTCTTTAGCCAGGGTCCCAGAGGGAATAAATTTCAACTCTGTTCTTGAATTCCTGCTCAATTTGCATTGTCCATTCCCTCCCCCCCCCTTCCCCTCACTCCCCCACTCCTCACTGGTTACTTGCCCTTGAGCGGACAAAATTTCTGTCCCAAAGAAACTTATTTATAGAAAACTTTAAGACATTTTAATCTCATTTTTCTCAAAAAGCAGAACCTGTGACTTTTAGTCTACATAGCCTTCACTAATTCAGGGCACGAAATCACAAGGGTTTCCTGAATAAAATAGAGGTGTCAGTCATCAACCTTCAAAGAACGGTTTTGAACCCAAAATGTTTTTGTTTCGCTTTTTTTGGAAGAAATGAGAAGCGGTTAATCATGACTGGAGAGAGTAAACAGCACCCAATACAGGGTAAATTCAGAAAGCTGGAAAAAGCTGAGTGCAAAACTCTTTCAGCCCCACAAACCCTTAAACAGATTCAACGAAAGTGAGGAAGCTTTACTCTCATCAGGACTTTGTCCCCTCCCTGGAGCGAGAAGCTGGCTAGAGAACAATCACTCTGTATGGTCACCGGAGCCAATTGCGGAAGGCCTCATAAAAGGCTGCCCTGCCGAAGGGGCGGAAGGAGCTGAAGGAGCTTTCTCTGGCTTGTTTGTTTCTCTGATTGGGAGCTTCCTAGCCCAAGGCGCTGATCCGCTGGAGAGCTCTGCCGCAAGAATGCACCTCGTTTTGCAACTTCTTCTCCTTCTCCCTATTCTAATTTTCTCCATCCTAGAGTCTTTCGTGAAGCTTTTTATTCCTAAGAAGAGAAAATCAGTCAGTGGAGAAATTGTACTTATTACTGGAGCTGGTCATGGAATTGGGAGACTCACTGCCTATGAATTTGCCAAACTTAAAAGCAAACTGGTTCTGTGGGATATCAATAAGGTAATAGCCCTACTCTGTTTTTAAGTCTTTCACAGGAATGGACCTCTTGCAGCATCTCAGTGAGGCAGGTATGTAGAATTATTTCTGTTGCACAGTTGGAAAAAAAATAAACACAGAAGCAGTTAAGTGTGTTTATTTAAGGTCATGTGATAAGCAGAGAAGCCATAATTCTTAGATCTCAATCTAGAGTAATATGACACGATTTTATTCTGACTTCCGTCTCCCCTTATTCCCCAATTCCCTGTTTCTGATCTCAAATATTCTCGTAAATTCTTTTTCATTACACCTTCGTCCCTGCCTAGGTGCAGGGGGAGTGGGGGTGGGGTGGGAGGAAGATGCGCATCTCTTAAGCGTCTGGCCCAAGACTGAGAATAAAGGGCTTGGTCCTAGGGTCACATTAGTGGCTTTGCTATAATTCTGCTTTGCTCCTAGGTGCCGTGAAGCTCGCAGTAAGATTAACTAAAATTTTATGTGCGCATGGTTTGAGCTTTTCAGGCACTGGCTTTGGAATCAGAGAACCTGTGTTAAACTCCTCTTCTTTGATGCTTACTTACTGTGTGACCCTGGGCTAGTAACTTAGGGTCTCTGGACTACCTTTCCTCTTCTGAAGATGGTGGGAAGTTGGGGGCTCGAGGATGTACTGGTTTCTGAAGTCCTTTAGAAACCTGGATGAAACCACTGAAAACCTGTTAAAAAAAAAAAAACCTAACGGAATCCCTTTTGAATAAATCCCTGTTTGGGATTACTGATGAAAATAAAATAGCCTTTCAAGGTTATGCGCCCAAACAGACTGAGAACGGCTAAGGCTGCCTTCTTTCAAATGTCTCCTTGCCTATTTTGTTAAATGCTTTACTTACTGGAAGAGAAAGTATTTGTGGGTCATACTTTTTGGTGAGTTTATTGTTCCTCATACCCTGGTGGAGTTCCAGGTTTAAGGTGAGGGAGTACTGATTGACTCCGCTCATCCCCACTTTCCAGTGACCCATTCAAGCACCCCAAGGCTTTCTGGATGGCACATTAAGGCCTGGGATGTTACTCAACCCTTCTGAGGCCAATCTATGGGCTGCTGTGTTGGTGTCAGAGTATGATCATTTCCACTTTAAAATGGGACAAGTTGATACAAAACAAGATTTGAGGCAATCACTAACTATCCAACCAAAATGCATTCATCTTAAGGAAATTGTAGTTGGACTTGTTTCATTTAATATAAGTTTAGGGAGAGATTAGTGACCTATAATGAGCTGACTGAGACCTGATCAAGCTCCCATTTTACAGAAAAGATAAATTCAGGAATGTTAAGTGAGTATTAAGGCAGCACGATGAGCCAAACTAGAATTCAAGCCCAGGTCCTTTGGTTTTAGATTCATTGTCCTGTCCAAGGCATTACAATGATTATTAAATGTCAACAAGGTTAAGTGTTCACTCACAGCAATTTAGTAAATTTTCACTTTTTTAATAGTTTTTTTTCAGGTGGTTATAAATATTTTGCACTTGACAATTCTTGAAACATCATTTCAAAAACTACTGTTGGACTAAATATAAACTGACCTCAACCTTAAGCAGATTATTACTTTTTTAAAAAGAGAAATTTTAAAAATTGTTTAGATGTAAAGTATCCTATGGCTACTTTGTGTAAACTGATAAGAGGAAATAAAAGCCTCCTAAAATGATTTATTTTCTGAAACTGATGCGTTAACTTTCAAAAGCTGATGCTGTAACTGAACTAAACTCTCTCCCATCCTGTCTTTTATAATGGAATTGGTCACATTTTGCTCCCTAAAATGTCCAGGATATAGTCTAAAATGGCAGTTCTCAAACTTTTTGCAACACTGAAAAACTATTTTAAACAAAACTTTGAGGGAACTTTTTTAGTAAGATATTAAGATTTTATTTAAATGCCTTCCACCAATGGTTTCAAATAACACTGGGCTAATTTTTAAAGTTTTTTTTTAATCATGATTTTATTCTCAATCTAACAATATTACATCCAGCAACTATTGTTGTCAGCTACCAAAAAGGATCTTGTAGTTGGAAACATATCTCACAATATTTTTTCCCCTTTGACTTATATAAAAGTTGAATTACCTGAGGGAAGGGGGTGGAATCAATCATGAGGGTCACAAAGAACGGAGGACAGAAAAGCTTTAAGCAGAAAAACTGCCTGTGTCCTTGGTCTTTAGCACAGTGCCTGTTACAAAGTAGGAGTTGGTTAGGAATTAGCAAGTGTTGCTGACTGATTTAGTGATTAGTTGAGGGAATTTACTTACAGCCCTTAAACCAGTGAAATCGTAGTTTAGGAACAAAGGATCAGAGATTGAGAATTTATAGAGGTCTTAGAGGTCAACTAGCTTAACCTCCAAATGCTCCAGTGGCTCCTTATATTGACTGAACACAAAAATTGTGTGTGGGTTTACAATGTGTACAGTACAATGTCCTTTTTTATAAAACTCTTTCAAGGAAGGTTTTACAAAATGTAAGCCGTAAGCAATATGTAATATGTCACTTTGCTAAAATATTGATGAATGAGCAATATATCACTTTGTTGTGTGATAATAACCACAGACAGAGTCAACACCCATCTCTCCAGACCATACATGGGTTTAGAGACAGGAACCAAGGCTTCACCTTCTATATCCTGAATAGAGTTAATTTTTTTAATGCTATTTACAACATTTTTAAAGATTGCCAAATTAATTTAAATAAAATCACTAATTTAATTTTCAATTGTCAGACTATAATGTGGTGTTGTAATTTGAATTCTAGCCTCACCCAATTTGTCTTTGATTACAGCATGGCATCGAAGAGACAGCTGCAGAATGCAAAAAAATGGGTGCAAGAGTTCACACCTATGTGGTAGACTGCAGTAACAGAGAAGAAATTTACAATTCTGCAAAGAAGGTAATAATTCAAATGTAATATAGATGGATGGATTGCCTGCCTGTAACGTAGATATCTGAGCTGGGATCCAATCTTATCTAAGGAGATTTCTGTTTCCACATTTGTGGAGAATCCTAGGGATGTACCCCTAGTGTGTCTCTTACCATTATCAGGAAGTTAACAGGCAGAATCTAGGACATTATTGGCATCTGTCACTCTCCCATCTCCAAGAGGAGTATTGGGTTAGAATTACATCTCCATTGCAGCTTATGTATGTGTAGACTAGAGGTGTACTATTCTTTTACATTTTCAAAATAAAAGGGTTCATAATTAAAAGCCACTTTCCCTGAATGTGCACAAGGGAGCTTACTCTTGCCAGCTTTGTTCTAACCCACAAAACTCTGTTTACATGACATATATTGAGCTATATATCAAGCAAACACATTTCTTCAAGCTAACAATAAGTAGAGATGAGGAAATTATACAGATTAGGGCAGATGATATAATGCGTAAGAGCAAATTGCAGCTCAGCCAAGGAGGGAACAACTTCAATAGAAGCACAAAAGCATCAAAGGATGGATTCCCCATGTGTGGTATAACCATTGAAAAGTTCAAGCTTTGTCTCTCCCTTTTTACTGTCTTTCTCCTTCTCTCCCCCCAAACTGAGGCAGCATTACTGCATCAGAGGTGCCTCAGTTAATCAGCTTCCCAGAGTTCAGATCTGAGAGTGGCTATTCTAGATTGAAAGTCAACAGCAGCAACAAACATTTGTTAGGTGTTTATTATGCATCAAGCACTATGTTCTGGAGATAAAAATTTAAGTAGAAAGATAGTCCCTCCCTTCAAGGAGCTTCCATTCTAATGAGAGAAGATAATACATAAAAGAAATAAAGTGAAAAGATACATAGACAAGCTCTGGCTTATTGATGGATTTTCTGGATCAACAGACACTCAAAACCATAGCTTTTAAGCCCTGACCTACGTGTCTCTTCTGCACTAAAAGTGCTGTACAGTGTGTCCCTAAAGTCTGGACACATAGGAAATCTCATTAACCACGTATATTTTCAAGAAATGAAATGAATGAAATTTTCAGCAACATTTTATTTAATTAGCACAAATTTTAGTCATGACAATTTCATATAGAATAAAAGCTTTCATTAGCAATTGGGGACTATTTTCTTTATTAATGAGATTAATTTAATTAATGAGATGTCCTGTGTGTCTTCTATGTCTTCCTATGAAATCCCATTTATGCTAATTAAATAAAATGTTGTTGAAAATTTTATTCACCAGCCCTGGAGTCAGGAGAATCTGAATTCAAATGTGGCATCAGACACTTAACTCTTAATAGCTGTGTCCTTGGGCAAGTCACTTAACCCCAGTTGCCCTGCCTTTACCCCTCCAAAAAAATAGCAAGAAAAAATAATTTTCATTCACTCCATTTCCTGAAAATATGCATAGTTAATGAGATTTCCTACATGTCCAGACTTTAGGGACATCCTGTAGATTAAAGCAAAGCACATTTCATCAAACTATAAATCAAAAGTAAAATAAATGATACAGAAGAACCCCTCTCCCATGTACCACACTAGCAGGTTACCACACTACCAGGGAAAAATGCCCTGAGCCTGTGAAGTCAGGGAGCATGTATGGCCAAGCCATTTAACAATGCATAGTCAGTGAGATCTCTGGAGATGGTGCAATGCTCCTTTTTGCTCAGCTTCTCTCTCCTGGAGATATCAGGTTTTCTTTCACTTCTGCCAGTCACTTCTGTCTCTTGGTCTTAAACTTGTAGCCCTGGGAACTGCCTAGAGTTCACTGGTCGCTGTTCCCAGTCAACTAACTACAAAATCCCTTTTAGACAAATATTTTACAATTGAATTTTCAAGGCTTTTCTTTTTTATCATGAATTGGACAAATACACCAAATTTAACCTTTTCAGCCTAGTATGGTGCCTGGAATATAGTAGGAGGATAATAAATGCTTGCTCATTTGACTGGCCTTAACACTAAAAACCCAAGATCTTTTGTTCTCTAGCTATGTTCATTCTTGAGAAATTGAGTTTTTGACCCTAAGTTTGAAAATTTATAATTATCCTTATGAAACTGATCATTTATAATTTGAACCTAAGTTTGAGATTTTATAATTATCCCTTATTAAATTTCATGTCACCATTCACTCCAGAGCTTCTTGAACCTGTCAAGGCCCTTGTAAGTCTTGATTCTGGCATAAAATATGTTAACTGCCTTGGTGTCACTTGCACATTTAGTAAGTATCCTGTGCAATTCTCTTTTTTTAAATAGTCAAAAGCATTGCAATGAACCAAGCACAAATTCTTGCGGCATTCAACTGAAGGCCTCCTTCTAAATTTACTTTGAACGCTTAATGACTGGAATGTATCTGGTCCATATCTCTCTTCATCTTTTTCCACAAGAATAACATGAGATATTAAAGTGTCTCAAATGCTTTACTGTAATTTTACTAAAATTACTAGTATGCATCTATAGCATTACTTTAATCTGCCAACTTTTTAATTATTTAAAAATAATTTTATTTACTTATTTTTTATTTTGTAAGAAGGAAGGCAAGGCAATTGGGGTTAAGTGACTTGCTCAGGGTCGCACAGCTAGTAAGGGTCAAGTATTTGAGGCTGGATTTGAACTCAGGTCCTCCTGACTCCAGGACCAGTGCTCTATTCACTGTGCCACCTAGCTGCCCCTTTAATCATTTTTTTAAAAGGGAAAAGACAAATCTGGTATGGCTTGCCATTGACAAAGCTAGGCTAGGTCTTTTAAATCATCTCTCCCTTTGTTGGATGTCCACTATCTCTTTAATGATCCATTCTAGAACTTTGCCATCAATCAAATTCAAGTTCATCAGATCTATTTAAATTTAATTTAATTTAGCAATGTTTTAAAAGTTTTTAAATAAAAATAGCCTTAAAAAATATAACTCTGGTCAGGACATAGAAAGTGAAGTCTCAGTGCCCTCTAAACCTACGGTCTGAAAATATCGCTGTTGACTCTGTCTGTGGCTGTAGTCACTCAGCAAAGGGATGCATTGCTTTTCTGTATCAGATTTGCTGTGTTCTCTACTCCATTTTGATAAGTGAGTGACATTTGTCCCCCAAACCTGCACGGCCTCTCCTATTTTCCATATCTGTTGACTGCCGCTGACAATGGCTCAGCAACCTCATCTCCAGTTTTTTTTTTTCAATACCAAAGGATAGAGTTCATTTGGTGTAGATGACTTGAATCCATCAAGGACCACTCAAGGGCCTTCTTTCCTCCTTTCCTCAGTGTCTTTGCTCTGAATTCCCTTACAGCCATTTTCAATCTGTTACTTCCATGTGCAGCTCATTTTCCTTGAAGGAGAAACTGAAAGTAAACTAAAAGCTGGGCAGCTGAACCCTATTTCTGTTGCCATCATCCTGGCCGCCCCAAGACACCAGATCCAAGGGTAGTGGTTCCTTCTTTGTTTCTCTTCTTCCCTGTAATACAGAAACAGAAACAAAAAGCAAATGCTCTTTTTGTTGTCCTCAGTTTGCCTCCACATTTTTGTCTCCCTGTGAGCCGTAGGGCTCCTGAGCGGATTCTTTCATAACTGTTTTTATATTCATTCATTACTTTCTTATTTATATACTCAGCCACAATTACCTGTCCTTGCTTGTATCTTCTGTACACATCTTTTAATTTCTAATTTTTAAAATAGTTTTTACTCCAAATTTAAACACCAAAAAATTCAAACATTTTTACACGTACACATCGGAACGCAAAAAGAGGATTGTATATGAAACCATTAGTCACCATTTCACACAACTTGATTTTTAAAAAACTATATAATACCTTTCACACATTACTTTCTAACCTGCCCTGCTTATCTGTGTGTGTGTGGGTTTTTTTTTTTGTATTTTTGTTTTTGCTTTTTGGAGGGCAATTGGGGTTAAGTGACTTGCCCAAGGTCACACGGCTAGTTTTTATGTTAAGTGTCTGAGGCCGGATTTGAACTCAGGTACTCCTGACTCCAGGGCTGGTGCTCTATTCACTGCGCCACCTAGCCACCCCATCTTTGCATTTTAAAAAGCATCCCAGTAGCCCTCTTTTTCCAGAGCATTGTTACAGCTGATCTCCTTTCTCCTCTAAACATCTCCACCATATTAAAACGTATCAGGGATGTGGGGAACCTTATAACAAATAAGTCAAGCAAGATAAAAGATCATCTCAGAAACCTAGTAACATTTTACACCTGGAAGAAAAACAGATCCTAGAGGTACTATTTTGCTAATTTTACTTCTATCTAAGCCTGCGTTTAATAGCTCATAAATAACATTTTCATTGACTTTATTTTTAAAGGTGAAAGCAGAAGTAGGAGACGTTGGCATCTTAGTGAATAATGCAGGCATAGTCTACACAGCAGATTTATTTGCTACTCAAGACCCTCAGATTGAAAAAACATTTGAAGTCAATGTCCTGGCTCACTTCTGGGTAAGTACAATTTATTTTATAAAATTGTTTCATTTGAAATTGCCTCAAGGTGAGACTTAGAGATGCATTTTAGAAAGAGCAGAATCTCATCAGGACTGAGTATCAGAGCTAACCACACAGTCAGCCTTCCCTACAATACGGTCACACTTTGGGGACTTCAGTGTATTCCAGGCAATGCGTGCTAGCTGCTTAGTGCTCAGTTTCTATAGGGACTGGAAAAATGAAAACAAGAGGAAAGAGTCCATATTATCCCCAAAGAGCTTACATTCTATTGAAGTTTCCCTCCACCATACACCCAGATGAGTAAATACAAACATAGCACAATCTTTGAGGTACTTATCTCGACTACCATTCTCACTGAGTCTGGTGTCCCCCAGAACAAGAAGACCTCTTAAGATTCTAGGGATAGCTTTTCTAGAGATTAGCTTTCTAGTGCTGAAGTTTAGGAAGCCCTACTCGTATGCTTCCTTCTATGAATATTGTAGAAGGCCAAAGTATTTTATTTTGGGGAGTCAGTTCTTATGCAGATGTCTTTGAGAATGCATCTTTGGCCTGGGGCTTGGAAGCCAGCTCTTGGAGATGTGTATTGCATTTGAAAAAAAAAGCTAACTGATTTCCCAAAGACTTGTTGGCTTTCCCAAGACTTTTTGGTGCCTAGAATTAAAAAGCTTGATTTTACCTGGGCTGCTTCCAGGATGTGAAAGACTATTGTAATGATGAAACTACGATAACAGCAATAATATTGCAGGATGTGCCAAACGAAGCTTATTGATGACCATACTTGAATCTTTGTCTTTCGGGTCTTAAAAAACCTTGTTCAAAGAATCATTAAATGGAGTTCATGGTTCTTCCTTGAACTACCCACATGGCCTGGTCATTTCTTATTCACATCTCTGATCATGCTTGGTGCTGAACACTAAGCAGCCCACAACAGAATATCAGTTGAGAACCAATTTAGTCATTCAGCCTTAAATAGCTCCCTGCCTTTTCCTACCCCAGCTTGATCAAGTCACCAATAAATTGGGTCAATGGGCAAAGCCCCTGAGTGAGGACTGATGGAGTTTTTTAAACCTAGACCTAAAGGTTTTAAACTTAAACCTGCCTTAAGTAGCTTTAAAAAATGACTTTTTACTAAAGTAGTATAGTAAAAGCAGTTGTTGCGCAATATCCTCTTCCTCCTTTCTAGTCCCACTCCACCCCCCAAAAAACAAATCTTTGGCACTCCCACAAGTACAGAGTCCAAAGAAAAGTAGGCTCAGTTTTGAACTACACATATGGCTAAGAGATGACTCATTTCCTAGCTGCTCAAAGTTCTGCTTAGACATGATGTCTTTTTTCGCTGGGCTACATATGGAGCCGTGAATGATGCCCTTGGCTCTCCACACAGGTGATGCTTTCAGCTGATGAGTGTGTGTCACTAGGAAACCAATGGGAAGATGGGAACTCCAAAATTCTCAACATACTTCAAATCTTGTAAGGTTCTCCTCCAGCCAAAAAGCAAGGGGGTAGAGGTAGAGGTCAGGGTTGGGGGGAGGAGATGGAAGGAATTTTTTTTTAATTTAAAAAAAATTTAAAAAAATAAAAGGAAATAGGTAATTTTAAGAGCTCACTATGTGCCAGATACTGAGCTAAACACTCTAAAAATATTATCTCCTTTCGTCCTCCCAGTAACCCCATGACGTAGGGGTTATTATTATCTATCTATGCTATTATTACAGATGGAAACTAAATCTGAAGTTAAATGTCCTGTCCGGAAGCACATACCTAGAAAATGTCTGAAGCAGATTTGAACTCAGGTCTTCCTGACTACATGCAAAGAGGGGTGGGCAGAATCCAAGTAAAGATACCAAGGCCAGGGCTGGAGCTCATGCTGCTCCTTCACACCTTCCTCCTCAGGGGTTTACCAGAACACCATGCTTGCTCCAATCTTTCAAATAACTCTGATTCTCAACTAGTTTGATGTTTTTATAGATGATCCCTAAAGGATGACCAAATTTCCTCAATCTCAACATGATTCCTGTATAATTCAAGTTCCAATGCCTTTTCATAATTAATCTAAAACCTATGACTATTTGATTAAAAACCAAACACAAGATTGATTGACATAGTATCACCTTGTTAAAGGAATTAGGGTATCATAGGATAAGTAATTAGGGTAGCTTAAGATAATATCTTAATGATATTAGGGCCAACTGAGATGACCTGATAAATTTAATGAATTCCACCTTTTCATGAAATGTATGAAATCTAGATACAGTCTTTTTGGAGGGGGAGTATTAATAACTGAGAAGATATGGAAAGGCTTCTTGTATAAGGTAGCACCTGAGGAAGGTTTGAAGGGAACTAGGGATTTTGTGCAATTCAGGTACAGCAGCAAAGTAGATAGTAATGTATCTTTGTTAATGTCATTTCTACTGATTAAAGCGTACCTATTTCAACGTTCAGCTTGAGTGAGAACTTTATCTTCTGTCTTGCTGGTAGCTGTGGCATCCAAGGAGGAGAAGGATGAAGAATCAACAGAGTCCAGGCTCTTAGATGATTATTTGAGGGACAGAAGTGGGGAGGTGTAACAGCAATAAATTTAGCAGATACTTAGCACTTAGTAATTTAGGGCTAAGTACAGGAGGTATGAGCTCGTCTCCTGTCCTGACTGGCAGGAGGGAGTTGACTGAGACAGGAGGCCAGTGTGTGTATATAAGAAGAGTTCTAGAGACAGAATCAGAAATGTTCCTCCTGGTGGCTCCTGGTGGAGGAAACAGGATTGACCCAGTATCTGAGAGCTGGGCTGCTGGACTGAAGACATGAGTTAGAGTTTTCTTGAGAGAGAGAGAGAAAGAGAGAGAGAGAGAGAGAGAGAGAGAGAGAGAGAGAGAGAGAGAGACAGTTTCTTTCCCAGATGCTGGAATAATCCTCTTTTCTCCACCAGGAGACACCAGGAGGAATATTTCTGATTCTGTCTCTCTGTCTCTAGAACTCTTCTTATATACACACACTGCCCTCCTGTCTTGGCCAACCCCCTCCTGCCAGTCAGTACAGGAGAAGAGCTCACACCTTCTATACTTAGCCTTAAGTTACTAAGTGCTAAGTATCTACTAAATTGATTGCTGTTACAGGAGGGAGCTGCTACTTCTGGGGTACATAGGTGGCAGTTGGTGATAGTTGGGATAGAAACCTCAAGTCTCAACAAGTTTTGTTGTCCTGGATGATGGTTGTGGGTTGGAGCTGGAGGCAGGGTGGTGTAGGGCCTCCATTACCAGGGCTCTTGGGTTCAGAGCCCTGGGCTATCTCAACTGGCATATGAAGTAGACAGTAATTGAGATGATAGGTTGATTTCACACTCCTGGAAGAAGGGGCACCATGCCCCTTCTTTCTTCCTCGAAACAACTTACTCTTTTAGTTAGGCTGGCCTATCTAAAACTAAGTCACAGGCAGGATTTTAATCTGCCTTGTAGGTTGTAGATACAGAAGTTTCCACATCAAGAATCATCTATGCTGATAAAATCAAAACATTTCATATATTTACATAGCAAGTTTGGGGGTAACTTCTAAAAGTTTTATCATTGCTTTTTGTTTTTAAAGATGTCAGTTTTCCAGTGAAATTGAATGAAATTTCAATTTCGTTGAAATTCTTCAGCATTCAACTGCCTTTTATTGTTATTCTTTGTAGTATTACAATTATAATTTATATTCTCTTTGTACTGCTTTCTTCTCTATGTATCAGGACATATAAGTCTTCCCATATTTCTTATATTTCTTACTTTTTACAGCACTGTGATAATCAATTATATTCATAATCCATAATTGTTCCAGTCATTTCCCAATCAATGGGTACCTATTTTGCTTCCAATTTTTTATTTTGTATGGGTTTTTTGGTTTTTATGGACCATAACACACCAATACCATCCATGGGGTTTTCTTGGCAAAGATATTGGAGTGATTTGCCGTTTTCTTCTCCAGTGGATTGAGGCAAACAATGATAAAGTGACTCGCTGGGTCACACAAGTAATAAATGTCTGAGGCCAGGTTTGAACTCAGGTCTTCCTAACTCCAAACCCAGTACTTTATCTACTGAGCTACCTACCTACCTCTTGGTCGACTATTTGTTAGTAATTTAGACTATTTTAGACTGTTTAGTGTAATTTATTTGTTCCTGTGTTTGTTGACACTTGTGTGTCTTTCTTTGAAAACTACTTTTCTTGCTTTGATCATTTATGTAATAAAGAATGGCTCCTCGTTTTATAAATTTGAATAGATTCCTTATATATCTTGATTTTGAGACCATTAGCAGAGAAACTTACTGCAAAGATTTTTACCCCAGTTATCTGTTTCCCTTTTAATTTTAATTATGTTCCATTTGTTTGCACAAAACCATTTAAATCATATAATCAAAATTGTTCTTTTCATCTTGTGTCCCCAGATCTTTTCATTTATTGTTTATTTAAATTTAGTATTTAAATTTTTAAATCTTTTTAAATCTTTTGTTTTTAATATCACCTGCATTTCACACAAAGAGAGTTGGTTATCTTTTCTAACAGTAAAAAAGAGAAGGAAATAGTAACTTAGCAAAATTAACAAACGCATCAGTCATTATGTGCAAAGTTTAACACCCATAATGATCACTTGCATTGGCAAAGAAGGGAGAGTGAAGTATTCTTGTATCTCTTCTTTGGGGCTCAGTTTACTTATTATATTTTCATAGTGTTTATTTTTGAGGGTTTTTTTGTTTGTTTGGGTTCTTTCCATTTGTATTGTCGTAGTCATATTTTTTCCTGGTTCTTCGTATTTCACTTCACATACTTTGTTCACCCAAGTCTCCCCGTACCACTCTGCATTCTTCATATTCACCATTTATTAGATCACACTGATAGTCTGTTTCATTTATGTACCACAGTTTCTTTAGCTATTCTTCAATCACTGGGCATCTCCTTTGCTTCTTTGTTACTACTAAGAATCCTGCTATAACTATATTTTGGTATATGGGAAACTCTTCTTTTTCTCATCTGATCTTTTTTGGACAAACAATAGCCTCCCTAGCTTGTACTATTGAGGTTGATTTTTTTGAACCTAAGTATAAGATGTTAGGTTTACTTTTTTAATCCCCCTTTACCCACCACCCTCTGATAGTACCACAGTGAGTTAAGCTTTACTAAAAAGAAATATTTGAAATTCAAAAAAATAATAATCTCAATAACAATTCTTGATAGGTCCTTTATTTACATGAGGAAATTTAAGTACAGAGAAGGTAAACCAAAGTTAGAGGTAGAGGCAAGATAGATGCTCAGATTTTTTAGATTTTCTTACGTTTAATTTTTCACATGTGATTTTATGTTAATTTTTTATACTACACAGGCTAACCAAGCCTAACCAAGCTGTATCATTCATTTTTATTTAACATAATGCTTTGTCTTGTCAAATCATGAAAATAATTTTTCAGATCTCTACAAGTGTGTTATGAATAGACAATAACAGTATCTTTTTTCTTTTAAAAAAATGACAAAACTATTTCAAGACTACAAAAGCATTCCTCCCTGCAATGATGAAGAAGAATCGTGGCCATATTGTAACAGTGGCTTCAGCTGCAGGACATACAGTGGTCCCCTTCCTGTTGGCTTATTGGTATGTTAGTAGCCTGTTTTTCTAATATTTCTTTTGTTTCTTGTTTACTGTATGTTGTTTCCTCAATTAGTTAACAAACAGTATCTTTACTGTTAATGGTTATGAGATAGCTAACTTGGAGAAGTGACAATCACATGAAGTCATTTTTATCATGGGTATTATGTACATGTAAACCCGGTTTCCTTAGTACAGTGGTTCTCAACCTGTGGGTAGCGACCCCTTTGGGGGTCAAACTACCCTTTCACAGGGGTCACAGGGGTCACCTAAGACCATCGGAAAACACATATTTCCGATGGTCTTAAGAACCGAGACACCGCTCCTCTATATGTCTCCAGGCGAGTCTGCCCACATGCAGACATGCCCACGTATGTGTATTAAAGGGTCATAGCATTAGGAAACTTGAGAACTACTGCCCTAGTAGAATCCTAGTGATATGTGAAAGGAGGATAATGCACTTCCAAATCAGTCAGATCTTATAATATTTCTCATCTCTTGCAACATGGATGAATTACAAGAGACAGGCAGATGCTTATACCATCAACATGGTTCCTTGCTCCCAAGAAAGTCCTAGTGAAGAGAGCCATTGAGTAAGCATGTGGGGTGCAGGTTGTGAATCCCCTGCATCCCAGTGTATACCACTGCAGGGACGTATTCAAGCCTGGAAGTGGTGAATGCCCATCCACTCATCAGGGACTAGCGTAATGGGACAGTTCTCCCTACTACCTTGAATGACAAAGCCATCTTTCTAATTAGTTACACTATGGCCCTTGGGAATAAGATAATAACCCAAATATAAGGCTATGAAATAGGTTTGTACTCTCTGCCTTTGTTGCAGGAACTCACATTCTGACTCAGTGGCAGAAATTGAAAAGTACAGGAAATTCACTAATGGAGTAGGAGAAGCCAACCCAACCTCCTTTACCAAGGAGGCACTTCCAATTATAATCTGAAAATACTTTTAAGTTTTTGATCAAATTCTGACCTATTTGAATGAACCTTTAGTCTTCTGGAACAAAGACACAGAATTTGGCCACTAGCAATTCAGTCTAGGATACTCATCTTGAACAGAAAAAAAAAAAAAA
>CM053601.1:21672305-21702400 GCA_028646575.1 Pseudocheirus occidentalis | reverse complement strand
TGATTTTCTTCTTATCATTGGATTGGTATGGAATAGCTCTGTAATAAACAGACTATGAAATACATCCCTGTCTCTCTGTCTCTTTCCTGTAATTCAGCTTAAGCTTTTCTAACTCTCTCCCTATTTTCCTCAACTGGTAGCTAGGCCTAAACTGCGCTGGTCGCAGCATGGAGAGAGGGCTTTCTGGTTTTAGAGGCATTTGAAAAAGCCTACCAATTTCAGCCACTTCCTCCTTTGCCTCATTCCAATCATCAGAAAGCATTTATTAAACACTTTCTATATATATCAATTATTGTTAATATATTGTATTATCATATATAATAATAATACATCATTATTAATAAGTATTTATTAGGCCCTTTCCTATTCATTTGGCAGTATGCTAAATTATGGGGATTCAAAGAGAGGCAAAAAAAATCCCTAACTTCAAGAACCAAAGGTGGGAGTATGTGACATTTAAAAAGTTCAAGAGACATAATGTCTGGGTAATTGATTATTTTATTAATAATGTTAATATTTTATTAACAAAAGAGGTCAGCACTTACAAATGCTATAGACCTCCTTATGACAGTGGACTCACAGTCTGGCTTCTGAAAAAATTCTGGTCCTCATTCAAGTATTGATGATTAATATGAGGGATAAATAATCATTTCTCTCAGGGGCAAAGGGGAAAGAAAGCATGCAAACAGCAAAAGAACAAGATATATACAGGACAAATTGGGGGGGGGGTGTCTATATCAGAAGGAAGAATCTAACATTAAAGAGGATGGAAAAAGACTTCTAGTAGTTCAGTTTAGCTGAGACTTGAAAGAAGCCAGCTAAACCAGGAGGCAGAGAGGAGAAGAGAGAATTCCAGACACAGGAGGCAGTCAGTGACAATGCCTAGAACCAGAGTTGGAGGGTCTTGTGAAAGCAGTATCAGGAAGGCCAGGGTCACATGATCAGGAAGGATCAGAATACAGTATGAAAAGATTGGAAAGGTAGATATGTGCCAGGTTATGAAATTCAAACACAGAATGATTCTGGAGGTTAAGAGGGAACCAGAGGAGTTTACTGAATAAGGAGGTGACATGCTGAGACCTGTGATTTAAAAAGGTCAAGGATAGCGGAGTGGAGGAAGGATGGGGGTGAAGAGCCACAGCGCAGGCTGACCAATGAGCAGTCTGACCAATGAACAGGCTAGCCCCGTTAGTCCAAATGTGGGATGAGATCCTGCACCAGGGGGATGGACATTGGTTTGGTTTCACTCAATATACCTTATACACACATATTTTTGTATACGTCAGTGTATACTGTTGTCTCCCCAAGGATTGTAAGCCCCTCTGGGACAAGGAGTGATTATATTGGGGTTTTTTTCTTTGAATCTCCAAACACACACTCAGGAAACAGCTTACCAACTCCTCCAGCCCTCTTCAGCTGGAGTTTATTCTCCCTGCGTGACAATTTTACTTTCATTGCCGCTGCCTGCCCCTGGACGCACAATACACATGCACATATAGACGTATGGAGAGGTAGAGATAGTTGCAGTATCTCTATATCTAGTAGCATATTATGCAAGTTGCTATGTTGATCAGTGAGGAGGGGGGGACCTGCCAGCTTCGAAGGTTTCCGACAACTGCAGAGAAAGCTGTTAGGGCATCCCGGGCTCCGCGCCCAACACGTGCCTCTCACCTTGCCTCGCTCACTTCCAGCCTAAGGAGAGGGAAGAACGGAGGACCAGAGAAACTACACTTCCCAGGGTGCTCTCCCGGGCACCCGTGCATGCGCGGTGACGCCTCTGGGGGCGGAGTCTCCGGAGCGCGCGCTTAAGCCGCGCGTCCCCCGCCGTAGCTCGACCCGCCGGCGCCTGCCGGCCTGACCACGGAACCTCCGGAGCGGCTCGCTCGGAGCCTGTGTCCCGGGGAAGTCGGCGCCGCCTCTTATGGAAGAGCGCTGGAGCCGGGGAGGAGGAGGGGGGGTGGACCCATTCAGACCAAGCTAGGTAACGAGGCCTCCGGTCTGCCCAGATGGCCCCCGCCATTGTCCCCTCCGTGTACCCGCTGTGCCCCAGAGGGGAGACTCGCGGCCCCCCATCGCCGTGGCCCTGGGGCGGGGGGAGTGTCGTAGCTGCCCCGGTCAGCCTCGGCGCTCCCATTCCCCGCCGTCGCAGCCCACGGCTGCGCGGGGACTCGGGGGGAGGGGGGAGGCCGGAGGGTCCGTTCGGCAACCGAGAAAGAGGGGGCGCTTCTGTAAGGAGAGGGAGCGAGCCAAGAGCGCCCCCGGGAGCCCAGGGCCTGGAGCTGCCTGAGGCCCGGCGGTGGTTGGGACTGCATGGGGGGAAGGGGGGCGAGGGCGCCCCGGACGGGGGGGGGGAGGGGGGGAGGGGGAGAGTCTAGGAGGCAGGCTGGGGCCCTGATGCTCCCTAACTGGGTGACCCTTTCCGAGTCCCTTCACCCCACCTGCCTCAGTTTCCTCATCTGTAAACCGTGCCAAAGAAGGGAACGGCCAAGCAAACAGGGACCCAGACGGGGTCCCGAGTCCGACCCGACTGAAAACCATTGAGCGATAGCCGGGGAGACGCGTGAAGGTAGAGTCCGCAGGTGGTGCGGTGTGTGCGGGCCGGGGTGGTGACAGCTGCGCTCCCGCCGTGGGGGCCCCCCCCCCCGCGGCCGGCCCGCAGCGGGGGGATCCGGGGGATTCAGTGCGCAGTGAGCCGATCCCGGAGTCGTCTGCGTGGAGACAGTTAAGGGGGGCCGTCTGTGGATGCTCCAGCTGACGTCTGTGGGCACTCTGGGGTTCTCTGAGGGCTTCCCGTCTTCTCTCTTCCAATCCTCCCGATAATCCGGCTCCGTAGGAACGACTGCTTATATAACTATCTACAGATGCGTATAAAATATCATATAAACAGCGCGTTTCGTGTGGTGGATCCCCTTGGCCGCCGGAGGAAGCCTGTAGACCCCTCGTCAGAGTGTTTTAGAATGCGCAGAATACGCAGGATTACAAATGAAAGCAGTTATATCAGACACCAGGGATAAGATGGAAGTTTTCAGCGCTTAGCACCCAGGAGGCATTTGTTTATCGCCGGTTTTGAGGCTTTGTGGGAATAAAGTCGTCCCCCTCCACCCCCAGTATTTTGTTAAATTATTTTGTTAAGTTAGGAGGGTATCGGGTTTTTTATTTTTATTTTTCTGCATTGTGGCACTTAGAGGTTTGTTCAGCCTCCGTCAAGTATTTGGTTTCTCTCAGGCTTTGGCAGTTTTTCTCTTATGGTTCTGAAGGGAATGCCCGTAAACCTGAACCCCTCACCATTCTTAAGAGTAAGAGAACTATATTTTATAAATATTTGAAAAGTTTAGCAGAGAATTTTATTTGCTCATAGATTTTTTTCATTGTTTTAGTCATTTATGTGACTTGTTTAAAATTAACAGTTTCTTTTTTATTGATACTTTGTATACCTTCCTCCCCTCCTTGTCCCTGGGCCCAGGTATGGCCAAGACTCGGAGGGGTATGCGGCCCTCTAGGTCCCCAAGGGTGACTCCAAACTTCACAGAACAAATCCTTTTGTGAAAGGGATTTGCTCTATGAAGTTTGGATTCCGTCAGAGAGTGACACTGGAGGACCTGGATGGCCACAGGATTCCCCACCCCTGGAAGAGTATGGGCAGCCAGCATCTGGCCAAAGTAGCTTCTTGACCGCCTCTAGACTGGAAGTCTCTTCTTTCTACTTGATGTTGTAAATTTACTTGGTCAAAGAGTCCAAGGTAATAATTCACTTTTATGTAGCATTTCCTGGTTTATACAAGACCTGCCTTGAAATTTGCATTTAAAAAATAGATACTAATTGCTGTGGATATTGGTGTAAAGTAGATTCCACTATAACATTCTCAACTATCTATAGTTATCTTTGAGGTCATTCTGGACATTGAAGGCAGTTTAATCTCTCAGCACTTGATAAATATAAGTGTCCTGATACCAGTTAAATATTCTAAGACACTGAATTTATTGAGAGAAAATTTGTTACTTTCTCAGGGCGCTTTATGAACTAAATCATTGATTAATAGATATGTAGTTTTTGAAGCTTAAGGCAGTCATTACCACAGTTAAGTTGTAACCCTTATAGGAATATGAATTTGGGCTTTCAAAAAGTTATTCTGGGGGCAGCTAGGTGGTGCCCTGAATAGAGCACCAGCCCTGGAGTCAGGAGGATCTGAGTTCAAATGCAGCCTGAGACACCTAACACTTGCTAACCATGTGACCTTGGGCAAATCACTTAACTCCAGTTACCCTGCCTTCCCCCCTACAAAAAGAAAAAAAAATTATTCTGAGATTTCTATGTTTAAGGAAAATCAGATGTAGGTTTGTTTTGGATTTCTGTATTTGGATATACCCCAAAGAGTCATTTATTTTGAAGATGAAGACTTGTGTTTATTAGGGAGTTGAAAAAATACATGATTGTATTTATCAATACTTGACTATTATTTTATTTCTACCATGTTACAGTCAGTCTCTGCTTTCTTAAATTTATCCTGTATTAACCTGTTGAAAAGAATCAACATGAAGTGAAAGGTTTTCTTAAATCTTATTTCTTGTACATACTAGGTAGCTTCTAATACATTTCAAGTTGTATAAAATTCATCACATCCTACTTGAGGGGATTTTGTCCTCCTTTCTATAAACCATATTTTCTAAAAGAAAACTCTTGATAGTTCATTTTCCAGTAGATTTAGATAGTCTATGTTAATGTGGAAAACATGATTTTTTTTTCATCAAAGAAATGTATTTGTAGTATGTTATCAGAATTCCAATGACTTTTTAATTCACATGAGTTGTTCCTGTTCTAATAATAACAGAATTGGAAGGACTATCAGTAAAGTTCTCCATTTCATTGACCTATCTGGGGATGGTTGTTTAAATGAATGACAGAGTATTTACTCTCTGCTTTCTTTCTAGGCTTGAAATGTTATATTTTAGGATATAACATCTGTAACCTAATAATAAATGTGATATTTATGTTCATATAGGACCATGACAGGACTGATCAAGCAGTAGACATTTTCTCATGGTTTATTTTCCAAGGCTACTGTATTTGAAAAAACACAATAATAAAGGACAAACAGGGCTTCTTTTTTCATACTGGAAACTTTAGGTAGCCCTTGCAGGAAAAGAAATATTCCCTTTCTCTGTGACATGTATGATATAGAGGCATCTAGTGAATGTTAAATACTAGTTGATAATTATATGGCTTTCATTATTTTTTTTAATGGAAAACAGACCAGTATATCTACAAGAAATATTTCTTCCTCCTCTTTTAGAAATTTAAAACTTGTTTATATGAATTACGTCACTTTTTAAAAATAGTATAGTTGATAAATTGGAGGTTCTTTAATATACCTAATTGAAATTTGAGAATTTTAGACTTAATGTCAACTGAATTAAATTTCAGCTTTTATCACTGAAACCTGAACTGTTGAATCAAACTGATCTATTTATCTAAGGATAGGTTGCTAGGCTACATAGAACTGTGTGGTTTCAGGCCAACTCTTGTTTCTGGATCAGTTAACTGCTATCATCCACAAAGCCTAGTGAGGATTTAATGGGCAAATGTTGCCAATCACAATGTTCTTAATGAGTTTGGGCAGCAAGACAACATTGGACAGTATGTGTTGGGAATGAAGGGGTGGAAATTGCCAAACATTTTCACCTAAAATTGGATGCTAGACTCATTTTAGTGACATATATAGACTGAATTGTAGAAATGTGTGTTTGGCTTTCTAGGCTTGTAGTGTAAAGAGAAATAGACTCTGAAGAGTCTGTAGTTTTCTACATTGGGCACTTAAGACACAGTCACTGTCTCAACCTAGAAGATTCATTCACCCCTGTTGATTGCTCAGTCCCTCCTGGAAACTTCATTTTAAGGAAGGATTTGGACCAGCCATGCGTGCTTCTTCATTCCTCTCTGGGCTCTTCTCCTTACTCTTAAGGACCTTTTTCCTTTACCATATTTCAGGAGCCTTCTCATTCTAGAAGGTGCCTCAAGCCTTGTGTAACACCATGCACATGCAGCTTTCCAAAAGAAGGCTACTGTGAACAGCTTTTAAGGTTCTGATTACACAGTATAGTGAACACTCCATTTATTCCATTACAAATCAAAGCAAGCATTCACAACAAATCACAATATAATATTCAGAACATTACATCTTATTGCAGAAAACCACAATATAGTGTTCACAACAGTTTAACATTAGAATGACCATACAGTTTTCACTACAGTGGCTACAGTATTTAGAACAAAGAACAAAAGAATAACCATATGGTTTCCCAAAGGGAAGAAAACCTTCTTACTTAATCATTTAGTCATTTCATAATACAATAATCAATCTTCCATTCATAGGGCAATTATAAGTTAACTTAGTCACAAATCTAGCAATTAGTCACTAAGTATCATTAATCACTAAATTCAATCATTAGAAAATTACACAAACTCTCCACCCCTCAGTGTCCTTGGGGTGGTCTCTCAGATTCCCTGGATCCCCTTCCATGGTCCCAGCTCCTACCTGAATCCACCAGTCACCTGGATTCAGCAGGAGAGAGCTCCCAAGTTCTTGTCTAGTCCTCCAGGCAGTTCCTGGTATATACAGAAGTTCACAGGGTCCAGCACATTTCAAAACCTTCACTACTTCTGTTGCTGGGAGCTCAAGGATCAACCAAGCCACAAACAAACAAAGTCTTATCCTGGTCATGCTTCTTCAATCCTCCAGCAGTAAGGCTGGCCCTAGGACCCAGGAGAAACCTCGGCCTTCCAGGCAGCCCTCTTGGCCTTCCAGATTCTGGTTTCATAGAAAATGGACTCAGTTCCAGCTCAGTTCTCAGTCCAGCAGCACAGCTCCTAGATGCTGGGACAGTTCTGCCCCTTCCATCAGGAGCCACCAGGAGGAAAATTCCCGATTCTGATTTTCTGTCTCTGGAATTCTTATATATACACACTGGCCTCCTGTCTCTCCTGTCTCAGCCAGCCCCCTCCTGCCGTGTCAGCAACAGGAGACAGAATTCACACCTTTGTATTTCACAAAAGTTCTTAGCCTGTAGTTACTAAGGACCAAGTACCTGCTAAATTAATTACCTGCCTGGAAGCAGCCTTCTCATCCTGGAAGATCCTTTTGATTTTATGGCCCCTTAATCCTCTGTTGATGAGTTCCACTTGGAACCTCCAGTTGAGGAAGTGATAAGCCCAGCCATGATCGCACCTTCATTCATCTACCTCTCTACTCCTGAGTCTCCAGATTTTTCATCCATGTTCCTGGGGGGTCGGGGGGGGGGGGGAACTTCCCCACTTCCCATCTCCCTTTTATGTGTTGTCTTCTCCCCTTAGAATGACAATCTTTGTGCTTGTGTTTCTCAGTGGCAGAGCCTAGCTTTCTTTTTACTTGTATCCCCAACACAGTTCCTGATACATGTTAAGCACAAAATAAATGTTTGCTGACTTAATATTAGATAACAATTCTATTGTGCTCTGACTGTGAGAAAGGGAAATCCTGATCATGCACATTTTCAGTAATATGAGTTTTATTACACAACTTTCCTAATTTGCCAGTTAAAATCTGCTGTGAGAAATATTTGTGAATATTTAATTTTCTGAAATCAACTCAGTGAAAAAATTATAACTATTATAATCTCATTTAAGCATCTCAGTAATTTTGTACCTATTTTATTTTCACATGCTTTTTGTTTAAAAAAAATAGCAACTCTAGGGGCAGTTAGGTGGCACAGTGAATAGAGCACCAGCCCTGGATTCAGGAGGACCAGAGTTCAAATCCAGCCTCAGATACTCGACACACTTACTAGCTGTGTAACCTTGGACAAGTTACTTAACCCCAATTGTCTTGCCTTCCCCCCTCCAAAAAAAAACCTAACTCTGTTTTACAGGGTACTATCTCTCTGCCTAGTGTTTTTATTGAGTAAGAGGCTACAGGGATTCAAGAATTGAGCTAAAATTGGGCGTTAGCATAGTAGACATTCTCCAAGGTCAGTCTGGTTAATACTTTCTTCCCAACATAATATGAGAGAAATACTCAATTTACTCTTGTGTTTTTTGGCACAACTCTGCCAGAAAAAAATTTGTTAATTATCTTCTAACTCTAAACATCTCATTTTAGAGAATGAGACAAATCCAGAGAGAGATCCGTTCTGTCTGTGAAAATCTCTCTAGCCTCAGTCATTTTTCATAAATAATTTAACGTTCCCTATCAAATGGCAGAATTCCACAATGAGAAAAGTCATACCTAGAAAGTTCAGGGCTTCTTGGCTTCAAGGCTATTGCTGTATCATTTATGCCATTTTGCTGCCATAATCATTGTAAGTGGTTTGAGTTACTCCAAGATCCAAGAGGTAGGAGCCTAATCCAACCCCTTTGTCTTTTAGATGAAGAAATCACAGCTCATAGATGGTGACTAGCTTGCCTAAGAGGCCAGCTCTGTTGACTTCTGGGATCCTCTCTTCTTCTCATTGCTCTTTGCCTCCATTATAAAAATCCCGTCTAATGGCCACAAAGAGCACATATCATTTATGTCCCATATACATATGATGGATCAGAGAGCTGGCAATACAAATACAAGCAAAATGGAAACCTCTCGGAAACTAAGGACTAGTAGTAGGTATAGAAAGGGGGCTGAACGTGAGGTGGCATTAGCATAGAGAAGTCTTCACTGAGGAAGCTCCCTTCAGCACTGTGCAGGCAGGCACCTGTTGTGCAGCTTCACTTTCTTAAGATGGTTGCTTCGATCCCTGAGAGGCTAGCTGACCAACCAGAGTCACACAGTTGGTACTTGTCAGGACCTGGACTTGTCTCAGGTCTGATGGCTTTAAGGTGGGCTCTGCATTTACCATACCTCTCTATTGATGACTGGAGTTTGTGTGTTAGGATGGAAAGGACGTAGAAGCAGGAAAACCTTGTTAGAACCTGTGTGTTTCTCATCACTCGGATCAGGGTTGCACCGCTCCTGGTTAAGTACAGAGTGATGCTGAGGACCATGAGTTCATCTTTGTAGGACGACAATGTGTTTTATAATGCCAGCTATTGCTGAATAATATTACTTTAAATTCTTGCCTCATGTGGGTTTTTAAACGATTATTTAAAAGGCCTGTGTCCCTTTTAAAAGTTGCCTAGAGAAGTTTGGGCCTATTTATGATGCCTTCTTTTTCTAAACGTCCTTCTAGGTTTAACTCACTCCCCACTTTTCTAAAGGCTGTGGGAACAGAGAATATGGTGGGTTCTCCTGCATCCATAACTGTAGCTGTTGGCTGTTTGGCGCTTAGATGCAGTATCATTGCATTGAGCCCATAGAGGCTCCAGGCAAGGAGTTATTTGGGTAAGTACACTTCCAAGGAGGGCAAAGGTCTCTCCTAGATGCCTTTATAGAATATGAAGTATATGGAAGGCTTTCTCTAAAGATTGGTGTACACCTCCAATTCCTCCTACCTTACAGAATCCTTCGACAGTTGCTGGGAAACCAGCTTTTGGTTCCATCAGGACAGTTAGGCATTTAAGTGCTTCCTATGGGCCAGTCACTGTGCTAAGCACTAAGGACACAGAGAAGCAGAGAACAGACCCTGCCCGCGAGATGCTGAATTCTAATGGAAGAAATTACATGTAAATAACAAGGTACATGCAAGTAATACACAATGGAGAGTGAAGGTAATCTGAGAAATAAAAGCACTGATAGGTGGGAGGACCAGGAAGGTGTGCCAGAAGTGAGCTTTGAGCAGAGGCTTGAAAGAGGCCAGGGAGACACAGGGAAAAGAGAAGGGGAGAACATTCCAGGCATCAAGGCCAGCTAATGTAGAAGCAGACTGAAAAAGAAGAAAAGGTGCCAAGTCATAAAGAGTTTTATATGCTAAATAAAGGGGTTTATGTTTGATCCTTGGAGGTAATAGAGAATTATTGGGGTTCATTGAACAGAGGGAGTGGGAGAAGTTGACATGTGGTCAGACATGTCATTTTTAAAAATCTCCTTGATAGCTATTTGGAGGGCGAACTGGAATGAGGAGAGGAGGTAAGGAGATGAGTTAGAACACCATTGGCGTAGTCCGGGTGCAAAAGGTAGTGCCTTGGCGTAGGGTTTGGGCTGTGTACATGAAGAGAAGGGGACAGGAATGAGAGACGTGATGAGGGGGTAGAAACGACAAGATTGGCAACAGATTGGATGTGCAGGGTTAGTTGGAGTGAGGAGTCTAGAACGATAATACCTGTAGTCTCAGTTTGAGGAAAGATTTGAACGAGCGGTTCTTAAATTGTTCTCAGTCCCAGATCACTGATTTTACTTCTCAAATTAAGTAAACATTTGGCAAGCTTGTCAAATATTAGACACACTAGTCTCATTGGGAGGAAGCTTGTACCTGATTAGGCCTTGGAGAATGGAAAGCAACTTCAAAATATGGAAATGGGGTTGAGAAGTGAAGGGAAGTAGGCTTTACAAAACACAGGGCAGGGCATGAACAGAGGCAAGGGAAAGGTCGGGATTAGAACAGCAGTCCATGATGCCTCAATTTTAAAAGCTATGAAAGAAAGTAGTATGGTAAGTTCTCCTGATAGGAAGTCTTGGCTCTCCCTCTCTGCCTTCAATCCTAGCATTTACTTTGGAAATCTAGTGTTATCATCTGTTACAGCTGCCCCACACATGAAAATCTTTTCATACAGAATGAGTATTTGATAACCTTTGTTGTGGCCCCCAGATGACTGACGGGAAAGTGTATTTATGGTAACTGATGTCTTTTCCAGGAAATAGCCTAGAATAGACTAACTTGGTGGGGAAGATCCATGATCACTTCGCCTGTTTTCTCTTCAGTGAAGTTTTTCTATTCATTCAGATGCTGTTAATCATCATTAAAAGGAAGCATGGTGTAGCGGAAAGTGTACTTGACAAAATCAGAAGGCCTTGTTTTGGGTGCTGCTTTGCATTATCACTTAGCTAGTTGTTACCTGAAGCTGGTTATTACCATCGGATTTCTTCAGACTTAGTCCTACTGTAACTTACTGTCCTTGCTCAAAAAAAACCTCTTGTGGCTGTAAGTCATGGATACTGTACTGTAGACTCTGAAAAATAAACGTTGAAGATCCTCCAACTGGCAGTGGAGTACATGGTAGATGTGAGCAGACTAGCACATTCCACATGAGATTTTTTCAGTAGAAGTGGTATGAAAGAAGTCTTCAGGGAAATACACAACCATAAAAAGATGTGCCGAGCATGCAGCAAAAGTGAGGAATGTATCTCCTGTATGCTCCATTGGAATCTCCACATTAGGAGACCTTGAGGAAGACTTCAGGATGTTGGGCACCCTTGTATGGTGAATATGTCAGAAGTTGCTGATGAGAGTTGCATAGTGTAGACAGGCATGGACGGATTGCAATTTGCATTGCTGTAGAGCTTATCCATGTCATTGAAATCATAGGTCTATAAGTGTTTGTTAAAACTAACAGAATTTTGTTGATCTGCCTTGGTGGAATTACTTTTAGTAGCAGAATGAGTCTGCAATTGACTTGTCTTGGTATCAACAACTGTACTAACTTGAAAATAGTATGTTAATATAATTAGCCTGTTTAAAATTACTAATAGTCACTTTGAAGTAGTATTGCTATCATGCTTCTAATTTGTGGGAATCAATTTCTCAAAGCCAAGTTCAAATCATTGTTGCTTTAACCCCTAAGTACCTTTTGCTCTTTCTTATCTCAAATATAAGATGTTATTTTTAGGTGTAATTATCATCCAGAGGCTTCTGGACAGACCTTGGAGTCAGGAAGCTCTAGGTTCAAATCCAGTATCTTATACAGTGGCATGGGTATACATGGGTAACTTTTCGGTGCCCTCGGTACCTTCAGATTATGAGTTGCCCGTCTTGCATGGTTCACATGAAGAAGGCATTCTGCACACATGTCTGGACCAAGAAAAGACTGTCTTCTAGTTAAATATTGAATCTTTTAAGTTCTTCCTATATGCCAGACACTATGCTAAACGCCAGGGATACACATAAAGGCAAAAATAGGCTCCCTCGTACTCAGAAATTTCATATTCCCAGTGAGGAATTTCATCAGTGTTCAACCAGTGCAGGTTTGGACCTATTCTGAAATATTACAGTTTCTTGGGGCCCTGAGAGTTGGGCAGGGTCACCTAGCAGCAGTATGTACAAGGAGAGGGGTTTGAAGTCTCCCTGACCATCTTTCCACTGTCACAGTCTGCCTTTCTAAAATGATCCTAGGGGTGGCTAGATGGTATAATGTATAGCGCACCGGCCCTGGAGTCAGGAGGACCCCAATTGCCCTGCCTTTCCAAAAGCAAAAATTAAAAAATAAAATAAAATTATCCTATATCTACTTAATTTACTATCTTTTCTATTAATTACAATTAAGAAATAAAATTTTTGGTTCTGTTTCATTTTCTTAAAAAGGTATTTGCTTATTTATAGTAATTCATTGTAAAGCAGAGTATCATTGTGTCCAGAATTAACTTACGTGATACTATTGGATGTGAAATGATGTTTATTTTTCAAAGTACCTTATCAGTAGAAAATGAAGTAAGTCTGTAATACTTGAAGTCTACTTTTACCCAAAAATGGAGGGCAACAGAAATGCTGACAACGAAGAAATAATTTGTACTTGACTTTGGGATTTTTTGTACTACATTTTAATTCATTTAGCAAATACTAGGAGCACCTACTATATACAAAATACTTTGCCAGGCATTAAGAAAATATTGATCTTAATAAGGCCAGTCAAAGAATTGGTAATCATTTAGAAGAACTAAGGTCTGTATATAAATATAAACCAGAATAGTATGGGCGTGCATGTGGAAATAGGTAAGTCCATTCATGTCACCTTCCTGTTCATTGAATTCCAGTGACTTTCCCTCTCCTTCGGGTTCCAAAAGAATTCTTCGGTCATTCAAAGCCCTTCACAGTCTGGAAACCCTCTCCTGGACCTTTCTATCTAGTCTTCTTATACCTTACCCTCTCCCCCCACCCTCATGTACTCCATGATCCAGGAACACTGGCCTTCTTTGTTGTTCCTCGTTATGAGAAATTCATCTGCCAACTCTGGGTATTTTCACTAGCTGTACCCCTTGTTTCAAATATTCTTCCTTCTTAATTTCCACTGCCCTGACTTCCTTCAAATTCTAGCTAAAATCCATCAACTACCAGAAGCCTTCCTTGTTAATCGTGCTTTCTCTCTATTGATGATATAATTATCTAATTCTCCCTCCATTAGACTGAGAGTTTCTTAAGTTCAGGGATGTCTTTTGACATTGTCTCATAGGGGCTTAGTACAGTGCCTGGCACATAATAAATAATTATCGTTTGATGTTCAGAATACCATAAGAGCCCAGAGAATGAAGACATTACTTCTTACTTGGAAGATGCCTTCAGATAGGAGGTGGTATTTGAACTAGTTCACATAAGGATGAAAGGAAATGGAGAGGCTAGTTACAAGACTTGTAATCTAATCTTAAAAGTGGTGCCACTGAGAATTGAAAAGCAACAGATATAGAAGATATAGTAATATTTTAGGTTCTAATTTAACAAATTTTGAACAAGACGTTAGAATCACATTGTGATGATCTCACACAGAAAGAGCCCAGAAGCTAAATCAGTCTTGTCTGCAACTCTTTTCATCTTTGGGGATCATATGAAGAGCTCAGATGAATGGAAGCAGAGCTGTTCAGTTATCCTAACTCAGAGTTTCCCTGGACTGGGGAAATAGTTATGTGCTTTAATTTCAAAAACCTCTCTAGCCAGATTGAAAGTCAAATGAAATGTCCGTGAAGCATTTAATTAGGCAAAGGAGTGACCTAGTTTTCAAGAATTTGAAAACAAGATTTCCTATGGATAAAGTAATAGGTCCATTAATCAGAAGTTTCCTAAAAATCCCCTTTTCTGTATTCTCAGCACGCGCTGATCTTTAATGGTTCATTAATCGTTGACATAGGTAGAATACTAATATTACATTTAGAGATTTTAAAAATGGGAAAATTACATTGAATTGGGTAGACTAGCTAAATAAAGTCTATCTCTGGGTTTTAATTCTTATGTTGCTGTTCATCTAGCTAAATATCAAAATGACAAACTCCCTTTGGGAAAAGAAAGATTTTGATAATAATAGTAAAATTACATGAATGATATAAGTTTAAAATAAATATGCAACTTGAGTTAGAAATTACTTGGGAGGGGTGGCCCTGGAGTCAGGACCTGAGTTCAAATCCGGCCTCAGATACTTAGCACTTACCAGCTGTATGACACTTAACCCCAAGTGCCCTGCCTTTCTCCCTCCAAAAAAAAAAAGACAAATCACTACAATTTCTATATTAAGAAATTTTGTTGAATTTTTAAAAATCTGTCTTTGTCTTGGTAGAATCAGATTTTACTAAATAAGCTTTAAAATTGTGTATCATATTAAGAAGCTAGAAAAACCTTTCAGTTAAATTATCACATTTTTAAATACTGAGTGTAGAAAAAAAAATAAAGATCATTCTTAAGAATTTTTAAAGCCTACTATGGTTTCTGGATCAGAATAACTATAGGATATGTAAATGGTATTGGCAACAGAAGGAAGATTTTTATGGATTATACAGTTTCATTAGTCTTGCCAGTCAAAAATAGCATGCTGCTTTTGACTCTATATTTTAAAAAGTTATCCAAAGTAGTATCTATTCAGTTCGTAATAGACAAGTACTTAAAAAAAAGACAAGTACAAGAAATACAGTTCAGTCAGTAGTTCACATTTATATATTCCCTTCTGTTCCTTTGTGTTATGTGATAATCTTAAGCATTTTCTGTTACCCTACACTACTCTCATACCTCATCTAGGCATAGAGATGGAGATGAAAGCACTGCCAATATAGCGAGAGCTCTGGGAGCATAGACCAGAAATATCAAACACAAGGCCCACATGCGGCCCTCAGCACTCCTGAATGCAAGCTGAACCACATTGGTGTAATTGAAAAATAGTTAACAAAACATAAAAACATGGATATTACATTTTAAAATGAAGGCATTATGCAACTCACAAGGGGTCCTTATGTATATGGTAGTAACCCCCATTTCTATTTTGCTTTGACACCACTGGTGTAGACATAACAGACTCTCAAGGATAGAAAGGAACTTCGTCATTCCTGGGTGTCTGAGGCACGCCTGAACCAAAGTCTCTTTGTAATGTCCCTGACCAGCCATCATCTGGGGTTCCTTGAAGACTTGTATTGGGCAGAACCCCCTTCTTGAGTAGTCTGTTGTCTCCTAATCGATAGGACGTTTTTACTTAAAAATTAAACCCGACCCTACAACTTCCACCCATTGTTAGTTCTGTCTTCTGGGCTAAACAAAATTTGTATTCTGTATATTAACTGATAATAGAAGCAAGGTTGTTATTTTTTAAAGAAAATTTATTTTTATGATTGAAAAATTTATATGTTTCTTTGAAGAATATTGAATTTTGTCCTAAATCTAATAAAAGAATGTTTTTTTTTAAGTCACTGGGGATAATCTCTGATTAGAATAAACATAAAATCATAGTTTTTATCAAGGACAGTTCCTTTCAAATGGCAGCATGTAACAGGTATTTAATTTGTTGTGCTTCAAGATAATTTGACTAATTCTGGTGAGAATTCATTAATATAAATAAATTTGACAGTGTTATCTGAAGTGTATGGGGCGTCTATCCTGGTACTTGAGAGATTTTGTGGGCTTTGATTTTGATGATAGAGGGTATTGTTACTGCAGATCTAGAGAATAAGGAAATATAATACTAATGATGGTTTTTCCCCCTTTATCTACTAACAGGGAAATGACAAATTGAACTGAACATGAAAAGTGTATGAAGATTAATAGGTTATCTCCCCAAAAAATTTTTTTTAAATCAATGGGAAATCTCCGAACAAATCAGCATTGAAAGAGGAATATTGTCAATGGCTTCCCAATCTTTGTGCCCAGAATCAGCTAAGACTCATTTGATAAAGGGAAAAAAACAGCAGCAGCAGCATCACCAGCAGGAGGACAGGTCCTCAAATAGAGACGGTGATGGAGAAGAATCTTACACATTTGAAGCCAATGAAGCTTGGAAAGATTTTCATAGTTCACTCCTACGATTTTATGAAGATGGTGAACTTTGTGATGTGACGCTCAAGGTGGTATTGCGTATCTCTTACTTTGTGTTATGAGACAGTCTTAAGGTTTTTTGTTGGCCTACGCTACCCTTGTGCCTCATCTTGGTATGCAGATGACCCCTGGGTTCATGAATGCCATACCAGCATAGTGAGAGCTCTGGTAGGGAGGTCTAAATCCATGGCTCTCCATGTTTTGTTTGGCAGGGTTTGGTTTTTTGGGAGGCTTTATTTTGTTTTGGTTTTTTTGTTTTTTGTTTTTTTTGTTCACAGAGCAGTTTTCTTTACTGTGAGAAATTGGAATACTAAATGTTTAAACTAATGACAAGGGTTCCTGGGCTGTCAGGGCTTCATACCTATTAACCCAGACCTTGGGATTTCTCTGCCTTTTCTTTCTCTTTTCTGTTCCTTCATTTCCTCAGAATTCCAAGGAGAGGAGGCATCTTTACTTCTGCTGGGATAGAACTCCCATTATGACTTTCTTCACCCCAAGGTAGCAGGCAACAGATTTCAGCTGGGGATGGGGTCTGGGAATATGCAGATCCTGAGGGGCGGGGAGAAGTTTAGTCTTCTGCTGACCACTGGTGTGATGCAGGACAGTAAGCCGAAAAGTCAAAGTACAGACCTTGCAATGAACAGTGTGTCCGTCATAGAAGGATCAGCCTACCTAGAATCAGAGAGGTTCTGCCCCGGAAGATGCCATCTGAGCCATAGTTCTTAGTTTAATAAAAAAAAATTACATCAATGAATATAATTGAATAGAAACTGCATCTTGCCTCCCTTATCAGTGAGGATCCCACAGAAGGGTTGCACTTATCTCACCCTTTTCCCCTCTCCCCCTTTCTTATCATTTCTTCACCTGATTCCCCCCAAACTAAAGTGTTTTTCTCTCCTCAGATTTTCTTGGAGCACTTTCTTTGACCTATACTTTGCCCTTAAAACTTTCCTCCTTGTATATATACTTATCTAAGTAGATGTCACCTCCCTAATAGAATACATAAGTTGCTTAAGAAGAGGTAAACTTCACTGTGTCCCTTTCGTCATTCTGTCCCCTGCTGCTGGGTGGATGACGTTTTGTCATCGTAAGTCGTCCAGCATTATCTTGGATCATTGTATTCCTGAGACGAGCTGAGGCATTCACAGTTCCTCTTACATGATTGTGACTGTCGTGTTTACTCTTCTGTTTCTGTTTGCTTCCCTTTGCCTCAATTCCTATGAATCCAGGTTTCCTAAGAGTATTCTGCTCATCCTTTCTTAGAGCACCATAATGGCCCATCCCAGTCCTGCTCCTATGCTTTACGTATAGTAAACACCTGAATGTTTGTTGAAAAAGATACTTTCTTATTATTATTACTATAATTACTACTACTATTATCACTATAAACAGAACAATTAATAACATTATTTTTGATATATCTAGGAATCTGCCATTGGAGCTACATGGGCTAATCTTACTGTATTGTGATAGGTCATTGATGCAATCTCAGTTTTCATCAGAAAGATTCTAAATTTAACTTTTCGGCTGTTTAGCCTGTCAGTGTTCATTTCAATTTTCAAGTTAAGTCAACAAATGTTGATTAAGCCCTTAATGTAGTAGTCACTGCTAAGTACTAGGAATTCAAAGAAAGTTAAAAACTCCCTGCTTTCAAGGATCTTACATTTTAACCCAACAGGAAATATGCAAACAGCTATGTACATTTATACAAAGCATAAAAGATAAATTACAAGTAATCTTAGGGGGGGCTAGGTGGTGCAGTGAGTAGAGCACCAGCCCTGGAGTCAGGAGTACCTGAGTTCAAATCCAGCCTCAGACACTTAACACTTACTAGTCATGTGACCTTGGGCAAGTCACTTAATCCCAGTTGCCCTCCCCCCAAAAAAACAAGTAATCTCAGATGCCCTGAGGGGACTGGGAAAGGATTTTTGCAGGTAGGGAGATTTTAATTGAGACTCGAATGAAGCAAGAAGCATCGAAGAGGAAAGAGAATTCCAGGCTTGGGGGATAGCCAATGAAAACCTACAGTTCGGAGATGATGGCATGTCCTGTGCACAGAACAGTACCACCATGTTACAGAGTGTACAAAGAAGAAGAGTGTGTAAGAAGCTAGAAGGGTGGTGGGGGTCAGGTTATGAAAGGCTTTAAAGCCAAATGGGGGGTTTTCTATTTTGATCCTTTATTAAGGAGCTGTTGTAGTCAGTTGAGGGGCTGTGAGGAGGGGAACATGGTCACACCTGAACTTTAGGCCTTCAATAGAAAATTCCTCCATTACTCTTTAATTTCCATTGACCGCTATCTAATGCTCATGCTGCAGGAAAGTAATGCTGTCTCTCATTTTTTAAGATGAGCTTTTTCTTAAGAAAAATTTTTCTGATTAATTTCTGATTAATATTCATTTCTTAAAACCTTGGGTTCCAAATTCTCTCCCTCTTGAGAAGGCAAACAGTTTAATATGAGGTTATATATGTGCAGTCATGCAGAACACATTCCCACGTGGGTCACGTTAGGAAAGAAAACACAGACCAAAAGAAACCAAACAAGAAAAAGAAACAATAAGAAAAAAGTGGGCTTCGATCTCTATTCAGTTCCATCAGGGGTGGATGACATTTTGTCAGCCTAAGTTGTCCAGCATTATCTTGGATCATTGTATTCCTGAGACGAGCTGAGGCATTCACAGTTGCTCTTACATGATTGTGACTGTTGTGTACACTCTTCTGTTTCTGTTTGCTTCCCTTTGCCTCAATTCCTATGAATCCAAGTTTCCTAAGAGTATCCTGCTCATCCTTTCTTAGAGCACCATAATAGCCCATCCCAATCCTAAACTACAGCTTTTTCAGCTATTCCTCAATGGATGGCATCCCCCCCTCAATTTCCAGGTTTTACCCCCACTAAAAGAGCTGTTATAAATATTTTTGTACATAGGTTCTTTCCCTTTTTTGTCTAATCTCTTTGGGATACAGACCTAGTAGGGGTATTGCTGGGTTGAAGGGTATGTACGGTTTTATAGCTCTGGGCATAGTGCCAAAGTGCTTTCCATTCACAACTCCACCAATAGTGCATAAGTATCCAGTTTTCTCACATTCCGTCTGACATTTGTCATTTTCCTTCTCTCTCATATTAGCCAATCTGATAGGTATGTGTGGTGGTACTGCAGAATTGTTTTAATTTTAATTTTTCTAGCTAGAAGTGATTTAGAGCATTTTTTCATATGACTGTAGCTTTGATTACTTTGTGTGAAAACTACCTATTCATATCCTTTGACCGTTTATTAGTTGAAGAATGATTCTCATTTCTGTACATTTGACTCATTTTCTATATATTTGAGAAATGAAGTCGTTATCAAAGAAACTAAACTCCCCGTAAATTGGCTATGATAGGGATGGTATCTAAAAGAATAAAATCAAGGAGTGAAAAAGGGAGGCACCGGGAGAAGGGGGAAGGTGGAAGGAATGGGGTAAGTTATCTAACATAAAAGGTGTTAAAAAAAAAAAGAGCTTTTACAGTAGAGGGAGAGGGGGTGGCAGACAGTGCTTGAACCCTACTGTCATTGAACTGGCTCAAAGGGAATAACACACATACCCAGTTGTCTGTAGGAATCTGTCTTACCCTACGGGAAAGTAGGTGGGGACCAGGGTAAAGGAAAGAGTGGGGATGATAAACAGGGGCAAGTCATCAGAAGCAGAACATTTGAAGAGGGACAAGGTGAAAGGAGGGCAAGAGACAAGGAAGAATGTGAAACACAGGATGGAGGGGAACGGGAACACACAGTAATCATTAATGTGAAAAAAATTCTTACAGCAAGTTTCTCTGATAAAGACCCCAGTAGAATACAAGTCATTCCCTAATTGATGAGTGGTCTAGAGATAGTAATGGTAGTTTTCAGACAAAAGGTATCAGAGCTATCTACAGTCATATGAAAAAATGCTCCAAATAATTATTGATTAGAGAAATTATTAGCTTTTTCTTTCCTGTTTACCTTTTTATGCTTTTCTTGAGTCTTCAATTTGAAAGTCGTATCTTTTGCTTAGCTTTAGGCTTTTCATCAGGAGTGTTTAAAGTCTTCTATGTAATTAGATGTCAATTTTTCCCCTCTGAAGGATTATTCTGTTTTGCTGGGTAGGTGATTCTTGGTTGTATTTCTAGTTCCTTTAACCTCTGGAATATCACATTGTTTTCTACCCTGGAACTGTGACCAGGGAGGGTCCCTGTTCCCCTGTGGTTGCAAGCTCTAGTGAGCTAGTGTTCCTCCTCATCTTTGAACTGTGACCCAGGATTGCACCCTAGAACCAAGTATGGGCAGTGCAAGTGAGTCCTCTACCCAGTGTCAGTGAGGGGGCCCTCTTTTGATCCCCCTACCATCTGTGAACTGAGAGCTCTAGAAGCAGCTGATTCAGTCACCCTGAGGGCGTGCTTTTGACTATTGGGAGGTAGATTGTGTTCTACTCTCACCCCACCTTGGTATAAGATCTTTCCTGCTGACCTTCTAGGTTGGCTTGGGATAAAAAATTGTTTCACCCCATCCTTTTGTTCTGCTGCTCCAGAATTCCTTTTGAAAAGTTATTTTAAAGTTATTTGGAGGGGAATTTGGGAGAGCTCAGGCAAGTCTGCCATTTTGGCTCTGTCCTTTAAATTTATTTTTACCAAGAAATTGAAACACAGGTAGTGATAGAGGCCATCAGAAACCACATGAAGTGCTCTTCCTCTCATTGATTTGTACAACTTGAGTTAGGAGTCGGCAGAAGCCGAACAGTGTGTCTGGTAACTCTAGAATCTTGTTATGCAACAGTGCTGCCAAATCGTATGATTCCATATCCTGTAACGTCTAATTTAACACTGCTAGCATAAAAACTGGATCACTTCATAGTATAGACAACTAATCCAGAAAGGGATTCTAGAGAGATTTAAGATTTTAAACATTTCTAAAAGAACATTTTAAACAGCGAAGCTAGCATTCTGCTCTGCAGTTTAAGTAAATTTGTGATTGCTAATTTTTCTTGGTCTAGGTTGCTAACTATTGTATTAAACTTAGTGTGTATTTTGTATTTTTCTAAAATATTTATGTTACGAAGTTCAGATAGGAAGAATATTTTGTAGCTCCAGTTCATAATTAAATAGGAGGTGTTTACCCTTTCTCCTCCAAGAAAAATTACAGTAGTTTCTAATATCTTCATAATTCTCATGGCAGCACATTTATTATTAGTGGGTTGTGGGATTAATATTGTAGCCTTAGAGCCATTCTTGTGTTGGTTACTCTTTTCAGGCAACTGTCTTATGTTGTCTATGTCTTAGTTTTATTTTTGTCCAGACCTATGATTTCACTGGCATAGTGAATCACATTTGTGGAAATTCTATGGTTAGAGATTGGTGACTCATTGGGTCATTTCTAAAGCCTTAGTTGCCTGAGGCCCTGGGCAGTAAAGTGACTTGTCTTTGGTCACATAGCTAGATGTGTGAGAGCAAGACTTACCTTCAAATGACAGGCCTTTTCCCACTGTACCATGCTGTTGGTTAGCGTTTCAGAAGTATACAGAAGTAGCATTTTCCACATGAAAAAGAAAAATAATTTAACATTTTTTATTTACATTGATTGTATTCTCATTTCAATTCTTTAGTTTTTTTTCCCCCACACACAAAACTGCTTTAGGAAGACCTCCCTTGGAAGAAGAAAAATGGTGCGGCCAATCTAGAGATTGGTCAAATGGACATTCCTGTCCCGAGTAGTTTAAGATTGAAGCTTTTGTTTTTATGAAAATTTGAAATAATAAATTGGCACTCTCCAGTTACTCTGATTAATAAAATTTTTCAGTCTGGAGGATGTTTCCTTTATAAGTGCTAAATAAATATGGATTCCCTTAGTGATTTTTTATAATAACTTTCAGATCTATATAATATAGCTTATTTCATTTGCAGAGTTGACTTAGAGAAATTTGTAGTATAAATGGATTTAAGTAGTATTTCTTTTTTTTAAAAGGCATACAATTTCAAATCTTTTGTATATAATTAAAAGGAAAAATTCTAAAATACCATCTTTGGGTTAAACATTTCTTATGAGAATTTGGCTCCTTTTTTTTAACTCCTTTATTAATTATTTAGAAATGTAGTTATTGAGTGCTTTCAAGTTTAAAAAAATCCTCATTTCTTACTACTAAGATTTTAGCTTTGAAAGTCCTCAGCTCTGATTAGCAGTGTGCTAAATGAAAAGATAATCTGGCTGAACTGGAGGGGAAAAAATTGTTGTATAGTTGACTTAAACTTCTAAAAGGAAAGGACAACATAATTTTCTCTTTAAAAACAAAATACCCCAAATTCAGCGTTTGTCTCAGCATGGACTTAGAGTATTTTTTTATTTCCCTTTTTCCAATAGGTTGGTTCAAAGCTAATCTCCTGCCACAAATTAGTACTGGCTTGTGTTATTCCTTACTTTAGAGCCATGTTTCTTTCCGAAATGGCTGAAGCTAAGCAGACTCTCATTGAGATCAGAGATTTTGATGGTGATGCAATAGAAGACCTGGTGAAGTTTGTCTATTCTTCCCGGCTCACTTTGACAGTTGACAATGTCCAGCCTCTCTTATATGCAGCCTGTATTCTACAGGTGGAACTGGTGGCCAGAGCTTGTTGTGAATACATGAAGTTACATTTTCATCCTTCTAATTGCTTGGCGGTCCGAGCTTTTGCGGAGAGTCACAATCGCATTGATTTAATGGACATGGCAGACCGCTACGCCTGTGAACATTTTGCCGAAGTGGTGGAATGTGAAGATTTTGTGAGTGTCTCACCCCAACATCTCCATAAGCTTTTGTCCTCGAGCGATCTAAACATTGAGAATGAAAAGCAGGTCTATCGTGCTGCCATCAAGTGGCTTCTTGCCAATCCTCAGCATCATGCACTATGGTTGGATGAAATACTTGCTCAGGTGGGGTAAAATGGAGCTAAGATTGTATTGAAGGAAGAAGCAGGAGCATTGTGAAAGCATAGCTATATGTTTCTTCTGCTGGGGGAAAAATGCATATTATGAGAGGAAATACAGTAGTCATTGATAGAGTATAGTACTTAAAAAGGTTTTGACTCACATTACTTGGTGTACTGCAGAGTGTATTAATAATACAACAAATTGGATTTTTGCCTGTGTTATCTGTGGCTGTTAACAATTAATATACTTTTGAGTGGAAGTTTGTTCTTGTTAGCCTGGAACTAGAAATCCCATTTGCTAATTTTTAAAAACCAAAATATTAGAAATGGCCTTCTTTTATCCTTTAATATGAAAACAAAAACTTGTTTTGAATTAAAATCTACACTTCTAGAAGATTGCGTATACAGAAATGAATGAGGTTAAAGGAATTATGACAGCAAACATTTGCAATAAAAAACACATCTCTCCTGAGTAAATGAAACCATACGGCATAATTAGAACTGTTGCAATTTCTAAATCTTTATGAATCGCTTTGCTCAACAAAAAATTCTGGTTGAGCCTAGGTAGGAGAGAAATGCTGCTTTGAAGACTGTGTTTGCTTACCTGCTCATCGCTCCCTGAGTGTCCAAACTCTTAGCTGTCCTATGGATGGTGATTGCTTTCTAAGCTACCCTTCCTCTAACAACGATTATATGTTTCAAAGGCTTTTTCGTTGCCGATGGAAGCAGATAGTCCTTCTGAACTTCTGAATGATGGGTACCTTTAGTTTGTAGACAGGTAGACAAGTCTGAAAAAGCCATTTTAAAATTTATTTTTAATTATGAGTGAATTTTAAAATAGATACATTTAATAATATACATAAATAAAACCTGTTCCATGAAGTAGTCATTTTAGGAGGGAATGTATGGATTTAAACCCATACTGCCCAAAACATTTTCTGGAACTCTTATTTTGGAATTGTTGCCGCTGTGGGTGGAGCGCCTGCGCCAGAGAAATCAGTCCCTTCATGGGCGCAGTGTTTTGGATTAGGCAGGGCGTTACCTCGTCCCTCGACTAGTCATCCATCTCCTTATATAGAAGACCTGCATTCATTTTAGCCTCAGACACTTGGTAGTTGTATGACTTTGGGCAAGTCACTTCCCCTCTGTTTGCCGCAGTTTACTTGAATGAAAAATAACAGCCCCTATTTGCCAGTTATGAAGATCAGATGAGATCATATCTGTAAAGTGTTTAGCTGTTTGTGCCCTCCTCCCTTCCCTTCTGACTCATTAAATGGCTTTTTGCTGTTTCTGAATATCTGCAGATTCTACCTTCAAAAAACAAAGATTCGCTGCAAATGAGAACATTTAAAAGTATGTGCATAGGTGCTCAAATGAATCCATGTTGGGAAAACATTCCAGAAGTGCTTTGAGCAAGTGGTAGGAATAAGTAGATGGCCTTTAGGACAGCAGCTTAGAAGGGAAATGCTCTTTTGTATCATTTCTGGTTTGTTGGTTTAAAAAACAGTCTCACTGTTACATAGTCTATGCTTCTGTTAACAGTAAATAAGTCCGTAAACGTCTGTTAAGCGCCTCCTACATATTATGTAGTAGTCTGTTATATGCTAGGCTGTCAGGACAAAGGAGGAGATAATCGGGCTCTGAGAGAGCTTAACATTCTGTAGAGAAAATGTGTAGATGCAGAGATAAGTATAGACGTGTCTGTGCATCCACACGCATCCGTATGTGTGTGGATCAGCAGAACTGAATAAATGTGTATCTGATTCGTCAGGACAGCCAGAGACAAGAGATGATTAGCGTGTGCAGTGGCAGCAGAAGACGTTTTGCTCAAAAAGGGTTGAGGCACAGGAAAATTAGGTTTTCCTTTCCTGAGAAAAGTTTGCCTTTCTACTCATTAAGCTTTTACCTAAACCAAAAAAACCCAACCCCCAAACTTAAAGCACAAGAGCTGATCAGACTTTGTCTTTGAGATGAACTTTAGATGGTGATAGTATCACTCAACCCACATGTCTAGGCTATTTGGAATGACATCCTCTGCAACCCTGTTCATAATTTCCATTATTTCTGTGCATCTTTCCCAGTCCTATCCTGTGCACTTTCATAGCACTTAAAAAAAAAATCACCTTCACCTTTATACTTTCATTTACATACATAACTTATCTTGACTGCATCACCCCCCAACTAGTGAGCTCCTTGGGGGTAGAGACTGAGTCTTAATTATCTTTGAATATTATCTTCTGTTGGAGTGGCTAGGTGGCACAGTGAATAGAGCACTGGCCCTGGAGTCAGGAGGACCTGAGTTCTAATCTGGCCTCAGACACTTGACACATTTACTAGCTGTGTGACTTTGGGCAAGTCACTTAACCTGAGTTGCCTTCAAAAAGCAACAACAACAAAAAAGAATATTATCTTTTGTCTCCCAGCAGTGCAGGTACTCAATAAATGTTTACTAAGTTAAGATAAATTTTCAGAAGTAAGATTAAAAAGCAAGATTAAACTTTTCATTCATTCTAACAATTTTAAATTCAGGTTTTAAGAAGGGATATAAACTTCATGTCAGACAACTTGACCCAAGGAGACCCAGTCTAAGGCATAAGAAATAGGAAATATGACTTAAATCAACCACAAATGGATAGCTTACTTTGTGCTAATCCCTGGATTTACAAATAAAACATTGAGACTTGCTCTCAAGAAAGTCACATTCTAACTGGATGTGATAACACCTAAGGAAGGTTCAGGTTCACAGCAAGTAGAAAAGTCAGGCAGCGTTAGATAGTGGCAGGAAAAGTAGTGGAGCGGACAGTGAGGATGCAAAGGACATTGGGGAGTGACGGTGGAGTGGATGTGCCCTTGGCAGAGGTGGGCAGTCAGCGTTGCAGTTAGCTGTCCAATGAGTGTTTTAACATCAGTGTAACGACTTAATACCTACAACTGTTCACAATTCCATCAGGTTCGACTACCACTGTTGCCCATTGATTTTCTTATGGGTGTTGTGGCAAAAGAAGAGATTGTCAAGCAGAATCTAAAATGTAGGGATTTACTTGATGAAGCAAGAAATTACCACCTTCACTTGAGCAGCAGGGCAGTGCCTGACTTTGAGTACTCCATTCGAACCACTCCAAGGAAGCAGACTGCTGGTAATTCAATTTCCTTTTTCATCTACAAATGCTGATGGAAGGGCTGTGATCACCATTAATGTACTTCAGGGCTGGTAGCGTTAAACTTTTTGAAAAATGATTTGGAACAGATTTTCCTAATCTGAGAGCCACTAAGTATGTCTGAATATACCTATAAGTATGCACCATCTTGTCCTCCTTCTCTATACAAGATTTAGACTCAGTTTCGCTGGGAACTCTTCTGCCATGTTATCAGAATCAAAGTGTGGGGTTTGAGACACAGAGAAGCGGGCAGAATTGGGAGACATTCCTTCCCACCCTCAGCTTTGGCAAGTCTCCATCAGGTTAACCTGGGTCCACAGCCTGGATGTTCCATTTACCACCTGTGCAATTTGGAACATTGACCTGATTCTCTGCTTCTGTTTCCATATTTGTAAAGTGTGAGGGGGTCGGGTTGGATGATCTTCACCAAGCTCTTAAGCTTTAAATCTGTGATCTCATGTATACGGGGAAGGTTTCGTTCACTACAAGGGTAGTCTTCTGGATTTTTAAAAATGCTGAAAACTTACGTTAGGTAATTATATGGGAATTTAATTAACAAATTAATGGAATGACCATTTTGAAAGTTTCAGCTAAACATAAATGGCACATAAGTAATATTGGTGAAGACATGTAAAATTAGTAGTCTTCACTATATTTGTCAGTCCCCTTGAAGCATTATTTTTCAAACCTTTTTGGATTAGGATAGATTAAGAATGGTCTCCCCAAAATTGTGTAATATCATTTTTGCCAAGTATTACAGGATATTTTTTTAGTGTGGGTGCTTTTGAATGAAAATTTTCTGATATGATGATCCAAATAGCTAAAAATACTTACTTCTCTTTGAGGAAATCATAGTTTGTTGATGAAATACTTTGTTGTATTCTTTTACTTAGATGCTTTTGTGGAAGTGGTAACACAGACCCAGAATAATCTTAGATTTCCATTTTCATTTGCTTTACCAATGTGACTATACTGAATGCATTCTGAAAGATCGTTTTTTGCCTTGTAATTTCTGAAAACCTGAGTTTCTTTCATAGGTAGGTTTTTTTCTTAATCCTGTCTCTAATTTGACAATTCTGAGATTAACTACTTGATGTCTCCTCTTTCAGGTGTGCTGTTCTGTGTAGGCGGTCGAGGTGGATCAGGTGATCCATTTCGGAGCATTGAATGCTACTCGATAAACAAAAATAGTTGGTTCTTTGGACCAGAAATGAACAGTCGAAGACGTCATGTGGGTGTAATATCTGTGGGAGGTTGGTAACGCTGCTTAAAGCAAATTTTTCCATTATTGTATCCCACCACAAAATATGTAATCCCTAAGTCCTGTTAACTTATTAAAAATGTTGCATAAATGTACGTGTGTGTGCAATGTGCATTTTAACATGAATCTGTGCGTATACATGTCCATATGCATATATTCATATATAATTACTAGCTGGTTTTGGTTTGTTTGGGTTTTTTTTGGTTAGCAGGCAAAGCGTCAGACTAGAACTTCATCGTCATGAAAAGGCATTTTGTTTTGAGTTAATAGGTACTGTGTGTGTATTCAGTCAAATCAGTTATTGATAGGTCCACAGGGTAGAAATGTCTTATACTGAAAATAAAACCAGTTCTTATGTTAAAATTAAATAAGAATTATTCTGTTTGGTTTATAGATGCTAGAAAAATTTTAAAAATACACATCAGGCTTGCGTAATGAATTTGTCTTTTCTGTGCTTTTAAAGATGAGGTTTTTTTTCCCTACTTGTTAAAAATTAATTCTCTTCAAAATTGCCTGTACTTCTTCAGAATAATATAATTATTTCTGTTTTAATAGGCAAAGTCTATGCAGTTGGTGGACATGATGGAAATGAACATTTAGGCACCATGGAGGTGTTTGATCCTCTCACTAATAAGTGGATGATGAAAGCATCAATGAACACAAAGAGGTAGGTCCATGTGAATTTCTTTTTCTATGAGGGAGATTAAAAACTCGTATTTAAAAATGAAAACATTATAGTTACTTTTTCATATTATTTTAAAAGAAAAATATGTCTTTTATCCCCTTCTATTTTTGCAAAATATGCAAAACCTTTTTAGATACATTTTGTCAGCATTTACTGAACACCTATGATAATGTACTGCTTTTGTTGGCAGGCAGACAAAACCCCGAAGACTCCAGGTAGAGGCTTTCTGTTTGTGGCAAGGGAAAAAAGCTGCTGAAAACAAGTGGAGGTCATATGGCATAAATTTGGTATAGATCAATATCCCACTCTGTGTACCAAGACAAGTTCCAAATGGATACATGACTTCAACACAGAGTGTGACATCATAAGAGCAAGAAAGAAATTGCCTTTCAGATTGATCTGTAGGTAGGGGAAGAGCTCCTTCCTGACCACATTAAGACTAGAGAGGGTCACAGTATATAAAAGAATATAAAGAACTATTATAATTATAGATTATAGCAAAACCTTATGTAGGTAAAGTTAGAAGGAGGGGCAATGTTTTGAGCCAATTTTTCTAACAAAACTTTGCAACAGATGTATGAAACTGATGCCATTTTATTAGAATAAAGTGCCATTTCCCAGTCTGATAAATTGTCGGAGTCAGTCGCTCAGATATACCAAGGGTGTAAACAAGCATTTTTCAAAAGAAGAAATCCAAATGATCAATACCTATGTTAGAAAATACTCCAAAACACTAATAATATGCAAATTGTGGCAACTTGGGTTCCACCTTATGCCCGTCAGATTGGTAAAGATGACTTTTTTTTAAAAGCCAGGTATTGGAGGTGCTGAGGGGAAATAAGCACATTAACTCACTATTAGTGGAGATGTAAATTGATCTGGATATTCTGGAGAGAAATTTTGTATCATGCCCACAACACCACTAAACTGCATGCACTTTGACCCAGAGATACTTTTATAATACTATGCCTTCAAAGAAATTGGAGGAAGAGGACCGCTATGTGCAAAAATATCTCCAGCCACTCTTTTTGTAGTAGCATAGTTAAAGAAAAGTGAACAGATATGGCTTATTATTGTAATGGGATATTATCATGCCATAACAGGTGACAAAAGGAACCATTTCAGAGAACCTTAGGAAGACAAGTGAAATGGACAAAACTAAGCTAACAATTCATACAGTAATAATCACATTGTAAAAATGAACAACTTTGAAAAACTAATTGATGCCATGGCCACTGCTATTCCAGAGGGCCATGAGGGGTATTTATTTTGCTTGACTATGAATATTTGTTACAAGGGTTTGGGGTTGGGTTTTTTTTTCCCTTACAAGGAATGAAGTGCATTAGAAGAGAGAAAATATTCTTGTTAACTTAAAAAATAATATAAAAATTTTAAAGCCCAGATATTTGTTTGTCAAGTATCTAGGCAGTACCTGATCCATAATATGTGATCAATACATGCATATTTAATTGGATTGCTTAAAAAATGTACGTTTGGTTCAGGGATAATTTGGGGGTCGGTAAATGAATCGCAATTTCTTAAAAGCAATCTCTCATCTTCTACTGGTTAATGCTGGATCCAACTACTCCATTTGCAACCACGTTGTATATAGTGATGGATGAGCTTCATGTGTCTATTAGCTGCATTCATAGTCTTCCCAACCATCATTTTTTTTTTTTTTTTGCTTTTTGGAGGGCAGTTGGGGTTAAGTGACTTGCCCAAGGTCACACGGCTAGTTTTTGTGCGTTTGTGTTAAGTGTCTGAGGCTGGATTTGAACTCAGGTACTCCTGACTCCAGGGCCGGTGCTCTATTCACTGCGCCACCTAGCCCCACCCCCCCGGTCATTTTTTTTAATGGGTAATTGGGTGAATCTCTTCAAACTCAAAGCAACTCTTGAAAAATATTCATATATATAGTTATACATATATACCTATATATACACAAAATTCAGGGCAGTCTATCAACA
>CM053601.1:21580398-21671805 GCA_028646575.1 Pseudocheirus occidentalis | reverse complement strand
GGATTTGAACTCAGGTACTCCTGACTCCAGGGCCGGTGCTCTATTCACTGCGCCACCTAGCCCCACCCCCCCGGTCATTTTTTTTAATGGGTAATTGGGTGAATCTCTTCAAACTCAAAGCAACTCTTGAAAAATATTCATATATATAGTTATACATATATACCTATATATACACAAAATTCAGGGCAGTCTATCAACAGCAGGTAAATGGAAGTACTAGTCTTAGTAAATATTTTATATAAAAGCTGTCTGTTTAATGTTGGAATGACCATGTATCTTGTAGCTTAGTGAATTTATAAATGATGAAGACATGTATATTACTAATGGAATCTTAGTGATGGGGAGATAGTGTATTGACCAGTTATTTGCATTTAAAAACTGTTTTCTAATTTTCTTCCTGAAAAATAGCCACATGCTAAGGATTTGTTGTGTTGCCTTTGTAGACGAGGAATTGCCTTGGCCTCTCTCGGGGGTCCAATTTATGCAATAGGAGGGTTAGATGATAACACATGTTTCAACGACGTGGAGAGATATGACATTGAGTCTGACCAGTGGAGTGGGGTGGCGCCCATGAACACTCCCCGAGGAGGGGTTGGCTCAGTAGCTCTAATAGTAAGTTCTCTGTTGACTTTTCTGTTGAATTATTATTATTATTGTGCCCAGTTGCAAAGGAAATCATCTTACATTTATAAACAATGACATGAAATTCTATCTTTAAAATATTTATCATTAAATATGTTGTTATGTTTGTAAGCCATGGATTGCTCGGCAAGATGGTTGACGTTGATAACTAGATCCAGAAGTTTGGTGGGTCCCAGACACTGCCCTACCAGGTTCAGAACATTTTGCAAATTGTCCTATTCTTTGGAATTCTTCAAAATCAGTCACATGAAACCTGTTTGTTTATTTCAATGTTGAATGGCATGCCGTCTCTTTGTAACACTGTATTACAAAATCATGACTTTTTTATACACACTGGCAATATGTAGAATCAATTCAAAAGCTAGCCTTAATTTCTATTTTAAAATTTAGAACTATGTTTATGCTGTGGGAGGCAATGATGGGCTGGCCTCTTTGTCTAGTGTGGAGAGATATGACCCACATTTGAATAAATGGATAGAAGTTAAAGAGATGGGTCAGCGAAGAGCAGGCAATGGTGTTAGTGAGCTTCATGGCTGCTTATATGTTGTGGGTAAGTAGTAAACCCTTTTCATAATTTTCATTTTAATTTCATGTAGTAAGAATAACAATGATGTTTCAGAACCATTATCTATGTTTTTAAGTTAAAGAGGGAGGAGCTAAATATTGGTTGTTTTATTTCTTTCCTTCAGTTTATTATATCTTCAAATCTTCTCTAGTATAAACTCTATTTAAAGACAGTTATCTTAAAAATAAAATGCTACTTTAAGTAGAATTGCTGCTTCTTTTTATAAAAATAGCAGTCTCATAAAATCAGTTCTCTTTTTCAAATAATATTTCAAAAATAGTAAGACCTAGATTTCTGATGATTATTTCTAAAGAACTGTTGAAGGGTGGCTAGGTGGCTTAGTGAATAGAGCACCAGTCCCGGAGTCAGGAGGACCTGAGTTCAAATCTGGCCTCAGACACTTAGCATTTACTACCCATGTGTCCTTGGACAAGTCACTTATCCCAACTGCCCTGCCTTCCCCCCTCCAAAAAAGAAAAAAAAAACACTGTTGAGTGCCTTAAGGAGGATAGAATTGTTACACAGATGAATGTTTCTGAACTGTTTCTTTACTAACTTCAACCTTAATTTCTTTTAATTGGTGGTTTTATGTAATTTCTATCTTTAGATAAAATACTTGTAAAATCAGCAAACAGCAGAAGGGACTGACCTACCCCTGAAAAAGATAACCAATTGTAGCATGCAGGGGAGAGGAGTCTCACTCATACAAAGTCAGTCTTCTTTGCCAAGAGAAAGGAGGATGGTACAAATCCGGTTATAGTCACCCTCTGAAACTTCCCAGCTCTAGATAGGAAAAAACACTGGGGTCGTTGCTAGAGAGGGACTAAACTGTGCCAGTAACTGATATTAAGCCCCCAACAACTACTAACAACCCAGGAAAGAAAATTCTTAATTCCAAAGCCCTTCATGGTAGGAGCAATATTTTAATGTACATCTTATGCAAGTTGAGCTAGTTTTTCCTTTAAAAAGTTGAAAAGCCCTCCTTAAGACTTGCTGCTCAGGGTAATAATGACTTAGGCTGTTGCACCTCTTTCTGGTTGCCCAAGTACAAAGCAGCCAAAAGGAGGTCCAGGTCCTTGCTCATATTTGGCATGAGAGCAGCCAAGCGGGCAACCAAGGCAAGGGAGCTTCCCTCAGTTGACTCAACTTGGAGTGTCCTCAGTGCTGATCCTTGCTGACTATCTTCCTGGTAAATCGCATTGTCAAGTGGAATGATATACGTGTCTGATTTTGTTAAAAACTACCAGGGACTGTCCTGAGTCAGGCCCAGCTTAGAATGCTTCCACACTGTCAGGGAGTTTCACATCATAGACCAATGTGATTTTTCATGGGAAACTATACTAAAGCAGATGCATTACTCTCTGCTTTGCTTTGCACGTGGGACTTTTTCAGTGGATACTTCCATTGTGTCTTGTCTCTGCTATTAGAATATGAGGTCCTTGAGAACAAGGAGTGTGTTTTCTTTTTGTATCCCTAATGCTTAGCAATTTTTTTTCCTATTTATCCATTTTTCTCAAGCAAACTGATCAAAAAGGATGGAGCAGATGGCAAGAAGGTGGCAGGGAAAGCTTGAGGATAGAGCAGCAGGGAGGGTGAAAAGGAGTACCACCAAAACTAAGAAACTGCTCTTAATTCTGTGGTAGGAAGTTACCTGAAAGCACTGAGGGCTGGGGCCTGTACGCAGCTGACACATACCAGTTGGTGCCAAGCATTATTTGTGGTGCTGGGGACTCAGAGAAATGAAGCAGACGTTCTGTTGGAGGAAACACTGTACTAAGTTCATACAAAACATACAAGGTTGTTTGGAGGGGGAAGTCAATCCCTTAGGTTCACTGCTGGCTTTGGACATGCGACTACAAACCATAAAATATTCCCAAGAAGCTTACAGTTTAATGGGAGTGAGAAGTGCACGTATAAACACATACACTACATATTAAGAGGATCAACACAATAGCTGCACAGTAGTTAACTACAAAATGGTTTAGTAGGGTGGGTACTAATGTGGCTGGAAAGACAGGTTAGAGCAAGATTGCTTAGGTCTTTTATAGCTAAACAGAGGAGTTTATATTTTATCTAGTAACAATAGGAAGCCACTAGAGTTGATTGAGTAGGGATAAAGTGGTCAGATCTGCACTTGAGGAAAACTAATTAGGCTGCAGTATTTAAAATGGACGGGAGAAGGGGTGGCTAGGTGGTGCAGTGAATAGAGCACTGGCCCTGGAGTCAGAAGGACCCGAGTTCAGATCCAGCCTCAGACACGTAAAACAAAAAACTAGCCATGTGACCTTGGGCAAGTCACTTAACCCCAATTGCCATACCTTTCCCCCTCCAAAAAAACAAACAAACCCAAAACAATAAAATGGACTAGAGAAGTGAGATCCTTGAAGCAGCAAGGCCTTTGAAGGCTGTTTTGAAGTACTGTAGGTGAGAGAAGAGAGCCTAAACTAAGATGATAGCTTTGTGGATAGCTTTGTAGAAGAGATCAGATGCTAGAACTGTTAGGAAGGGAGGGGTGGCAGTGTTAGGTGACTGATTACACACAGAGGTTGAGGAAGAGTGAGGAGTTTGGGATAATGCTGTGGTTTCAGACCTGGGAGATTGGAAGGAAGCTTCTGCTTTTGACAGAAATAAAGACATTTGAGGGAATCAGGAAAGATTTTATGGGCAAGGTGGCACCTATAAAGAACTGCAAACTATTAGTATTTCAAATCACTACAAATAAGAAATAAGCAAATTCAGACAAGTCCTAGATTTCACATCACATTTGTCAAATTGGTAAAGTTAACAAAAAGGAGATAAGGAATTTTGTTGAGGCTGTGGGAAGAAAAGCCTCCTAATAGTTTGTGGGTGGAATTGGTTCGACCTTTTGGGAATATGATTGGGAAGTAGATTAGAAAAAGTCACTTACCTGTTGTATGCCCATTGACCCAGCAGTCTCACTCCTGGCCATATATATCCCAAGGAGGTCAAAGGCATAAAGGCCTGAAAGTATTGTAACACTTGTGTTACCCACAAACTGGAAATAACAGCAGTGCCTCTCATTTAGTGGCCTATGAATTTAGTGGAATATGATTACTATAAAGTAAGAAATAACAGCCATGAGTAATTCATGGGACCAAGGAATGACTTATGAAGTCACGCAGAATAAAATGACTTTGGTAGGGCAAATAAAAAGAGGACAAAAAGGAAGTGTTATGCTGGGCAGTTTTAATGACCCAGAGAATTGTTATTGGCCTCAGCATTCTGTCGAGAGGTGAGGGAGGTCGAGTATGGGACCATGTGGGAGGAGCTGGTGTGTGTGCCTCACAACGACTACCCTAGTTAGATTGCCTTTCACCCACCTGAAATTTGTACCAAACCGAATATTATTTTAAAAATCTAATGAGAGGGGCAGCTAGGTGGTGCAGTGAATAGAGCACCGGCCCTGGAGTCAGGACGACCTGGGTTCAAATCCAGCCTCAGACACTTAACACAAAAAAAACTAGCCATGTGACCTAGGGCAAGTCGCTTAACCCCAATTGCCCTCCAAAAAAGCAACAACAACAGAAAAAGTAAAAATCTAATGAGAAAGTATAGTGACTTCTTCCACGCTGACACTGCATAGACATGGGCATGGGCAAATGAAGAAGGCCACAAGGAAAGCCAGGACCATCATAGACAAACAGATATCCCCAGCACAACCAGACACACATGTACCTGCAAGGCTCAGTGTCTGGGGGCAACGATAATTGAGGATTTCCCTTCCCTCCCCAAAAGAGTCCCAAGTTGGTTGGAAATCCAGAAGAGAGACCTCAGAAGCCATTAGGAATAGCATCAACCAGTGTTCAAGCCTGGAGAACGCAACTGCCCAGAGACTCCAAGGTCTCCAGCACTCTGTCCTGAGATTGACGTGGAAGGGCCTTGAGGTGGAGATCAGCACAGGACTCTTAAGTGACATGGTCTAGAACCAAGTAGGGGTGACCATGCCACCCAGAAGTACAGCCAAGGGCGGAACTTGGACTTGGCACAAAGTCCCAATTCAGGAACCTAAAGCAGCTGGGAAAAGTAATCCAAAGAAGATATTGACCATTATTGTATATCTAGAAATACCCAGAAATTTAGACCAAGAGATAGTAACTGTAACAATTATCGTTATTATCATTAATTAGTAATACCAAAATTATATTATTAATACGATTGCTAATATTAATGATTTTATTAATGCTAACAATAATGAGAATGACTGTTAACACTTTGCAGATACCTCATTTGATCATCACAGTGTCTCGAGAAGACAAGTGCTATTACCATCATCCCTGTTCAGTAGTTGAGGAAACTGAGGCAAAGCGAGCTTAGAGAACATGTCCACACACTGAATGTCTGAGACTGGATTGGAACTCATATCTTCCTGGCTCTGGGCCTAGAGCTCCATACACCTCACTGCAAGCAGAGGTTCACAAGATAAAAAGTAGATTTTCCACAAGGACTATATGAATAAAGAGAGATAAAAAATAAAAATTCTGAAGGAAAACTGGAAAGATAATAAATTGCTTAGAGAAGAAAGTACTAAGCAGTAGCAGAGTAAGAATTTCTGGAATCTAAAATCAACCAAAAAGAAATCAGTGACTGTGTGAAAGTAATAAATCCTAGAACAAAATAAAGAACTTGAAAAACTAAAAGAAAGTGTAAGATACCTGCTAGATAAAAACTGGCCTGGAAAACAAATCGAGGAGAGAGTTTTTAAACCAGGATTTTATTTTTAAAAGGACCTTGACAGTATTTCAGAAAATCATGAATGAAAACATCCTAAGTCGTTCTTACTACAAAAGGGCAAAATGAAGTACCAATCTACCTATCATTTCATGAAAGAAACTCCAAAATGAGAAGTCCTGGGAGTGTGATAGCCAATATCTAGAACTCCCACAACCAAAGGAAAAATACTCCAACTTTCCAGGAAGAAACAGTGTCTTAAGAACTAGTCAGGATCATAGGCAGCTAGGTGGCACAGTGACTAGTGCCAGGCCTGGAGTCAGGAAGACCTGCATTCAAATACAGCCTCAGTCACTAGATCCTGGGCAAATCCACACATCCCTTTTTGCCTCCATTTACTCATCTGTAAAATGAACTGGGAAAGGAAGTACAAACCACTCTAGTATCTTTGCCAAGAAAACCCCAAATGGGGTCATGAAGAGTCGGTCAGAACTAAAATGATTGAACAGCAACAAAGTCAAGATCACATAAGGTTTGATAGACCCTATTGTAAATGAGAGGGAAAACTTGATATGTAATATTCCACAGGGAAAAAATATGTATGGCGTTATAATGAAGAAAAAGTTACTTATACTGAAGAGTTGAGTAAAATGATTCTCTGGAGGGAAAGTAGATTTTAAGTACAGTAAAGGGCCTTCAAGCATTTCTGATGAAAAAACTAAAGCTGGGCAGAAACTTTAAAATATAAACCCCAAAATCCAGAGAAACCTGGAAAAGTAAATTTCTTTTAGAAATTGGATGAAGTTGTATAATACTATAGAGCATTCAGAAACCTATATCCCTCCACCACTTTACTGTCTTCAAAGACTATTGGGGTAGTAATTAAATCAGAAAAACACAGAACACAAAAAGATTCTTTATGAAACTGAATCTCCGTTTCATACTGCTTACTTTGAAAAGAAATTATAAAATAAATTTTACAAGTTATTTTCTAAACTCCCCTGTTTATTTGAGCTTTCATCTGAACTTTGGCCTGTTTTCTTATGTGCCTTTTAGCAATGTTGTTATGGCCTTTTTTTTGGCCATAACTATGGACAGCTCCTCACCTCAATTAAAAATGCAGGATAAGAAAGGACAAATCACCACTGCAACAGCTATGGTCAAGCAAAAAAGATTGCACCAAAAAAGACTATCTCTTTACCTCGTGTCTTTACCCTGGCTTTCAGGAAGTAATGCATTTCATGACAGATCCTCTGGAGAAAAGGTTGATCATTGCATTCATCAGAGTTCATAAGTTGTTCAGAACTGCATTTCTTCACAGTGTTGCTGTGCTGTAAATTGTTCTTTTAATTCTGTTTACTTCATTCTCTGACTCAGCTCATACTCTCTGGAATTCTCTAAAAATGTGTCTTTCATCATCTCTTATGGCACAATGTATTCTGTTCCATTCATGTACTACAATGAACTTGTTTTTAGCCTTTCTCCTGTTATCTACGAGGCAATGTCAGGTGTCCACTCAGATTATACTTCTTTTTTTCTCCTTCCCCTTATTCCCCTCTTCAAGATTAGAAGTTTGTTTGATTTGTGACTATTCCCTCCCCTCTTATCCTCACTTGTAAGTACCCCCTCCCGATCCCTGCTTGTTTAGCTGTTAAAATTAGATGTATTTGTACGCCAAACTGTTTTTGTCTCAGTGTGCTTCTGTGTTTGCTGAACACTCCCCACTATTTCTTTCCCCTTATTTGTACACTTTTTCTTAACCCATCCTACTTAGGAGAAACCTGTCACCTCTCTGTAATGAGCAGCGTCATTATTGATCTTCTGGAATCATGAATGGTCATTGCATTGATTCTTACAACTTTCAGATTTGGTTTTCTCCAGTGATATATAAATTATTCTGCTCATTTTTCATTAAAAGCATATATTCAAAATATCATTTTCATAATATCAGTGCTGTAGTATAAAGTATTATTTTGGTTCTGCTCGCTTCATTCTGCATCTTATAACTCTCACTGTTCACATAAGTATATCCATGTCTTTGAAATAATCTACTTATTTTTTATAGCACAATATAGGATATGTTATACCATGCTATGTTTATGCCATAAAAATAGGATACCTTCCACCTTGTCGGAAAGGGTTATTTGGGGCTCTAGGGTGGTCAGAAACACGTCCAAAAGAAGCACATATTGGCCTATGATAAGCAATAAATGTAAGGCAAGGAATAGGACCAAGCTCTGTAACTTGGGCACACACCTTTTCCACAGTGACTTACTGTTCCATCTTTAGGTTAGATTTCAAGAAGTTGGGCTTATTAGAAAAAGGCTCCTACAATATATATAAAACCAAAAAATGAAAAATAGGAAGGTGAGTGATGTTGTTATCATGTTTAATAGATGAATAGAGACTGTGAGGCTTTTATTCCCCCAGAAACTTTACTTTGTATGAATAAGTAAGATAGACAGCTAAGAAAGGATGGGTAAGTCCATGAATGGGTGACCAGACTTAAGAATGGACTAGAATGGGAAAGAAACAAGCAGCAATTTGGAAAATAAACGTTATTCAGTAGGACCAAGGCAGGGAGGATTCTGAACAGTATTTTTGTTGGGGCTCAGAGAGGGAAGAACAAACAAGTTAAAGAAAGAAAAAATGAGTATTTGAAGTAAACTCAACTGACATGGGATAGGGCAGAGAAAACCAGGGAACAGAGAAGACACACACTGAGATCAGTTTATTTAAGTGTGTTCTAAATGTAGGTGCCACATACTTAGAAAGGAGATGGAATTCGTTGAATTAGGTGAAAGAAAACACAAGCTGTTATAAAACAACACTATTACAACCTCAAATGTAAATGAATTTAATTCATAAATGAAAGTTTAATGGCAGAGTGGATTAGAAAATAAAACTCCATTATTTGCTGTATACCAGAAATACGCTTAAAACAGATTAAAAATGAAAGGTTGGGATAAAATTTGGTGGCAGAAGCTACCACTATGATTTCACGTAGGGCAAAAGTGAAGAGAAGTGATTTAATGAGGAATCGACATACTTAAAGGCCCCATAGACAATAAACTAACATCATTAAGTATGTGTGGGATATTATAAAATGGAATTACAAAAAAAAGACAGATTATAGGAGAAAACAATTATAAGAGAATTTAATGTTTCTATTCTAGAACTAGATGTGTCTTGAAAAAAAGTTTTTCTAAAGAAGCCCGTGAAGATTAAACAGATTAGAAAAAAATTGAATGATCTTATTAGTTATGACCCAAAACACAAATCAATAGCACTATTGCCAGAATATTTTCCTTCTCACCATTATTCTTTAGAGTTGACATTTGACCGTACCCTCCTGCTGTGTTTATCCTGTAGTCTCATTCCTCGCTTTTTTTAAATCTAATTTTCTATTCCCAACAAACCTTACCTGTCTTTAAAAGAAGTCAGCCTCTTATTCTCTCTACTGTTAAATTTCCATTGAAACTCTTAGATTCCTTATGTAATAAATAATAAAAGCTCAAGTTTTCCTGTTTCCAGAGGATGAGGGCTGTGGGTATGGAACACCATATAGTGTAGCTACAAACTTTGGTTGTAGCTTTTTAATCAACTTATGTTGATTGGTTTTGCTGAACTTTTTGTTCTTTTTTAAAGGAACAGCTGGGGGTGGGGGGAGGCAGAAGCAAGGGACCACAGAGAAGATGAGTAGAGCCAGGAAATGCATTAGGAAATGTAAGTGAAATAAAAACAATCACATTAAAATTTTATTTTTAAAAACTCAAGTTCATCTATCACTTTACACATATTTTTGCATTCGATTTTCAGAAGACCCTTATGAACTTTAGATGCTACAAGTATTATTTTTAACCTGCTACAAATGATTAAAACAGAAAAATGACTTAGCCAAGGATACACAAATGCTACATAGTAGACCCAGCCCTGGGCTACAATTTTCCTGCCTCTAATCCTAGAGTTTCTTCCTCCATATCACACTGTCCTTCTATTATTATTGCATTATTTATATTTCCAGGCTATAAACTGTAGTTTCAGGAAAGACAAGACCGTTAATGCAGTGTTTTTGATTAGCAGTAATTAAACTTATACTCAATAGCTATTAGTTGATTGTCTCTAAAGTTAACTATCGGATACTTATTAGCAGTATTATTATCAGTTATTATTGTGAGACCACTGATTAACTCTAGTTATAAACGTTATTGAGCTCATTTAAGCATTTGAATGTTTTCTCTTTATAGGTGGATTTGATGATAATTCTCCTCTTAGTTCAGTTGAACGGTTTGATCCTAGAAGCAACAAATGGGAGTATGTAGCGGAGCTCACCACTCCTAGGGGGGGTGTGGGGATTGCTACAGTGATGGGCAAAATTTTTGCTGTTGGTGGTCATAATGGCAATGCATACCTCAATACTGTGGAAGCTTTTGATCCAGTAGTCAACAGGTAACTTATTTTATTTATTTTGTGTGTGCATGCGTGTGTGTTTGTGTATGTGTGTGTGTGTTCTCTTCTGTAGTTCCAGAATCTCAGCTTGAATTTTTTCCTTCCAACTGAATTTTAGGGATTTTTATTTTGTTTTAATCATCCTTTATTCTCATTCATACAATTTCACTTTTTATGAGTAACAGTAATTCGACAATTATTTTTTGAATTTGGTATTTACTTAATACTAAGGGTTGTTGTCATAAAAAGAACTTAAATTGTCACTCTCACCATCAGAATTTACTGTGGATCAAAAACAGCCACTCAGAAAGGATTCCTTTTATGATGTGATGGGAGGAACACTGTATTTGGAGTCAGACTTAACTCTAGTTGAGATATTTCATGTGACCTTTGGAAGTTGAGCGTTCTTTAGACCTGAGTTTTTTACTCTGTAAAGTGAAGGTGTTGGATGACAGCATCTCTGAATCCTACGATTTCTGCAATAAAATCATTCTTACTTCAGAGTGGGATAAGCGAGACTTACTAAGATCACACAATTTCTTTTTTCTATCTGCAGGTGGGAGCTTGTAGGATCAGTATCGCACTGCAGAGCCGGAGCAGGTGTGGCTGTGTGTTCCTGTCTAAGTACTCAAATCCGGGATGTGGGCCAAGGATCCAGTAATGTGGTTGACTGTATGTGACTTGAATGCCCGCGATCCACATTTCTGTCCTTCCCAAAAGTAAAGACACCTAGAGTTCTGGTATGATCATCTTGGAACAGGCTATAACTCAAGCTGGCATCTCATTTAAACATTCACTGTACGATGCTCTGAATAAGCAGGTACTCAGATGTGCACCATGAGGGACAATCAGTACTGAATTCTGATGCTGTCATTTTGAGAAAATTTCAAGCAATATCAGAGTCTTGTTCCAGCTTAGTTTTCAGAAGAGAGATGATTTTAGAACAAGTGCCAAAACACCTGCAATCTGTTGTTTTTTTTTAAATCTTGAGTAATTTTAAAAGTTACATTAGAGTAATTTGCAGTCATTTCTTTTTCAAAGTTAGACAGTGAGATTATCCCACTGAATTTTCAGTTTGTGAGTAAGGAGAAAATTGGAATACTTTTGGTATTGATGTTTTTCTTAATGAAGGATATTTCCACTTTATACTGAAAAGGTTTATTTTCCTTTTTACTGGATGATTTGAATTTCTCAGATGTTTACAAAAGTAAAACATGTTTGCACTATTCTGAGTGCACTAGGCTGCATTTAAAGAATACTTGTATAATGTTGTACAAAGCTAGTAAAGCTCAGTCAGACTAAGCTAAAGATGCATATTTCTGAATTTTGAATTGGTCTGTTTAATGGATTTATTTTATAGTAAATAAAAAGGGGGCTGATTTGTGGTTAGAACATTGGTCTTGTTTGATATTTCACCCAGTTGGAAATCTTAGGAATGAGCCAGGAATCTTCGTCAGATGGTGTCCAAAGACAGAGAATCAGGAAAACTGTTTTTTCCTGTCCTTCTTTGATGGGCTCTTAACTAAAAGCCCAGGTTTAGTATTTCCTGTCCATTGGGCTGCTCCTGACCTGTCCGTTTCCTGGCTATAATATCTGGTTTTAGTTCTTAAGGAAATGAAATGCTTTTTATTTTATATTATTCCCCCCCCCAACAGTTTTTAACATTTGTTTTTTAAAATTTCTTGAGTTCCAAATTCTATACCTTCTTCTCTTCCCTTTCCCTCCTCATTGGGAAGGCAAACAATTTGGTATAGATTACACATGAGCAAAACAAACACCCATCTTAGGGAATAAAATACTTTTTAAACAAATTTTTGTCACTGGCTCTAGTTTGCTAATAAGTTCGATCTGTCATAAAACTCTGTTAACCTGTGCTCAGACTGCAGTACTCAGGAAGACTCAAAACATATGCCCAGGCAGACCTTGAAGACACATTGACAGGCTTGTCTCTTACACTGCTGTCAAACTACAGGCTACCTTGCATGCTAGAGCTGCTTGTAGACACGTGTTAATAAACATAAAGAGTTTCACCGTTTTCCTGCCAGTTACATTTCATTCCTTAAGCGCTAGGACAGAGAACTTTCCTGGAGCATGAGCCCAAATACTGCTTTGCCACTGACTTGACAATTTTTCATGAAAATAACCTGCATTATAAAGCGGCTTAACTGCTGAATAATGTGTATTTATTTGTTCACAAATATTTATTACAGATTCTATTTTCTGTCTGCAGGTTAGTAGCTAGATACTGAAACCCCACTTTGACTTAAACATAGAGATTCCCTGCATGTTCTTAGGAGGAATGTTTAGAACTTTTCCTCATTTTCCTTGAAACAGAAGCCTCAGCATTTCATTGCGATAGGACACCAAAGAGCACCGTTTTCCGTAGTGTATCAGGAATCCCCTGTCCCATAGGGGAGGAAAGCCAGGAAGCAAGTCTCTGTTAGCCTGTGCTCAGACTGCAGTACTCAGGAAGACTCAGAACATATTGTTCACAGGCAGACTCGAAGACACATTGACAGGCTTATCTCACACACTGCTGTCACACAGGCTACCTTGCATCCTAGAGCTGGTTGTAGACATACTGTTTCGGAGCAAAATTCAGCATTTGAGGCAGTTGCAAAAACATTGTCACCAAATAGCCCTGATATCGCTTCAAATATTCATTATGTGATCTAGTACTGTTGTTTTTTTGGATGTAATGCTAACCACCTGTCATAACTCTTATTTTTTTTTGTGTGAATTCTTATTAAACCTGGATTTTAAATTGTTCTTTTCTTTGAAGTTTTTGCTTTTTTTGTCTGTTGTCTGTATGAAGCATGGAGTGGGACCGTTGTTAAGAGCAGCCACATTTCTCATTTTTAACCATGAGAATCATCTAGAATATATAGTCTTTTCCATTCAGCTTTTGCTACTGTAACCATAGCTCTTTGATATAAAGTTCTTCTGAACATTTGAAGAGAACAAAGAATGTGAACGTACTAAGTAGTATGTACTGAAGTTCAGATTATCCCCCCCCAAATGACCAAACCCACCTAAAACAAGGTCACAATGAAAAAAGGGGGTGGTGGTGAATCCACCTCCCCTTAAATATACAGAAGTGTATTCTGTGGTACATATATGAAGCAAGATCATGAGATTGGAAAGGTTGGAAGTATCATCTAAAAGGTGTATGATCATTTTGTTGGAAAGCTTAATTATTTTCACCTCAGATGTCTTTTTTTTTTAATGCCTTCTAAAGGGGGCGAGGAACTCAAGAGGACATTATAGAATTGTACTAGTTTCCCGAGAGAACAAGATGGGGAAGGGAGGAGAGGCTGCCAGCACAGGAGTGATGGGCTAGGAAAAAACCAGGCTGCTGGCCTGGGCCCCGCACTATGCATGCCTGACTGCCTTTATACATTCTACATTTCCAGCCAGTCTGAACCGCATGCATGCTGAGCTTTCTGAATCTTTGCCAAGAATGCACTCCCCATCTCTGTCAATTTTCAAGTCCTTTCTTTTAAATCAAACTGCGGTGTCATTCCCATCAGAAAATCTGCCTTGCCTCAATAGATCCTCACCTTTCACACCTCTCCCTCCCCCCAAAAAGCTCTAAGCCTCTTCCAGTTTCTTGTAGCAGTTTGCCATTCTCTCTTGATCGTGTCGCAGTCTTCCATTAAGTTGCCGGCTCCTTGAGAACACTTGTCTATCTGCACTCTTTCTGTCCTCATTAGTTATAGAGCCTTGCACTTTGTAAATGTTCGTTGAATCTGAATATTGATCAAGAAAAGCTTCGAAGAGCGAGCTGATGGTCTCAGTCATTCCGAGTTTGTCAGCCCTGCCTACCTCCAGTAGCCGAGGAGGACCCACACCCTGCTCACAGTAGCCACAAGCAACTCCACAAACGTCGGAGCCCTGCTCACTGCTCCAGCGCTTCTCCTAAAGCCAACGGGAGGCTTGAATTCGGTTCTGACAAAAACAAGGTTTTCTGAGAAGTATTGCCCCTGTTCTTTCTGTTTGCTGATGGCCTCAGGCCCAAACCGATCAAATTCTTACCCAACTCCATCTTGCTTGATTATAGTGACATCCCAGACCCAGAGCCCCACTTTTCTTTTATACACCTCATTTTTGGCCCCCTTATCACAGTTAACTTGGTTAATACCAGATTTGTTTGGATAGTGTTTTGTTCTGGGAAACACTGCCCTCTAGCGGCAGAGTGTGTACACAGCTGATGGAGAATCGGCATTGCCAGTGCTGGATTCCTGTGCAGTGATTTCAGGTACAGTTGGTGCAATCGCTGCATTGGCATCCCTCTGTTCTCATTTTCAGCAATCATTCCCCCCTCTCCCCACCCCCAGCAGCTGCCCTAGTGAGTCATGCTGCTGGGGGACTGTCTTACTTGAGGCCTAGAATGATGGTACATTTAACCCTCTTCAACAGACATTTACAAAGTGGCTGCCATGTTCAGGGCCCCAGGAAAGGCACAAAAAACCTTGCAGTGTAGTAGATAATAGAAATAATGAGGCTAAGTAAAACAAAAATACAGGAGAGGCATAAAGTACCCAGAAGTCTCAGGAAAGAAGGTTAACGACCCACCGATGTTGGCTGGTTCTGGAGCTACTCAAAGGTTCAGCCGCATTATCAAATCAAAAATCGTAGAAGCTAAATTTAGAACGAGAATGGGCCTTACTTAGAGGGTCTCATTTTATAGATGTGGAAGCTGAGACCTGCTCAGTCACATAGTGCTTGAATTCTAACCTAGTTTCTATGGCTACTGCTTTTCTTCCTATGCATTATGCTTTTTAAAATGGTATTGTTAATATAAAAAAAGATAAAATAAAGATAAAAATTTTTAAATGAAATATAAAAGATCTGGGAGATCTTTCAGAGGTGTTATTTCTAGAATAAAATTCTAGTATTTGGAATTTTAAACCCCCTTCACATTCTGGTTCTAGCCCCCTTTTCTGGGCTTAATACGTATTATTTTCATGCAATGTTGAGTTCTATCCATCTCCCCTCTAGGAACTTTTGCGTAGGCTGCTATTTCCCTGCCCCCTGCTTAGGATGTTCTCTCTCCTCTCAACCTCTTAGAATTCTTAGCTTTCTTCAAAATTCAAGTCAAGTGACACTTTTCATAGGAGGCCTTTTCCTATTACCCTCCGCCCGAAAACTGCTGGTGCTTCTCCAGCTTTTTGGATTTACTTCATCTGTGATTATAGGTGTACGTGTGTTCACTGATGGGATATAAGATCTGAGGACAGGGACTGTTTTACTTTTGTCTTTCTTATTCTTATAGTGCCTACCCTGTAGGAGTAACTGTTAATCATGTAAATACCTTCTTGATGTTATTCCCTGAATAGACGCCATAAATGTGGCAGGTTCGATACAGTTCTTTGTAAATTTCTTAACTGAAAGATAGTAATGAAAATATTATGTAAAAAAATATGGCTGGACAATGCAAATCAGCATCATAAAATGTTTTTTCTGTGATCCATGCTTCAAACTTCAGTGACACCACGTCAATGGCCTCAATTGGTTTATTCTTCAGTCTCCTTTTTGAAACAAGTAGGACTTAAAAGTCAAGATTTCCTCAGATGAATCACAGATACTTCAAACCAGCATTATTTCTGTACTTCAGACAGCTCTTGACTCACTGCTTGTACCTTATCCCATCATTTGCTCATTATAGTGGTCTAGCTAGTAACCTCATCTTTCTATAAATATCCCCCTTTTTTTCTGTTCAAATACTCAAGGGCCTAGTGATTAGCCAGGAAAGCTTTCACAACCCAGTCATGCAGTCATTTGTCAAAGAATGGACAAGTATTTAAATGTAAAGCACTTTAGCTCAACTCTGGGGATACAAATTAAAAGCCAAGGCCATTCTTACACTCGAGTGCCCATTCTAATTGGATGGGACAGAATGTAAAGGAGGGCTCAGTTTCATGGCAGAAGGAAAAGCCAGATGGTACCTGGGGTCTGAAGGACTTGAAGAGTCACTGCTAAAGGTCATGGTCCCTGACCAAGAAGAGAATGGATCAGAAGAGCAGAGGGGAGTGGAATTCTGGGATATCTTTGTCACAGGTAAGGATAATGGGTCTGCATCCAACCAAGACTAGACATTCTGCATTTGAGTGGGAGATGGGTAATTAAGAATTGAGAATTGGGGAGGAGGGGAGGTATCAGGCTCTGAGTATATTCTAGTCACATAAGAAAAACTGGACATATACCGGAGCACTTATCTTGATTCCCCTATTTTGTTGCCACCACTCATCTAGCCTTCACAGTGAAATAGTAACTGCTTCATAGTCATCTTCACTTCTCCCATGATCCTCTTCAGCCACTTCATTGTTCATTTTGATGACTGGACAGACTGATAATTACTATAATTGAAATTTCAAATCTTAAATTCGCCCCTTTCAGACCTAGACTAAATTACCAAAAAGATAAATAAGAAGGAACTGAATAAAATTTTAGAAAAGAATGATATGATAGTCTCTCATAGTTATAGAATTGGAATGGAAAGCTGTAAACTTTTAGCTCACTTCTACCTTATAAAAATTTTTACTTCTTTACCTTACAAAAAAATGACCATGTGAAGTGCCTAAAACCCCATTGGGGGGAGGGGGAGGGAATGCAATATGAAAGCACACAAAGCCCCTTCTCCAAGGAATAGTAGTTTAGAGTGTTATTTGTGTCTTTGGTCCCAAAACCTTATCTGTACTTAGTCACATTCCAAGAAAATAATGTATTAGTCTGGAATCATGAATTTTCCAAACTCAGGGCAGTAATGTCTTAATTAGTACAATTAATTACTGCCTTATTCACCTTTGACCATAATAAAAAGAAAGGCTTTGAGGGTAGTGGTAAAAGAAAGAATGCTTGTTATTAACTAAAATGTCCCCTTTATATCCTGGACTTTAAATATGGGAGCTGGGGAAATTGACCCTTTTTGTTTATTTGTTTCCCAGGAAATCAGGTGTTCCCCCAAAGAGTAGATCAGTGGTGTTAGTATCATTGAAAACGCACCCATTGAGAGCCTACTATGCATCTTGCACTGTGCTGAACATTGAGGATATGAAGTCCCTGCCTTTGAGATCCAGACAACATGCAAGCAACTATGAACAAATAGAATAAATATACAGATGATAAATTGGTGGTAATGGAAGGGGCTCAAATGAAAGATTATTAGGAAAGGCTTCTTGAAGGAGGTGTGATTGTGGCTGAGACTTGAGGGGAGTCAGGAGGCAGAGATGAAGAGCAAGGCATTCCAGAATAGGAGACAGCCCTTTGGATTTCCTTTTTTTTTTTTTAAATGGCTGGAGTTGGGAGATAGAGTAACTTGTATCTTAGCAAAGAAGCCACTGTTACTGGATTGCAGAGTTAACAATGGAGAGCAAGGTGTAAAAAGATGGTTAAGTAGGAAGGCACTGGGTTATGAAATGCTTTAGAAGCCGGATGATTTTATCTCTAGAAGTTTACTGAAAGGGTGAGATCTTCATACCTATGCTTAGTAATTCTATAGTTCTGTTTAAATCAAAGAAAACCCAAAGTTAAATTTCATGTATTTTATTCCTCTAAAGAAATTTCATTTCTCAATATTAAATTATGGAATTTTAATTTCTGAATGCTAAAATACATATTTCCAGGAGAAGGAACAATTAGCAAATGAAACTATCATTTGAATCTCCCTCCAAGTTTTAATGTATTCCTAATATTAATAAATTATCTGTGATAGACTTTCAGTCTGGTTTCAGGTTTCTGAGTTTTACTTTCACAGCCAAAAAGCAGTAAGCCTACCAATTATTGCGCCTATAGCACAATAAAAATCATCAGTAGTATATAGCTTTTGAAGGAGAGTTAAAACTCTCTCAAAAAATGGAGATGTAATCCTAAAGAATCAATGGGTCAAAAAACAATTCATAGGAACAACAGATAATTTTATCAAATTACTACAATGAAAAAGCAATCTGAAAGTTTGAAGATGCAGCCAGAAGAGTTCTTAGGGGAAACCTAGTTCTCCAACACTTTGAAACATATACATATACATCTGTGTTTATGTAGATGTGTAGATGTGTGCATATATACGTATGTGCATATATGTGTATATATGAATTGATATGCAGACCAGGTATGAAGCAGTAAGGTGGCAGACTAAATAATTTTAACAATCCCCCCAAATCTCTCCAAAACAAATTATATGGCAAAGATGAATGAACCAACTTAAGCTGTCTCCATGGTCTAGGATGCACAAAATCTAAAAGGTTTAAAAAAAAAACAGGAACTGACACTGACCTTAAGTTCATTCACCACCCTTTCCCCACCTCCCATGCTACCACAGTGGAGCTACACCAAAAGGCTCACAATAAAACCCACCTCTGTGGTCCCATTTCCTTTTTTTCCAATGCTATGGATATCCCCCTCACCCCACCCCCGGTTATGGAAGTTTACTTGGATCTCCACAGCCAAGTAGCAAAAGGCTACTTTGAGGCTGCAGGAGCACCAGCGCTGCAAAGCTTTGATCTGTCCAGTGCAGGGGGAAACAAGCCTTGACCTGCTGATGTCAAATGAGAGAACTGAGGAGCAGAGGGAATTAGACAGGTCACCAGAACAGTACTCTGCATGTGGGAAGCTGTGCAACATTCCACAAACCTTGAGGGAAAGAGCACAGCATCCAGCTGGGACCAGTCCTGACCACCCAACCACTTGGGACAGAGACTAAATAACCCAGTGTTGGGAAGAGGCTGAGGTGCTTTGAGATCCAACCCCCAGGGGAAACCATAATCAGAGAAGGCTCAGAAGCTGAATGAAGGGGGCGAGGAGAGTTGAAGAAGGCAGAAGAGGGTAGAGGGAGATTGAAAGTACCAAAGATTTAAGGAAGAAGGAAACTCAACAGACCTTGAACATAAACAGTTAAATCAACAAAAACAGTAACAACAGAAGACAATATCCTCTCAGGGGCTTGGCTACAACTATTTCCACCCCTAGGAAATAGTCCACTAGAAAGTAATACTATTTTCTTCTATGAAATTTCTTCTATGAAGAAATACCATTTCATCCAGCCTGGTCTCCAATCACAAAATTTTCTTCCTCACTGAGTTCAGCTCCTAGTTAAAAAATTTTCCTCCCATCAATATCTGCTCTCATAGGAAGAGATACCAATACAAATGTGTGTATACATATATGTGTATGTGTATGTATGTATATAGGGTGTGTGTGTGTGTGTGTGTGTGTATACCAGCTTAACCTCACAGTTCCTCAACTTAGTTATTTCATAGAACCTACTTCTCCTCCCAACTTAGGTATGCAGAAAGATCATAAACTGATTTTGCTATCAACCACAAGTGTTCCATTTCTGCATTCATACACTCTGAAATTCCTGTATCTGACCACAATCTAATACGTTTCCACTTTTCCCCCTGAAATCCTACTCTTCTTCCTCACTGTGACTTCCAACTTTCTAATGCCCCAATGCTTTCCTAGGTCATCACACTGACTACACTCTTCTCCCCATCTTGGCCCCTTGAGGAACCAGTTCAACTATGAATTTTACTCTTCTCTTGAGTTTCCAGTCCCATATCCTGTCATTAATCTGGACCTGTCAACCCTTAGCCTTGGATTTAAAACATCTGCTATCCTCATTCCTACTCACACTATTTGAACCAAACCATAGAAAAATCACTAAGCTGCCAATTCAATCCACAAGTTTATGTTACATAATCTAAAATGGGTCCTCACTGTGGCAAGGCAATTCATTTATGTTCCCTGTACTCACAGCACCAACTGAAATGTGAGAACTTGAATAATGAGTCCATGGGCCAGGTGGAGACTGCATTCATATGTTTATTGCTTGGTAAGCTAATCTCAAATAAGCATCTGAAGGTCCAAGTATATATACTATAGTTAAAGTACTTGCATCATACTTTCTCATGGAAAACTTCACATTGCTTGTTACATGAAGCTAACTTGCAATTTTGCAGGAGGTTACTCCCATGGGACGCTTCCCTGCTTCCTTATTCCGTGCATCACAACTTTATTTATATTGCTCAAGTAGCCACCATTTTAGGAAGGGCCAGAATGTTCCAAGGCTCCCTTGCACAGGGATGAGTAATGGGGGATGGTGAGTTAACATCCTGAGATGCTGGGCCTGGATGGGGGGAAACAGGCTCAAGGGGGTCCTTGGTATGGATTCACATCCGTGGCAGACTCCTCAGAACTAACCCTTGACATCACCTCCTACACATTTACACCTCTTTTATACCCTATTCATCACAGCAGCTCTTCCAAATGTTTCCATCACTCCTCAAAGTCTGGCTTACAGCCTCACTATTCAACTAAACCTACTCTCCCCAAAGTTGCCAGTGAACTCTTAATTGCTAAATTTAACAGCCATTTCTCAATTTTTCTCTTCATAATTGTTCTGCAGCCTCTGACACTGTCAGTCACCTTCTTTTCCTAGATACTCTTTTCCAGATTTCCATGACACTACCCTGACTTTCCTTCTCCCTGTGTGACTACTACATCTTAGTTTGGTCATCCTTGCTAGTAATAGGTGGCTCCTGGCTCTCTCCTGGGCAATTTCACTTTGATGATTCATCAGGTCCCATAGAACCAATTCTCATCTTTATGCTGATGATTCTGATTACTTATGCAACTCTAGCTTCTCTCCTCACTTCTAAACTTGTTTCTCCAACTGTCTAGTGGACATTTCAAAATGGATGTCCCTCTCACATACAACTTAACGTGCCCAATACTGAACTCAACAAATTTTGCTGCAAAGTCTCCTCCTTCCCTAATTTCTCTATTAATGTGGAGGACATTGATCATAAAGTCTCACTACGTACCTTTCTTGACTCTCCCCAAACTACCACATCCAATCTATTGCCAAGTCTTATTGATAGCATATTTGTAACAACTCTCATATCTCCTTCTTTCTTTTGGCACTTATACCACATGGTTCAAGGTCTCATCATCTCATTCCTGGAATATTTCAATAGCCTACTGATTGGTCTCTTTTCTTCAAATCTCCCAATGCAGACAGCTGTTAAATTAATCTTCTTAAAGCACAGATCTACTCTCTCTCTCTCCACTCTCTCTCTCTCTGACACATACACACACACACACACACACACACACACACACACACATTCAATAAATTCCAGTGGTTCCTTGTCATCTCCTCAGTTGGGCACATTAAAAACCTTTCCCAACATGGTCTCTCCTTACCTTTCCATTATTCTTACATCTAACTACTCTAATCCCTCAACATATTGTGAAACTGGCCTCATTTAATTCCCTCAAACAACACAGCTAGTATGTATCTGAGGCCAGATTTAAACTGTGATCTCCCTGACTCCAGGGTCAGCACTCTTTCCACTGAGCCACCTAGCTGCCCCTCCATGCACTTTCCCTGGCCATTCTTGACGCTTGCAATACTCTCTCATCGTTTCTGCCTAGTTTCAAGTACAAACTATCCTTCTTCCTCCCTTCCAAGTCTTTACTCCATTATGTAATGAAGTCCCACAGAAACACACGCACACACACACACACACACACACACACCAGCCATTAATTCACTTGTGGGCAAAGTGTCAAGATCTTGTGTCCACAAATGCCCCAATCCTACCTCTCCACTATTACCTCCACCAGAGTTCTAACTTTACCCATCTCCTGGTTTACATTAGGAAAGTCTCTTCTGTTCTGTCACTCTGTTCTCACTGTTGTTGGCTTCCCCATTTGTTCATCACTCTTGCATTTCTCAAGTTATTTGCAGTGCTAAAGACTCAATCTCCCCAAATATAGTTTTCTAAGAATGTTTTGAATGAAAGCTCTTTAATATTGAATATTAACTTTTTTTTCATTCATGGTTAAACTCAGATTTGCAAGGTAGACAGTGGGCTGCACCCCAAGTTCCTTTGCTTTTCAGAGGCATTCCATTTCTTTATATTTGAAGGTCCTTCTCCTAGTTGCTTGCAAAATGTGTTGTTTCTGAATTGAATTGCTAAATTCAACCACTATGTATCTTGGCAACTTGCAACTGGTTTTTTTTGTTGTTGTTGTTTTAATTATTCCTCTTATTTTGTGAAGGTGATCTATTCATTCTTTCAACTGGTATTTCATTTTCTATTTTCAGAACTTCTGGGCAGTTTTCCCTGTATTGTTTTTTGCATTAAGGTGTTTAGACTTTTTGGCTTGTCATGTTCTGGGAGACCAATAATTCTTAGGTTGTGTCTATGCATCCTATCTTTGAGATCAGTATTTTGCTTGAATAGAAAGCATCTCTTAATGTTATTGGGTTTTTCGTTTGACTTCTTTGCTAATTGTCCTTCTTTCCTCAGTATATTTGCATTCCCTGTCAATTGTCTTCTGTCTTCTTGCTGAGCTTGGCATTCCATAGTCAGGTTTTTCTATTGTACCAATTGTTTCTGCTGTGCGGGCCTTAAATTCTGCTGTCACATTTCTCTTTTAAACCACTCAGGAGCTGTACGTTCCAAGTCCTTGAATTCTATAGGGTCTTCTACCTCATTAGCCATTGAGTCATTTTCCTTTGTCTTGGAGCATTTATTCACAGGTGCCTGAACTAATTTACCGGATCTATTTCATTCTGTGGTTAATATAGTCACCATTGATTTATCTGCTTATATTCAAGTTCTTTGTGTTTTCTTCCTCTTGAGATCTTTGGTAATTTCAGTCTCTCCATTGCACTCCCCCTTCTCCCAATTTTTTCCTGTTACCCGCTTTCTGCCTGTCCGATGATGGTTTCCTTTAGGACTGGATCCCAAACTAACTCAGCCTCCTTGCCCAGTGGGCCATTTATGGTTCAGTAGCCTAGGTCTCACTTTTTTGGGGGGCTGGGGAAGACAGGGGACATGAAACTCACCCTACCTGGATGATATCCCCCCCAACACTGCCCCACTCCAGGCACAAGGTCCCATCCCTTCTGTTACCAAGTTATCTAGCTTAGCAGTTCAGAGTGCTACCATGCAGGTGCTTTGGCAGCCTGTGATGACTTTGATCATTTGGAGTTTGAATCTGAGGCTCTAGTTGGGAAAATGGTCAGAGTATGGGGCTGTGCTCTGTTTCAAGCCCAGACGTGTCTCCTGCCCCTTTGCCTCTGTGCTACTAAAAAATGATCCTGATTACTCAGCAAATTTCTGTCATTAAGAGCCAGCTAGGTGGCACAGTGAATAGAGCACTGGCTCTGGAGGACCTGAGTTCAAATCTGACCTCAGAAACTTAACACAAAACTAACCACGTGACCTTGGGCAAGTTACTTAACCCGAACTGCCCTACCTTCCTCCCCCCCCCCCAAAAAAAGAGAAAATTTTGTCATTTAGAACTTGGATCTCCACAACACTGAGGGAGAGAGAATTGGAATTTGAAGATTGTTTTGTTGCAAACCTGTGGGTTGGGTCAGCTAGCAAAGCCTTGCTTCCTGGAGTGTGATGGGCTATTGAGTAAACTCTATACCCAGAAGTTCATGGAGTTTACCTTCTTTTGGGTTCCTGGTGTCCTAGACCATGGAGACACTCAAATTGCCTTATCGGTGGCACGTAATTTCTGTTTTGGAGAAATTTATGAAGTCATGAGGATCTAGAAAATACCCAGCATTCCATCTTGTTCGTCACATGACCCCTCAATACTAATTTTCTATTGTTTTATAATGATTTTCATTACATTTCCATTGTTGGATATTTTCCTCCTGGCTCTGCTTACTTCACTTTGCATCAGCTCATGTAAATCTTTTTATGCTTTTTGTTCTCATGTCCATTGTTACTTATAGCACAATAATATTCAATTATGTTGATGTAACAAAATTTAGCCATTCTATGACCAATGTTAAGTTCTTTGGTACCCCCAAAACAGTTGCTATTGATATTTTGGTACATAAGAGGCCTTTTTGTTAGTGACCTCTACCATGGGGCAAATGTCTAGTGATGGAATTTCCAGGTCAAAGGCTATGCATGTTCCCAATTGCTTTATACTAATTCACAGCTCCACTATCAATGCATTAGTTTTCCCATCTTTCTGCAACCCTTTTAACACTGACTATTGCAATTTTTTGTCATCTTTGTCTACAGGCTAGGTATGAGATGAAAGTGGTTTTGATATGTATTTCTCTTTTAATTTACAGAATGTTGCGATACATCTCTAAAGTTAAACCTGAGACAAAATGTCAGTGGGTTACAGATCATAGTGAACCACTGCAGTGGGACTCTGATAAAGAGATAAATTACCATACATGAAAGGTCTTCAGACAAAGGAATAAAAAGAAATAACACTACGTGGACCAAAATCCAGCATTTTTTCTAAATATTTTATTTTATAACAATCCTCTTGTAAAAAGAAAAGAATTTAAAAATAACAAGTAAATCCAAAAATTTTGAAAACTGCAGTTATGAGCAAAAGATCTATGCTATGCCATCTTTGGAATTATCTCCCATAAAAGAAAAACTAAAATTTCCTCACAGTTCTGGTGTGTCCCTTTGCAGGACAACTTATGGCAGCTAAATCATACGAACAGAAGTTCCAGAAGGCAGTCTCGTCACTAAAGAAAATAAAGTACATTTATTTCTGTTAATTTTTTTTGCACATCTTCCCCTTGAAATCACTACATAAATATAGTCTACATACAAAATCAGTACTGCTGAATAGGTGGCTGACGCTTTATTTGACAATAAAGATTAAATGAAAACATTATTTCAAGATAGACCAGTGATTCCCCATTCATCAAATGGAAATTTATTTATTTAAAAATAAACCTCTTCAGATTATAATACCAAGATTTGATTTATTGCTAAGGTTACAAAAAAAGGCGCAAAAACATGTATGATATAATGACAATAAATAAAAAGGCAAACTTGCTTCAAAATACCCAAAACACGATCACATTCAAAAATTCTAAAAATAAAGATAAAAAAATATGAATAGTAGGTACTTAATTTGAGGGGGATGTGCAGTTAATTTTTTTTTTAATTAATACATCTTGATGGCCTGGACAATTGGCAAAGTTAATACTGCCTGTGTTAATCACTTAAAAGCTTACTTTTAAGCAAAATAAGTTTCATTTCTTTAGGTCAGCCACCATATGGCTTCATAATAAAAGGCCTGGATCTGACAAATGTGGCTTATCACTTGTTTGTAGGCTTACTTCCTGTATAGACATTTCTCAATAACTAATTTCCTGTTGACAGCTCATGATGGGGCAGAATTCTCTATGGAGACCAAAGAGAATATAGAAATCACCAATATTGCAAGAATATATTTTTAGAAAAGTGATAGGCAGTGCCTGTCTTTTAGTTATAAAGAGGAACTAAAGATATTGCCAGTGTACTAAAGTAATCGATAAATATACCAAAGAAAAGTACTCCCACACTGGGCTATGTATTTGTGGCTTGGTGACCCAAAAGACCACGTGAAGCTTTCAGAGATGAACCACTGAATCTCCCAATCCCATTTCCACTCACCTCATCCCTCCAAAACAATAAAAAACACATTTGGGAGTGAGGAGGAGCCTCCGCTTCCACTTAATTAGAATGGGAAAAATAAAAGGAGAATGGGGGAGAAATTACTTAGAGGAAAAAGTACTTCCAAAGACAGAGCCTTCTACCACAATCTAAATTACAGCATAATTCATTTTCTGATTTTACTTCCCAATGAGAAAATTAATTATTAAAGAAAAAAAGCAGGGGGAACCTCCATTCTCAGAAGGCTCTAAGTATTGCTAATCTGGAGTGGAAGTGGCAAATGGAAGTACAAGAGATACTAAGGCAAGTTTTGCTACTGGGGTCATGTAGTGTCTGGAACAAGGGAACAGTGAAGAGGAGAAAGGGTATGTTGGAGGAGAAGGTAGAAAAAGTGGAAACACAGCATTATAAGCTTTATGCTTATTCTCCTTAATCTAAGATTTCAACTCATCATATTAATCACCTAGAACTATAGAAATACAAGATTTACGGAGAAAGAGGTCCAAAGCAAACAAATTCTAAATAAATAATACACTATTTTAAAATTAAGTTTGGTCAATAAAGGTTCAATAAATATATCCACTGAGTGGGGAAAATTCTCAGAAAGAAAAAGACAAACACAAAAAAACAAAAAGAAACCCTTATCAGGAAAACCCTTCATTATAAAAATCAGGCCAATTTCATTGGACCCACTTTTTTCCTGACACATAGTCTTAGCTGTCAAAGATATAACCTTTCTTCACTCTTTGGGGTGGGGGTGGGGAGATGAGGAGAGAAGGAGAGAAATGATCCGATTCGTTCTTTTAAAGTTTGTATTTAATCATAATACTAAACCTGTATTGGTGAATAGGAAATGTATTGCTAAATATCCTAGAGCAATGGTGTCAAGACTCAGAGGAATATCCTGCTGATCTAGATAATCACAAATTAAGATTATCTATGTTGAACTATATTACTATTTGTTTTTGGTAAACTTCTCAATTATATTTTAATCAGGTTCAAGCCATGAGTTTGACATTTTTGCCCAGAGGATCTGGATGAGTGGTGTTAAGATAGTGTTCCCATGTCAAAAGAAAAATTGATTCCATTGTAGATTCCAAAGGTTAGTAAAATTAAAGTCCTTCTACTCCAAAAATCGGATGTTTTCCAGGTTGAATGTTACAGGGAAAAAAGCAAACAGACAACCCAATGATTACCAAAAGGTATCTGAATGCTAATTACTCAGTTCCCTTTGCTTCTCTCTTGCCTGTTTCCACACACACACACACACACACACACACACACACACACTCACTCTCACTCTCTATCTCAGACTATCATCTTTTCAGAAGAACTGGGTACATAACTTTGTAAAGTGGGTTCAACTGTTAAACAGGGATCTTTTTAACTTAAAGTATCAAACTCATTCACATATTAAATTATCTCCAGAAGGGCAGAAAAATGGAAGGTTCCTTTTCTAAGTAAAATATTTCTCCTCTTTCTACAAAAAGAAAAACAAAAAAGTAAAGACATTCCAGCAAAACTATAGTACCAAAGGAAAGATTTTACACTGTTTTCTCTTTTTTTCCTCTTGGAAAACTCTTAAAAGTCTAGCTCACCATCAAGCATGTACAGCTTGCTTCTTATGTGTATTGAGAATTTCACATAATTGAAAGGTTTACTTGTATAAACTAGTCTTTTAATTGTCTGCTTAAGTATAAATTTCGCCTTCGGGATTTGAAACATGCAGTGAAAAAAGTGCATCTGATTTTTAAAATATCCTTTAAATTCCTATATACAACTGTAACAGCAAAAGACTTTGTGAATATTAATTAACAGGACTCAGCAGCCACTACATTTTATATAATACATAAAAAGGGATCCACAAGTAATTCTCTCATAGGCGCAAAGTGTGTTGTAATAAGAACCTGAATCATACAATGCTCACGACTGTGCACACAGAATTATGAAAATTGATCAACCTTCCAAGGAACCACTGAATTTTCAACATAAAACACCCCCCTCCCCCCAAAAAAGTGCAAGGCCACTGAAAAAGAAATAAACCAGCCCTTTCACCACCTGTGAAGAAGCCTAAAATGGACTTTAGCCCCCAAAGAGCTCACACACCCTGACCCGACGTGCATAGATCAGAACCTGTTATGAAGAACAGAAGTCAATGTCCTCAAGCTGGATTTTTCTCCTCTATTTCCTAGATGGAGGGTAGATGTGGCTAGGTGATACCATATGGCCAGCAAAATGTGCTACTGCTCCTCACCTGATCCCCCAAAATGGGGAACACACACAATGCTATAAACCTACAACCTGACAAACAGTTATTGCTTATTTAGCAATAGTGTTGATATTGCATTTTTAAAAGGATCATGGCTTTGCCTCAGGACTGAGAATTCATTAGTCCTGATAGTCTCACATGTTTTTCTAGTCTTTCCCCAGACTTTTAGTTCTATGAACTTTAACCCAAGAAAATATGAGAAAGAACAGAATAAGGGTAGTTTGAAGGGATATGTTCACATACAAAAACTTGCCCTTTCTTGTTTATAACATTTGCAGCCTATACAACCAATTATCCAGGAAGTTTTTACTATCAGTTGGCTTATTAATTTAACTTCAAATAAGTCAAGTATGAAATTTCAAATATTCATGCAGGATGTATGGGTTGAATCCAAGGCAAGTATGGGAGGGAAAATATTTCTATTAGAAACTGAACAGCTCAACAAGAATTTACTCCTAATATAGTCGAAATAGTGTTTCAAAATCCATTTTGGTATGACAGATGTCTGCTCAGCAACAACAGGACTTTACCCAAGTCCTTCAATTTGAGGATTTTAAAAATTAACAAATATGTCTCATTAGGGCAAGGAATTTAGGAGGAAAGGCATTATTTTATATTAATATAATTAATTCTGCTTGACTCGAGAGCTAAGGAGCCAAGATATGGTGGAAAATTTATTAACAAGCAAGAATTATCACCCCAATGCTTTTATATTTTCTTGGGAAGACAAGAAATAGAAAAGCATTTGCCCCTAAGCAACCTGAAATTAATTTCCTTTAGAAAGAACAGCTCAACAGGATCTAATCTTGCAAATAAAATAAAATCACCTGTGCCCAAAACAAAATAATATCATCATAATCCAAAAATAGATTTAACTTTTCTTTGACAAAATTTTGATTTTCTGGGCATCTTACAGCTTATTCCCTCTTATTTTACCTCTAGTTGAAAAAAATAACACAAATTCATAAGCTACCAGGCTTGGCAGAAATAAAGGCTGGTTCCCTTTTCACTATGACAGGAAATGCAGAATACAGTTACTCTGAGAAGCAATGGAGATAAATCAAAATGTGCCTCCATGAACTCTCTCTCTTCTCTATAGCTCTTGACTCAGAATAACTCTCTCTATGGCTGTCCCTAATAAGAGAAGCCAAAGCAGTAATGTTTAAGAAGTTAACTTGCAGTACAGAAGACTATATCTCAATGTGTGTGAACTAAAATACTTAATTCCATCAAAGCCTTAATTCACAGGGTAGACAGTGTGATACCCTAGAATCCTTCATGACTTATATTTCAATGTATGGCAGTTGGAAGAAATACCACCCCCCCCTCACAATTAAAGAAATAAATAAGATTTAAAAATAAAGGAGACATAACAGCATCCCAAACACTACCAAAAATCATTGTTTAAAAAAAAAATCATGGGAAGAATTTTTTGTGTTACTAGTGTGAATGGGTTGTGGAAACTTGAGATGAGATGCATCTACTTTCAAAGCTGCAATTGCTTCTTCTCAGTCTCATTTTCAAATTGTAATTTTGATCCTGCTTGTTATAAAGCCAGAGAAATGTTTACAGACCACTGACACAAAACCAGCCTAAGGCTAGACATTGCACTTTCAACTTTGGGGAAAAAAAAATCACCAACTCCGCAGCTCCTTCATCTCCTTTCTCTTATAGACTCCCATGGCCCCCTCCCAAAGGATGTGGGCACAGTTTCAGGATTTGGAAGCGGGCTCAAATTCCCTGCTATCATACTGTAGTTCATTCCATCTCAACTTGGGGGTCCCAAAGAAGCTGAGGACCACTTTTTCTGAGGTTTCCAAAGTGCAACAAGACATTGAGCCGCTCTGGCTGCTGGTTAGAGTGTTTTTGCCACCTGCCGTAGCTGCTGTAAGGCCTGTCTGGTGTAGAGAACCAGCTCGACCAGACTGCTATTCAAGGCCAGGGCACAGACACCTGCACTGAGCTCTGTAAAGAATTCTGCAAAGAGGGGAAGAAGACAAGAAAAAGGAGAAATGAAGTTAGCGGTCCAGGAATATTATGTGAAACATAAAGAAATCTAAAACCATCACCACCAAGCTACTCAGCAACGTTCATGGACATGAACATGAACAGAACTCAGGAAGGTAACAGGACCCCAGGCACCCCACTATCTCTGAACAGGCTTTCCACAGCCCACAAACGGGAGTCAGTACTAGGCTATGTGAAGGAAGCCTTTGTTCCAGGTTTGAATAACAGTTCTCATCACAGTGATGGTTTCCACTCATCTAAAAAAAAAACACCAATATAGTATACAAACACAAATTCATATTCATAATTTACCAAGAATGAAATGAACTGCAAATAAGTAAAAGGTTACAAAAACTATCAAAAAGATATCAATAAAGTCCATGGTTTGGTATATTTTCCCTCTCCCATCCCAAAGTTCCAGAGTGATAACTAACACTAATACACTTTGCCTATCACCTTTTCCCTGCCTCACAAATTATAAGCCTGTACTTGGCTTTGGCACACATCACAAAAGCCAGTAATTGTTCAACATGGCTCTACTTTTGCTTTATCAGCCTGATAAAGAAAGTAGGAGGTAAGCAGGAAAAGCCTCTCTGTTCAGTGTTTGGTAAAGGGGCATGCTACTCTATTGCGTAAGGCCAGGTCAGAGAAATGAAGACACCCTTTAAGCAACTCAGCCAGGACAAAGAAGGAAGATCAAAAGAAATTTAGCAGTCTGATTAAATCTAAGGGGTAAACATCTACATTGTCACTGTCCATTTTTAACATGCCCCTCCTCCCATTTTGGTGAAGCAAAACATTAACCTGCATGTACACTCTCTCTGTCTCTCTCTCTCTCACCTGTATTTTTCCTTGCTAGTGCATCAGCCTGTTCCCAAAGATCATATGCATTAAGGATATGGGAAGTGATGGTGACATAGGAAGAAGTCATATTTTGGATCACAATGGGAGTGTTGATAGTTGAACTGATGCCACTTGACCCTGGCTGGAAAACACCAGAGCTTGCAGGAGAAGGCATGGGGGACAGAGGCGATGGTGTGTTTGTATTTCTGGAAGAAATAAAAGGGAATCTTGTTAATATATGTAAGTGATCAGTGTATAAAGTCTCAGCAAAGTACATAAGAATTTCCTGGTATTGAGTAAACTGTGGTCAGAAGTAGTGGACAGGACCATAAAGTCAGGACCATGTTTTATCTTAGTATATTAAAAAACAATAATAAAGCTGCCCTTGTTCTAAGGGGGGGGGGGGGAACAAAAATAAACTATAAACAAAAATAAACTAAAAAAACCTGTCACTTCAAAAACAACAAAAAAAGATTATTTTCTTCCCTACAAAGAAGTAGGCTTCTGAACAGAAGTCACTGCAAAGAAGCATGGTATGCAGGGGTACTTTGCATGATAATGGACATCTGCCCCATGGGATAAAGTTCCAAACGGATAAAGTCTCAGGGAAGCAACATAGCTTAGTGGATAGGAAGTCAGCCTCATAATCAGAGAGATGAGGTTTCATGTTCCACCTATGACACCATATTACTGCTTGTAGGTCAACAGGTAAGTTGCTTAACCAATTCAATGCCACAGACAACCAAGGCTGAGGTAGAATAGCTGTGGGTTTGCAATTTCAGATTCACAGCTGAAAACACAAGACTGAACCCTGCAAAACTCTCTGTCCCTGGCTTTCAACTCAGTAACACTTTCTCCTAGGGATAAATATAAAGTCTTATAGTTAGGTTTAAAAAAAAATCAGCTTCACAAATGTAAGGCAGAACAGAACAGGCTAACTTGGCAGTGGTGAGCTCCTATATATCAGAGGTCTTCCTTGTCAGGTATGCTATAGAGCTCTCTGGAAGGTATTAGGTGGACTAGGTGGCTGCTGATAGCATTTTCAGCATTTTTTATTATAAGATGGAATCTGGACATCTCTCTGGACCACAAGATTCTGAAGAATATATATACTTCTACACTAAACTACGATATTACAATATTTTATAATTTAAAAATTTTAAATTTATTTATTCATTTTTCTATTTATTTAGCATATTTATTCTATATATCATATATGTTAAAATAGAAATATATTTTTGATGGTAATTTTAAAGTAGTAAATGTGTCAAATGATCAGGAGCAGAAAATGATTACATAACGCGTCAAAGTAAAAAAACCAACAGGGAAACTAGTTTTAGTTTCATAAAATTAAATTCAACATTTCTAGAGATTTAAATATAGGAAAATTCATTTCCTTTCTTGACCAGTAGTTTCATTCTTGAGACAACCTACGGTGGAATCAGGGAAAGTTATTATTAAAAAGGTAAAAACAGAGCTAGGAGTCAGAGGTGGGGTGTTGTTACAACTCAGGCCCTAATGAGCAGCTTGGGACCATGGGTTAAGACATTTAACCTTTGGGTAAAAATTTCTTCGTCAAAAATAAAAAATGAAAGGAATTAACTATATAAATATAAGTCTTCATGTACGTATACAGGCAAGTGTGTGTATATATCAGTGCGGATATATGTATGTAATGTACACACACACATATACACATATAGAGATATAAATTATATATGTAATCTATATTTATGATAGGCTGATATAAATTACACACAGACATAATCTATACCTATATTATAATATAAAATATACCTATATTAACATGTAGATTAATCTACATATAGATTATGTATCTGATACACACATAATCTATATCTATCATTCATCAATATCTATGTGATCCCTTACAATTCTAAAATTCCATGCAATATACTCTTCATGACCATGAATTTACTATAAAAAGAAAACAATGACTTAAATTCAAGGGATGGACAAGTATGAACAGAATCTAATCATTTTTAAATGAAAAATACAAGTTTAAAGGCTAGATGTTTACACAGATGTGCATAAAATGTGAGAGTAAGTAGGAAACATAGTAAACATAAAGATCAACTGAAGAGATTTCGATGGGATTGGCAATTACCTTGAAACCCCTGAAGAAGCTGCTGGCACCATTCTGGATGAACTCTGCAACAAAGACGGGGAAGTTAAGTTTATGATCGCCAAGCATTATCACCAAACTCTGTTAAATCTAGATTTCCAAGTATTAGGGGAAAATGTCAGAAAGAGGGAGATAAAGATAAGAAGTTGGAATATACCTTAAAATGTTCATTAAGGGTCCGAGAATACTTTATTGCAGTGTCTTTCTTACAACGAAACATTGCCATGTAAAGAATGGACTGACAACGCATGCTACATACAAAAAGAGAATACAGATGAGCTGACTAATGCAATTTAAAAATAGATGAAGGTTACAGAATGCAAGTTCAAGATACATGGTCACGTACAGAACAATAAAAACATTACATACGTATAATTCGTTTGGTAAAGAAAATATTGTAGAGAAAACGTATCTTAGGGAAGAAAATATGTGCGTGTATTGTGTCTGCTAGAGATACCACAAAAAAGAAAATTTATTGAAAGAAACAGCAAATATTTAAATGTTTCTAATGAGATTTATATAAATATAAAAGAAATACAAATTAAACCCATTACATACTATTAAAAGCAAAGTGTAAACAATTTGGCAATCAGTCAGTTCACGAACTCTGACCATGTCCTAAAGCATTTAATTTAATTTAACCCTTTAGGGTTAATTCATTAGCTTACTGCTTTTCTTTATAATATACTATCTTTTACGAAAAAAAATTTTTAAGCCCTTAATTCAATTTTTGAAAAATTTTCTTTACCACTTAATATATAAGTCAAAGTATAACAGATCTTTAAATGATGCAAAAATGATCATTAGCAACCTAGGCAATGAAAAAAGTACATACCATAAAGCAGTGAAACTTTTCTCCTGTGGAGGTGGCAGGGAATCTAAATTTAGTGATAGTATGAATCTGTAAAGAAGCAGAAAAATATACCTAGTGAGGCAGGACAACCAAAAACAAACCTCATCATATTGGATTTTCCTAGAGAATTTTTCCTAGAGAGAAAGGCAACAAAAAATGAAAACCACTGGAGTCAAATACTGACCCAGCTTTTGGTACAAAGCCAATATCTCTCAATTTGTGGCTCTGGGGAGAGGCAGGCAAGGCTAAGGGAGAAAAAAGGGAAGGGGAGAGAAGGGAAGGGAAGAGAAAGGAATGAGTATTTACGTAGGGCCTACTATATGTCAGACATTGTGCTAACAACATTGTGATCATCACAATAACATGTCAGGTTGGGTGATGTCACGAGGAAACTAAGGCAAACAGGTTATGTGTCTTGGTGAGGATCGCACAATTAGTATTTATTAGTAAATGTATGAAGCTAGGGATTTGAACTCAAATCTCCCTACAATGCTCTCTAGTCACCATACCGCCTGGATGCCTACAGCAACCTGGAGGAGAATAAAGAGCCAATAAACCAGGTACACCCTAAGCACCATCATTTTGATATTTACATATAAATAGACAGCTTAATGCTCTTCTTATAAGGCACTGATGTATTGTTTAGTATCTAGATACAAGTTTGATGAATAAAAACTATGAAGTTATGAAATTCAGGCTTTTTGTCGGCATTTATAACATATTTTAAATAATAATAATAGCACAGATACTATAATATGGCAGTCCAGGATACTTATTTAGATTTAAGAAGGTCTTCATGTTCTTAGATGCTTATTAGTAAGTGTTGATTGGCTGAAAAAATACTGGTTTAAGTCATTTTAAAAAATGAATAAGGACACATTTCACTCCAGTTCAACCCAATGCTAAAGAGCTGCTGTGTTAAAGAATTTCCCTTCAGAAAAGCAAACAGATAATGAAGACAAGGCCTTAGAACTAAGAGAGAACCAGAAAGAAAAGGAAGAATCACTAAAACTCATGGTAAGAAGCAGGATCTCTCACAACAGTTGTCCAAATACTCCATTACCTTTTGCAGAGTAATGGCATTTCCTTTGCTTGAGCACTTAAATTCAGGTATTGCATAAGAGGTTCTTGAACTAAGAAACTGGGGAAGCCACTTTCTGATAGGAAGTTCAAGTATGTTGGAGTAGACTTAAGAGAGAGGAGAGGAAGGATGTGCCAAAGCATTATACTCACTTAATGAACTCTACAGTGTCTGAAAACATGGAGTAAACGGATTTGGACGTCGGACTTTCAGACTCTAAAGCAATTCCACATTCAATAAAGGACAGGGCAGCCTCCAAGTACTTAAATGCTTTTCCAACTTTGTCTGACTGTGGGGAAAAAAAAAATGTCATCATTGTTGGGCTAAAAAGAGACTCTGACTTTTAATGCTATATCAAGCAAATTACCAAAGGGACACTTAATGGAATTTGATAAAATAACAAAACCTATTTGGAAAAACAAAAGATCTAGATTATCATGGGAAATAGTGAAAAAAGTAGGGATGAAGTGGTAAAAACATGTCCAGACCTCCATTTTATAAAGTCATACAGTCATCATAAAGGGCACAAAGTGAACACTCCTAGAATGCAAACTCAGGAAAATCGTAACTAAATCCTTGAGCAGCCCAGTAAAAGAACAAATTGATGCAAGTGGCTGCAAAGAAAAAAATCAAATACTGAGGAGGCACAGCCAGCTAGCTACACTTACTTTATCAGTCTCCACCATAAAGAACTTAGAACTCTGATATACATCAGAAGGAAAAGGATAGGCACTTATGGCCAAGAAACTTACCCAGCAAAATCGAGTGTACTGTTGCTGTTGTAGGGGAACTAATGGAGAGACCTGTAATAATCTAGAGAACTTCCTTATGAAAAGAACAGACCTATGTAGAAACTTTGAAGTTCAAACACAAATGTTTAAAAAAATTGCATAAAAAGGTAAACATGAATGAACGACATTACATTCAAATATGCAGTGATACAAGTCCCCTCAGAATCCTATCTTCATCTGAAGTCAAAAGAGCGTTCAATTAAACATGGGGAATTATTGATCAATTTATTTATTTAATGTTTTAAATTTAATAAATATTAATTTATTTAATAAATAAGAATAAATATAAATACATATAAATACAAATAAAATTATAATAAATAAATTAGTTTAATCATTGTAAACTTATAAGTTATTTAATTATAAATTTATATATAATATATTATATATACATATATAATGTGTATATTATATGTAATAATATATAATATGAATTTATAGAAATCATAAATTGTCATAAAATCAATTAAATAATTAAATAATCAAAAGAATTAATGAAATTAATCAATTTTTTAAATTAATGTAAAAAATTAAAATGGGGAATGGTTCCATTAAATGTCACTGATTTTAAGAAAGAGAAGAGGAATGTACTGAGATGGAAGGGAAAAGAAGTTTATGGAAAATTATCTCCCATAATCAGGATGCAGAAGTAATTATCCATACAAATGAGGAGGGTTTCAAGAGAATGGCTGACATTTTAAGCTCATTTCCATTTAAACTGGTCAAATGAACACATACATACTGTTGGGTACAGAAATACATTTCACTCAAAAGAAAAAAGGAGGGAAAGGGGGAGGAGAAATTAGAAGGACATAAGATTAAGAGAGAGATTAGTCCTAAGAAATCAAAGATGTATAAAAATACTTCTAGCTTTTATTGAAGGTGGTAAAGAATGGGACTCGGAAGGGATGTCCACAGACTGACAAAAAAAAAAAAAGATGAGAATACTATGGTGTTAAATTCTTATCACTATATATTGACCAATCATGATTCCAGAGGACTAAAGCTACTGGTGTGAGAGGTGAAGGATTTAGAGTACAGAAGAAGACAATTGTTTTTTTGGACATGACCTATGTAAAAATGTGTTTTGATTGACTATACATGTTTGTAATGGGTTTTTGTTTTCCTTCTGTTTTCAACTGAAGAAGGGCTGGGGTAGGCAGGCAATAAGATAGATTTTGGATGGTTAAAACAAGTAAGATATATTTAAACTCAAAAAACCAAAAGATTGAAAAAAAGGAAGAAAATCTAATTTTGATCCAGTATCGAAAACACCCACCCTAGAAAACAGTTCAGGAAGAACCCCTGATATACCCATATTTGTCATATTTCAATGTTTCAAACCTGGAAGTTTAAACAATGCCAAAATCCTACTGCAGAAATCTCCCATTAGCATACAGTTTTAGAAATTACTGGTACTTGGGAACAGAACGGAAACATGAACTTCATTCGAAAAGGTCATGATAGGTATTCAGGGGGTTGCTCTCACTTCTTAACATGGGGAAATCCGATTTCCTCACCCCCAAGGCCATTGCAAACAGGATCAAAAGAATCATCCCATAGTTCATCTCAGTCAAAAGAAAAGAAATCTGCCCTTGATGAAATAATGGAGTTTGAAGAACAAAAGAAAAAAAGTGCTCAAACAGATTATTGGCTGCACCCTGAAATTATTGTGAAAATGAAAACCAAAAAACTTGGAAAAAGAGTTGGGGTTTTGAATGGAGGCTACAGGGGAAATGAAGCAACCCTGGCATCCATCAATGAGAAAACTTTTTCTGCCACTGTCATGATTGAAACTGGCCCTCTAAAAGGACGCAGAGTTGAAGGTATTCAGTATGAAGGTATCTCAAAACTTGTCTGAGGATGGAAATTGGTAAAAAGCCCTTTAAATCTTCAAGCATTAAATTGGTGTTCTCTAGAACAATGTATGACTCTACCATGTTAGGGTACTTCTTGTGTATAAGACGAAAAAATCTATTTAAATACTGCTGTATATCTTGAGCATTTTTGGTCATTCAGATTTATTAACATCTTAAGTTGTATAATTTTAAAATTTTGTCTTTGTTTTTATTTCCTTTTGTGGTATACCTTGGAATGCTGTATCTTTTTTAAAAGAATGGTATTCTTTAAAAAAAAAAGGTCATCACAGCTACAAGAACTGAAAAGAACTTTTAAATAGTTGTGTTCAGATTAAATTCTGACCAAACCAAGAGCTAAAAAACAGTGAGTTCCTACTAAGAGGAATACTTTCAGGATGATTTGGTGATATCAGTGCCTAATTAAGTTTCTGGTGCTTAATGATTAAGAATCTTAATCATTAGGCTCTCCAAAACTCATGCATTTTTTAAAAAATGGATGCTATGTTTCAAGGAACCATAAATGAAAATTGCCAAGATCTATTAGAACCAGGGAACACCTCCTGAAAAAAAAAAGCTGAGGAAAACCCTAAAAAATGTGAGTCAAGATCTAGAACTTCCACATTAAAGAAAAAATTGCAAGAACCTAGAAAGAAGTCATTCTAGTACCAAAGAATTAGACCTGCCAGTTTCTACTTTAAGTAAGAGGAAAGTTTGGAATACAATCGACAATCACACAAATAAACAGGGAAACGTATAGAAAATCCAAATGCATTTCTGCATAAGCCACGTCTCATTCTGTATTCTGAATCTTTTACCTCTCTTATCAGGAGGACGTGGGTAGCATGCTTCATCATTTGTCCTTTGGAATCATGCTGGTCATTATCCTGATCAAAGTTGCCAATTCTTTCAAAGTTCTTTGTCTTTATGATATTGTAGTCATTATGCTATAAACTGGACACCTGGTTTTCTTCCTTTCACTCTCATCAGCTTGTATAATAAGCCTTCCCAGGTTTTTCTCCATCATTTTTCTGGCACAATAGTATTCTATCATATTTATATACTATACCTTGCTAAGATATTTCTCAAATGATGGTATCCACTACCAGATTCCTATTCTTTGCTGTTTCAAAAACAGCTACCAACATTTTCTTCCATCTTACTTTTCTTTCTCGCCTATTTTCATGTTGAGTAAAATGTATTTCTGTACCCAACTGTTTTTGTCTGTGCCTTCTTCTATCCACTGACTATTTCTGAAGAGGGTGAGATTCAAGTATCAGTAACTCCCCCCACAGTCTTATCATTGTTTATAAAGCTGTCTACTGGGACACCCTGCTTAGGCGAGTCAATTCTCCCTAATTTTCCTTTGTCATACACCCAATGTTTTATTCCTCTTCTGTTTACTATCCATTCTTCTCTTAAAATCATTAAGAAGTAAGGATGACTCCTAGCCCTTGTCTAAGTAAGTAGACTTCCTCTATGACTCCTGATAATTATAGGGCACAGAAGGTTAATGTATCATCACTCCATATTAGAATGTATGCAGTTCATTTCTTTTTACAACATCAATGTTCATTCATGTTTACCTTTTTATGTTTCACTTCAAAGTTTCCACATAGCTCTGGTCTTTTTACTAGGAATGCTTGGAAATCCTCTGTTTCATTAAAAATCTGTTTCCCCCTTAATGCATTATACTTAATTCTGGGGGATAAATTATGCTTTGTCTATTTGTTCTGCCTTGGAGAACCATATTGCAAGATCCATTCCTTTGGAGTTAAAGTTGCTAAATCATGTCTGATGTTTATTGTGGTTCCTCACTATGTGACTGCTCTTCCTGGCTCCTTGTGCACCATTTCTTTTTTTGTCTGGAAACTTTGAATTCCTTTGTGGGACTAAACACACAAGTTGAAAAATTCATCCATAATCATTGCCTTTCTAGTTTTTCTCTCTCAATTCTCTACAATCTGGCTTCTCATCTTAACATTATATTGAAACTTCTCTCACTAAAACTTCCAGCGTTATCTCTTAAATGTCCCTGCCCCCATTTCTCAACCTCTGACACTGTTCATCACCCCTTGCTCCTTGATACTGTTTTTATGATGCTGCTCTGACCAGTCTGACCATCCCATCTGAGTCTCCTTTATTAGAATTTCATACAGTCATGCCTGCTAAGTGTGGGTATCTCCTAAGACTCTTAGGCCTTCTGCTCTTCTCACACTATTTATTGTACTTGGTAATCTTATTCTAGATCCCATGGATCCAATTCACATCTCCGTGCAAATGATTTTCAGATCTATTTGTCCATTCTTAATCATTCTTCTGACCTTCTGTCTCAAATCTCCAGTTGATTAATGGACATCTCAAACTTGATGTCCAGTTAAACTTAAACGCAACGTGTCCCAAATTGAACTCATTGTCTTTTCCTTAAAACGTTCTCTACTTCTTAAACTCATTATACCTGTCAAGGATACCAAGGGTACCACCCAGTCACACAGGCTCACTGCCATCCTTGGCTCTTCATTTTCTCTCAACTCCCCTCTCATATCTATTGACTTCTTCAGACTGCAATTGGCTTAGCAGCCTCACTCAACCAGAAAAACCTCACAAAGAATTTAATCTAAAGGGAATTCCAGCCCACAGGCAGGTCTGGGCAGGAGGGTAGATCTTTTGTCTAGACTGCCTGAGGCTGGGGACTGATTTAGAAGTAAATGAAATGATCAAAGTCACTGTCCCCCCCCTTCCCCCCCCAAGTCCCTCATTAGAATAGGCCCATAATTCATTATAATATTCATTTTCTTTCATTACTTAGACTGTCACTTTCAGGTCTACCCACTTTTTCAAGGGCATATAAGCATTGAGTGGGTTCCATGAGGGGTCTCTGGCATTTAAGAGTGTCATTAATCCCTTTTGTTAATTATATGCTAGCAAAATTAACAAAATGATTAATTACTCAGAAACTATGCCTCTCAAAATTTTTATATGTCACAGAAAAATAAAATTGTGGAATTGTGGATATGGGATAAAGAAAATATGCACACATTTAAAAAAAAAAATCAAGGACATAAAATTTGTTATTAATTTAGTTCTAAAAATCTATGCTTTCCACAAATGCCCATGTAAATCTAGAATAAATGGAGTCTAAAGAAATTCATTCCAATATCATCTTCACTAGGATTTGTGCTATAAATGAGTAATGGCACTGAATGATTCAGAACAACAACAACAACAAAATGACCCGAAGAAAGGAGCCAAGAGAAGACTCACCATTGACTCTGCCTTGTGCTTCAACTTTTTGGCTTCTTTCAGGTGAAAATCAGCAACTTGTCTGAAAAGGGAGTGAAAAAGCAAATGAGTCCACAGAAGAGCACAGGACTAAGGTGCACTTTGAGACTGACTTTAAAAATATCAAACAACTCAAATTCTTACTTTTCACACTTGACTTGATGCTTTGTGAGCTTGGAGTTACCATTTGGCAAAGAAGGCACAGAAAAAAGATCACCTGGAGATGCCTAGAAAAATAATAATACAGATTACAACTCAATATTTCAGGTTGAAGAGTTCTAAAAATCAGTCTTAAGAAGTAGAAAATAAAAACACATATGAAAGAAATTAAGCACATATAATAAAATACATTTTATAATAAATAAATTGAATAAAATACATTCAAAAATATAAATAAATTTAAAATAAATAAAATAAAAAGTATATAAAAAGAAATTAAGCACAAAATAAAAGTGGGCTAAATCCAAGCACTGATTTTTTTTTAATAACTAAAAAATCCTAGGCTTTTGGTTCTCTTTGCTCCTGTTAGTCCAAAAGAAACACTGTCCAATAGATCAGCATAGTTAACACTAAAATTTTCTTCCAATCAGTTAGAAATATGGTTATTCACTATATGTTTCTTCTCTTCCATCTTCCTTTTAATCAAATACTAAAAGAATTCCAGATTTAAGATAAGAGATGTAGAAAATATGTTGAATGCATCTCTAAAACCAAGTGAGTAAAAAATTGCAGTTATGAATCACTAAACCGTGAGATAAAATCCATTGTTGGTTTTTTAAAAAAGGAAGAAAAAAATAATTAAAATCATCTAAGGGACAAGAGTTTTTTGTGATATCAGGCAGGAACAGAAAGGGAGGAATCTTAGAAACATAATAAGATTGAAAGGTAAAGAGCTTAAAAGCAGCTCAAAAGCTATCGCACACATGATACAAATATACTAGAACAATTAAAGGATGAGGAGGGATTATCTGCATTCAGAGAAAGAAGTTGTCATATATTTGAAATGCTATGCATAGCAAATTTACAGTTTTATGGACAATCATCTTTTTTAAATTGCACTGTTATGGAAATGCATATTTTATTCCATAATTTAAATGGTTTTTTAAAAGAATGAGGATAACTGACACAGAAAAAAAAATACTGCTCCTGGGACTCCAATTCCTGCTGCTCTAACTCTAGAACTCCCCATGTCCAACTTCTAGCCCTCATGGCACCTGATGAATACTAAGAACTGATGTCCCATGTATGAATAAAGTTCTAATCCCTAGAGAGGAGGGTGAAACCTAGAAGATTAGGAATGGGAAAGGTGGCGAGGAGACCCAACATCCATGGCCTCTGAGCCTGCAGCAACAGCACCATTACCACATTCCACAAACTTGAAAGAGCAAAATACTGGTCCAGATATAGTGTTCAGAGAGAACAGAAAAAACTGCCCAATAAAAGAATTGTCTTTTACAGACTATAAGATAACAAAAATCATGATGAAGACAGGAACCTCAAGAGCACATAATACAGACCTAAATGAAAACTAATGAATGACATCCTGAAGAACGAGTGAGTGAAAAAACAAATCACAGAAACAATAAAGGTCAAAGATACTAAATAAGAACAATGAAACTGCTACAAATGTATTCATTGTGGGGCATAAGTGAGCCAAGATGCAATCTCATTTTCTCTTAAGTAAAAAAAAAAAAAAAAAAAAGCAAATAACCTAAAATTTTCTGTGCCTCCCTTACCTTTTGCTACTTCTGGCTGCATTTAAACATTCAAAGTGAAGTACAGGATGAAGAGATCATCTAAATAATTTTTCTTAATTATAAAATACTGTTAATTATCTAGCATCAATTTATAAAATATAGCAAATTTTCTGAATATTTCAGGTACTTTACTGGGGCAGAGAGAAGAAATTGGCTTAATTTTCAGAATCACAGACACTCAGATTCAAATCAAAGGTTCAGATATTTTTAGTCTGGGCTTTAAAAAAATGAGGATGTGTGGGGTGGGGAAGGGTATAAGCAAGGAAATTAAAAACCATTTAGATTCAAACAGCAGAGCATAGTAATATGAAATGACATGTGAAAACATGTATAAGATACAGGCTATAAATGTTAGAATAAGAGTGCTTCCTCCATTTGTGGCCCAGGATCTGGACTTAGAGAACCCAGGGGAACATCCCATCGGCATTAATCACTTACACTTATACTGGTTTTCATTGTCCTTAGTTATAGAATGAAAGGATTGGACTAGATGGCCTTTCTACTTCTAGATCTGTGACTGAAAACTCAATTTTTAAAGGATATGGACGGGCACATTTTCAAAGAAATATTAAAACAGGCACAACCATGTAAATGACTGCTCCAAATCACTAATAATGATGGAAATAAATGTAAAGAAAACAACTGAGACTTGATTTCATGTTCATCAGACTCGCAAAAAAGGTGAACTTACCTATTTGTTCAATTATTCTGGAAAACTATTTGGAACTGCATGAGAAAAGTCACTCTAAATTGTATATATCTTTTGATCTGATGGTAGTACTAGTATTAGGTCCCAAGGAGGTAAAAAACAGAGAGAAGGTTGCTACAGATATGGGTAGTATCGGAGGACTGAAAGCAATGTAGAGAATGGCTGAGGAAAATGAGGTGGATGAATGTAATAGAAGATGACTATATGCAGGAAATGATAAATTAGATGAGAACAGAGAAACTTGGCAAGATTTTTTATAAAACCATATGGGGGAAATAAGGAAAACCAAGAGAACAAGACCATTACATTAATATAAAGGAAAACAATAGGGAATGCCTTTTGAACACACACCAATGTAAACTCTAACTGTGGCTATAAAGGACTGAAGAGGGAGCGTTTCTTTAGTTTTCTGGAAAAACAATGGTAGACAGAATTGTACATTTTCAAATAACTGTTGATTTCTTTTGCTAGCAGTACTTACTGGTTACAAAGGGGAGGTTTATGGGGATGAGGAGGGTCAATAGAAAGTGACTGAGATGTTTTTCCAAAAGCAAAGGGCATCAATAAAACACTAAAAGTGAAGAATATTTATAGACTTGAGATTTGCTTTCTTACTTTCCAAAAGTTGTTTTAATCAAGTTTAAGAGTTGAGACTTATAAGGATAGTGTTGAAAGAAACAGGGTGAATTTATTATAGACATTAAAAGAAAAGCAAGTAGTATACAAGGAAGATTTGTAGGGGGTAGCTAGGTGGTGTAATGGATAGAGCAATCGTCCCAGAGTCAAGAGGAACTGAATTCAAATCTGGCCTCAGACACTTACTAGCTGTGTGACCCAGGGCAAGTCACTGCCCACCCCTCCAATCTCAATCAAAAAAAGAGATTTTTATAATCATGAACAGACTCATCTGACATTTGTTAAGTTCAAAATTTTTTAAATGAGCAAAAATAAGAGTTGGAGCTTAGAAGGAGTTGACTAGGGGGAAAATCAATTTCCTCAATATATAAAGCGGTCAAAGGATACGAACAAAGAGTTCCCATATGAAGTATTTTAAACTGTGAACAACCATATAAAAGAATGTTCCAGGTCACTTATAAGAGAAAACCCCTCCCCCGCCCACGGATTTATTTTACACCCAGTAAAAGGACAAGAACAACAACAAAAAGGTCCAATTTCGAAAGGTTGTATAAACATGGGCATAGTGATGTATGGGTGGTAAAGCTGGGAAATGGTACTACCCTTCTAGAAAGCAATATGCACAGAAAGTGACTAAAATATTTAAGCACTTGTAATCAAGAGAGTATAGTGCTGGGTATACATAAGGAGGTCTAGTGATTAAAAAAGAAAAACTCCATATACAATGGCCCTGTTTATGGTAATAAAGAACTGAAAACAAAGTAAATGAACATTGATTAGGGAATGCTACAAAAATGGCGCAAAAAGAATGTAATGGGGTCTTTCTATGGTGTGAGAGACAAATGAACAGAATTATGGAATTGATTCAAAGGGAAATAATCATAATTAGTTAACCAATGTTCACAATGACTAGAAAAATGTAATGGATAGAATAGCAACAGGACAGTCAAAACTAAATGTTTGACAATTATATTGAACCAGCTGATCACCAAAGAAAAGATAAGAGAAAACATCTTCTCATAATTGTTTGCACAAGTGAAAGACAATGGGTATGGACCATTGCCTACAGAAGACCTTTTTGATATGCTGGTTAGCCTGGCTGAACTTAAATTTCATTACTGTAAGAGAGATGGTTTTCTGGAGGAGAGAGGAATGGGATATGATGATGATGTAAAGACAAAATATAATACATTTTTAAAAAATTAAGTCTCAAGTAATTGTAAATAACTTGTCCTTTAAAAACTCATTTTCCAAATGAAGGATTCACAACGCATTTGAATCAACTGAATAGCTTATGTGTGTGATTTTAAGCATCATGTGTGATATATATATCTCTTTACCATACTGAAATAAAAACCTAGTCTTCAGCTAAAAAAAAATTAGCCAGATGAACATGTAAATGTGACAGATAAACTGAGTAAACAGTGTCAAATAGGTTACTACACTTTTATAGTCTCTTACTGGGAAATTAAAATAGGTATGTGTGTAAGAACACATGTATGTAATATGTAATATGTACATAGAATAATACATAACATACATTCATTTACAGGTTTTCTCAAAAAACAAACATACTTTGCAAAGAAAATCTAGTATTATCTAGATTTCAGTAACTGAATGTTAACTATACTCACTTTATTACTTGTAGAATTTCCAGAAGGCTTTCCTTCCACTTTCTTATACTTAGAAGAAGAAGAAGAATCTTTATGGCTATCTTTAGTGGTGCTAGTACTTTTGGAGTGTCCCTGAACACAGGAATTGCTTTCATTCCTTGGTCTTTTAAGGACATTCTTGGCTGGTTTGTGGGAAGGAGACGCAGATGGTGGTGGTGGTGGTGGTGGTGGTGGTGGCGGTGGTGGCGGCGGTGGTAGCTCCTTCTTCAGAAGGTCTGAGGAGGGCTTCAACAATCTGGAGAAGGACATCACACTAAACTAAATCTGGCTATAACATCAATTACATGACCAGTTATTTACAAATTAAGAAAAAGTTACTCGTATCACAATAATTTTGCTCAGTTAAACAAGGTGGAGAAGAATGAGGATAAAACGCCAGGAAGAAGTCTTATTTATATCATGTTTTTAATATGCAAATAAAGACAAATAGGAGTCTACCAGGAATAAAAGGAAATCTCAGGGAATTTCTGTTGCCCTTGATAACGGAATCCTTAAACTATGAACAACCATATAAAAGAATGTTCCAGGGGTGGCTAGGTGGTGCAGTGAACAGAGCACTGGCCCTGGAGTCAGGAGGACCTGAGCTCAAATGCAGCCTCAAACACTTAACACTTACTAGCCATGTGACCTTGGGCAAGTGACTTAAACCCAATTGCCCCATCCTTCTGCCCTCCCAAAAAAAAAACAAAGAATGTTCCAGGTCACTTATAAGAGAACCTCCCCTGCCCCCCGCTTTATTTTATACCCAGTAAAAAGACAAGAATAACAACAAAAAAAGCCCAATTTAGAAAGGTTGTGTAAAGATGGGCATAGTTATGTATGGTTGGTAAAGCTGTGAAATGGTACTTTAGAACTGTGCTTTTAAAAAATGACTTTAATTCCAAGACCCCACAATTAAGGTATCTACCTCACGGAAGTCAAAGAAAGATTTAAAAGGGCCACCAAGGGCGGCTGGGTGGCGCAGTGAATAGAGCACCGGCCCTGGAGTCAGGAGTACCTGAGTTCAAATCCGGCCTCAGACACTTAACACAAAAAACTAGCCGTGTGACCTTGGGCAAGTCACTTAACCCCAACTGCCCTCCAAAAAGCAAAAAAAAAATAAAAAATAAAAGGGCCATCAAAATATTTATAGCATGACTTTTTGTTGTGGCAAAGAGCTTGGAACCAAGGAGATACCCACTGAGTGGGAAATAGATAAAATGTAGTGAAGGAATATGACGGAATATTAGTATACATCTGAAATGACAAATACAAAGAATTCAGAGAAGCATGAGAAGATGTATCAAGTGATGCAGTGTGCAGTAGACAGGGCCAAGAAAACAGATTTCTATAACAGAAATAAAAAGAACATCAATGATAACATTGTAATCAAAATCACCAAATGAGATGAAAAGGGTGGGGGGAGAGAGACTGAGTGAGAGTGAGTGAGAAAGAGAGAGAGAGAGAGAGAGAAGGGGGAAGGGAGGGGTATTGCCTGCCTAAAGCAAATAAGTAAAAATACCATTTCATTATTTAGAAAAGCCTAGTTTACTACTTGACAACAACAGTTTATGGAGAAAGCACAAGTCTGTTATACAGTGAATATGCCCATAGATTTCATTTCCTCTATGCCGAAGTTCTTCCTATGTGACACTGAAAATAACTCAAAAAGTTTAAAGTGTGATTCAAATGCATAGGATAGGGCTTTTATTTATGAAGAAAGTTCTTACCACTCTAAGAGTTTCTGATACTTAATAGAAAAGTATCATTGTAGAGGTGAAATATATGGGTGATAATCTTCACATAAGTTAACAGCTATGTTAATATTTTTTTAAAAATCAACATTTTTCTTCTGACTTTTACAGTGGTAAAATGGCATAATAGAGGAATGCTTTAAATAAGATGGGAAAATAATTATGAAAGCATAGTTCTAGTTCTAACCATATATAAATGAGCCAATCTTAGATTTAAGCGTTTTGGACATTTCCACCTGGGTATCTTCCAACCTCAAACCCAACAAACTCCCAAACAAGTTTCTACCAAATTGGTTCTTCCTCCTAACTTCTGTATTGATAATACTGGTACCCAAATCTTTCTAGTAAGCTAGGCTAGAAACCTTGGTGTCATAGGTGGCTATTCCCTCTCCTTACATATTAATATTTAGTTACCACATCCTAATGACTCTCTCTTTCAAATCTCTCTAGTATCTTCCCTCCTCCACTATTAATGCACCATCTTGGGCTTTTCTTGCTCCCTGTCTTAACCACTGAATTATCTTTCCAACTGATCTCTGGGCTTATAATCTGCTCCCCATCAAAACTACATCAAACACTGCTGCATTTTCCTAAATCTGTTTTCAGCATAATACTACTCCCTTGTTCAAAACTCTTCAAAATTTTCCCATTGACAAATAAAGTCCCAGTTCCTTGGTCAGCCACCGAAAGTTCTCTATAGTCTGGAAGGCCCAATCTACTTTACTGAAATGATCTTCCAAACTTCTGCCTTCACAATCTCTCCTCTCCAAAAGTCTTCACACTTACCTTCCATTTATGCTGCTCAGAGCCTCAAAATATCTACCTTTCAATCTCTGTCAAGGGCTAAATCAAATGCTGCCTCCTCAACAAATCTGCCTGTAATTCTCCCCCAATTTGGAAGTAATTTCTTTCTCCTTTATCTCCTCCCTGTTCCTTCTCTATAAGCATCAGAGACAAGACCAGGTCCCTTTGACTCAAGAGCAGAGATTCTTAACCTGGAGTCTTTGGACTCCTTTTTTTTTAATTTTGGTAACTGCATTTCATAGAATTGATTCCCCTAAGTAATTATATGTTTTGTGAATTTAAAAAATATTATTTTTGATAAACAATCCATATACTTCTCAAGGCTACCAAAGAGAGGTCAGTAACACAAAAAAGTACCACGCTGCCTTTTTATATGAACTGAGGCTAAAAAGCAGCGGTTCTCAACCCATGGGTTATGTTCAATTTGTAACAATGAAAATACGTCCTGCATATCAGATATTTACATTACAATTCATAACAGTAGCAAAATTACAGTTATGAGGTAGCAACGAAAATAATTTTATGGTTTGGGGTGGGGGGGGTGTCACCACAATATGAGGAACTGTATTAAAGGGTTGCAGCATTAGGAAGGTTGAGAACCACTGCTATAAGGAAAGGCAAAATTGACAGATAAAAATAAGACTGGAATTCGAGAAAGGGGAAAGTTTGGGGTGTATTTGGCTAATTATAGCAGAGACTATGTGGAGTGGTACCCTTAGGGACTAAGCAGGGGAAGTAGAGTGGAGCCCAGGGAGGGAAGGTCTAAATAGATAGCTAAAATATTTAGATTTGCTTATACAATACAAAATCTTTGAGGGTTCTTAAAGAAGAATATTACAATTAGTACTGCATTTTAGGAAGATAATTCTGATAGATTTATATAGAAGGGAATGGAAGGGAAACATATCAGCCCTCTAATTTAACAGTCCAGATGAAAGGTAATGAGGGTTCACCGATGGTAATAGGAATAAAAAGAGCACAGAATATTTGGGCAATATTTTTTTAAATGTTTAAGTACTAAAAAAAAAGGGAAATATTAATAACACCTAGAATTTACAAGGTTAAAAATGATAAATTTTCATTTCTTAGAGATTTATTTTCTTTCTGATATTCCCAAATTTATAGCAATGTGAACTGGTAATTATCATGGAAATATCCTCAGGAAGAAAATAATATCAAGTAAAACCCACATATATCTCCAAACTGAGTCACAGTCAGTATATTTTAATGGGTGTTACCATACAATTTCAAAAAATAAATTTTTACACATTGTTCTAGATTTAGTTTCATTAAAACTATGAGCTCTAAGAACAATTCATTATAAGTCTGATATGGTGTTTATTTTTTATGTGTTCTATGTCAACAAGAAATAATGTAATATAGAAATTTAAAAGATAAGCGCTGTAACAGGAGGGGTTAGGATGATCAATTTTAGGTCTCGCTGAACTGAAAACATGGGAAGTCATTCTAGATAATATAATCACCTTCACTATCCAATGTGCTCACCTTGTTTTACTAGATTCTTTGGGAGCAGAAGATGAGGAGGAGGATTTGGTTTCTTTCTCCAGTTTGGTTTTCTTGCTCTCAAGGTCTCTTTCTGCTTCTCCCTGTAAGTGAATAAGGAGAAACTTTCACATCATAAATGTAAACATACAAGTAAAACAACATAAGAAAAATGCTCAGTACAGGGGAAGTATGAAAACTTTGGGTCTGATCATTCAGATTTTCTGGCTTTCTTTTAAAATAAAATATCATTACATACATAGGGAAAATATTTTAATTTAAATCTCCCAGCATCCCATAATATGATTAAATATTTTTCAAGCTTTGAAATAGGAGACTCATGGTGACTGATTATTTAACTAATGTGAGAAAATTAAGTTTTTAAGCATGTAAGAAGCAATTATGTGTATAAATATGAAGCTCTTTACAAATTATTTGTCTATTTATTTGAATAAATCACTTGGCCAAAGATTTCATCAAATTTTTGCTAACCTTCTTTTGTTACATTTTCAGTATCAGAAAGTAAGCATGTTGAATTTGAAAAAGGTTCTGAAACTTTACTAACTCAAATTCTCTTTACTTTTCTTGGAAATCAGCTTGGAAATTCTATGCAAAGGAAATGTCCAGCCAAAATGACTACTCCTATTAAATGCCTCATACCAGCTATGAAAGGCTGAGTTTACTCATGTAAACTTTACATGACTGAGCAGAGGAATCCATAGCACAACTCTGGTTGTTCCAACTACTAATTTCCTAAGATGAGGTAACCTAGGGCTACATTTCCTTAAAGTCAGACTTCCTTAAAAACCTCACATTCTTTCTCAAAAGTCAAGATGGAAAAATAAGTCACTTTAAAATTATCAGGTGGGGGTGGCTAGGTGATACAGTGAATAAAGAACCAGCCTTGGAGTTAGGAGGACCTGAGTTCAAATCCTGCCTCAGACAAAACCCCAATTTCCCTGCCCTTCTCCCTTCCAAAAAAAAAAAAAAAAGCAAAACAAAACCCAAAACCATGCCTTTACAAGTTCTCTGGTAGAAGAAACTGTGGCATTAAGGTGATCTTGGATCCCAAAATACGGTTCTAGAAATTCAAGTAACTCAATTGTTCAAATCAAAGTTGGGCGGTACATTTACTACAATGGTAAACCCTTGAGTGACCACCAAAGGGGCCTCACTAAGATGAGAAGACCATTATTACTCCAAGGAAGTATGGAAGAAACTTTAATCAAGTGAAGCGAAGAACAATTCCACGTGCAAAATATGGCATGAAATATCTTTATTACATTTATTAATACCTCTCTTAAATTGGCCTGGCTTAAGGGCAGAGGGTTACACAAATAACTGTCCTCAAATGTGATTCTCAAATGTAATCCACAGACCCTTCCATGCTCCTAAGGTCAAAATTATTTTCAAAATAATACTACAATCTTATTTCCCTCTTCTCACTCTTCTCTTGCAAGTGTATGCCAGACTTTTCCAGAGACTACATGACCTAGGAATTCGAGATTTAACTACAAACATGAATGCTGACTTAATATCTTGTCTGTAAAACTCAACTCTTGCCTTACAAATGGCCAAATCTAGAGATGTGGCTGTACTTGCTCTTTCACTTGTATCCTGAGTATAAGCATTAATTATCCATCCAAGATAATGCTTTATATAAACTCTTGGCAACAAACACCAGTAGTGTGTAATGCCAACTCTAAGTGCTTTCTTATGCCAGCTTTCAATTGACTAGTAGACCACGGAAGTGTGAAAAATCATGGTCCAGGCATGATTCATCAATGCAATCCATTTATTGATACTCCAATACCCAATGAATAGCATCTAAGAATAGATAAAAATCATGAAAGGCAGCTAACATCTTCTGGCCAGAATCCCAGAACAGGGCACAGTACAGGATCTCAGGATATCAGGCAGGCTCTGATTTGCAGTTGCATCAATGGGAAAACCTGTGCTGGCCATACAGAATGGGAACAGCACTGTGACAGCCTGGAGCTAAATAACAAGGACCAGCCTGATTCCTGGATCAGATGCTTTGGCTCCCTTCAGTAGTGTTTCAATGTAATGAATATTATTGAATTGAACTGAATTATTCAATGTACCGAATAACTTTTTTGAACATCATGATTTATGAAACAATTGTGTAGACATTTGTACTGATGGTACAAATGCAGGAGAGGGTAAAATTGCTGGAGCTTTCACATGAATCAAGGCCATAGCACCAAAATGTACCAGAAGTCATTAGATTCTTAAGAACCTGGGCAAATAAGCTTACTCACATACTTACAGTACTGAGCACTGTATATTCACAGCATACTTACAGTAAAAAAAGGTCAATTTTAAAATGTCCATGATGAAGCAATAAAAATGACTCATTTTATTAAATCTCAACTCCTGTCTACATTTCATTCCTAGTATTCTGTGTGATGAGGTAGGGCGAAGAGAGTACTTGCCCAGGGTAGGAGACAACCCTGACCAGAACTCTCCAGGGTTTTCTTGAATTAATCCTTCCTGGTAGCTACAGCTATAGCCAGCTATAGTCCTGCCCTTCTTCAGTTATCTATAACTGCTGCACAGGCTGGTCTTCTTGGTCTTAGTGACCTTCATTGTCACCTTTGACATTCCTGAGCTTGGGGCTTCTTTAGGTCACAATTTTGTCAGTCTAGCTCAAAGCTTTCTCATGTACCTTCAAGAAAAATGAATGACTTTCCTGGCCTCACCTAAAGTTAACACCTTTACCAAGGGGCCTAGCAAGTGGCCCTAGCCACAAGGAAGGTAGCATGTAGCTCAGATGGGCATGTGGACATGAGCAACTACTTGAACAAGCTACACATACACAGAAGTGAGTTTTAGAGGTGAAGCTGGACACCAAGGCCTACTGCTAAGAGAATCACACCAAAAGTCAGGTACAAGATCTGCCACCCTGTGAGGCTAAGTCACCTGGTCCAGGCCAACATTGACTCACCACAGCTGTAAGCCTGTGGTGACACCTCCACGCTGCCTGGGCTTCAAACAAGTGTGGCCTCATCCTGCCCATGCCCCTGCTCCGAGCCTTGCCCAACTGAGTCCCAAACATATTTCTGTCACCTTCCCTCCCCCTGCCTCCCGGCCTCAAGCAAAGCAGACACAAAGCTAAGCTGTTGGCTAAGTGAGGAGCTTTTTCATTGGACACCATTACTACCTGAAAGAAAGACAAACGATGTGGTTACCTGCTGAAAAAACTCAAGTTTTCACATGAAAATAAGAAATGTGGTAAACGTGTATCCACACCAAAATGAGCTTGATAGCTGGCTCTCATGCCTGGAATTCTCTCTATTCAAATCATGTCCATCTCCTGATTTCCTTTACGTATCAACTAAAATCCTACTTTCTGTAAGAAGTCTTTCCTGACTCCTCTTAATGTCTGTTCTCAGAGATTCTCTCCAATTTATTTCTGCACAACTTATTTATAATACAGCTGTTTGCATGTTTTATTCCCCTAAGACTAAGAAGCCCCTTGAGAGAAAGGACTGTCCTTATTAAGAACTCAATGAATGTTCATTAACTCAAACTCATGACATGGGGATGAATTAACAGGGAAAAAGAGTCAAGAGGGAGAAATATGACATGATTATAATCAATCCTTTCCCAAATTTGGCACACTACATTGGATGGATTTTGTTTCCAAAGGTGGAAATACTGTGGTATATTGAAAAAAACTCAGGACTAGAACATGAGAACATGGGCACAAACCATTTCTCAGATGCTTCCTGGCATATCTGTCAATCTATCCTTCTTTCTTTCTTTTTCTTTCTTTCTCTCTCTTTCTTTCTTTCTTTCTCTCTCACTCACTCTCTTTCTCTCTCTTCCTATTTATCTATCTACATGTACATAAAAATTTTTCCCCTCTAAAGGATCTCTTCATTTTTTTAGATTTGAGCATGACTTCTATGCAGTTGAATCCCTAATAATCTATGGATGCTGCCAATATATCTGTCCTGAATTCCAAATTAGTACCCAGAACTCCATGTGTCCATAACAAAACCATTATCTTCCTCTCCTTCTTCCTAACTTCCTGATTTCTGTAATAGGTTCTACCTTCCCATCATGCTGGCAACAACCATGGAGTCTTCCTCATCAGTCCCAATACCCTCATATCCCATCAGCTGGCAAATCCTATTGATTCAGGGACCACAATATGTCTCACATGCAAACCCTTCTCAACAATGACATGGCCACCCTCAGTTTAGGTCCACTGACTACTGAAATACCTTCCTATTTGGTCTCCCTTGCACAACTCGCTGCCCTTTCCATTCAGTTGACAAATGGATATTCTCAAATGTGTATCTGTGATAAATGCCAAGCACCACTGTTGGGTATTTAAAGCCTGTAACAGATGGACTACACTTCCTTTCTAATCTTATTGAACCACTCCCTTTTATACAAACTGTGTTGCAGGAAAACTGGTCTGTGTGCTGTTCCCCACAAGTGAGACTGCTTCCTGCCTCCATGTCTGCTGTTATGTTTTCTCCCAACAAATGGAATATACTCCCCTTTTTCCTCAGCCTCTTAGAATGATGCTGAGCTGTCCTTCTGCCATACCCTAAGTCAGACATGTCAAACTCATGACCCAATCATAAAATAAATAATTTAACAAAAATTAAGGAAAACAAAACAATTCGTGGTTTTCTAAGGCAATATGTTGTCAAAAGGGGTCTGGTTTCTGCATTAGACACCATTGCCCTAAATTTGTAAGCACCCCTCCAAGGTACTATTTTCTAAGTATATTGTGCACTTTGCAAAACTTAGTTATATAAGAGTATGAGTTACTCTTTATTATCATGAACTCCAGTCATGTTGTTTTCTCTCACTGTCTGTCAACAATTTGAGATCAGGGACTGCTTTGTTTTTGCATGTGCACTCCAATTACTTAACGGAGTGTCTAGCATGTCATAAAAATTTAATTAACATGTGTTAAAGGAATGGGTTTTTCCGTCCTAAGCCAAGTATCTGAATCTTTCATTATATTCTCCATCAAACACAGGTAGAGTATGTTTGTAAGTGTGTGTGTAAGCATATGTATATGTGTTATATATGTATGATGTGTGTGTGTGTGTGTGTGTGTGTGATACTCACACTGCCTACCAGCAGAGTTTATGCGGGCTTAGTTTCTTAACTTGAACAACTTACCAACTCTCTGGTAAAACTCATTTCATGGAGAGCTTAAAACAGATGGCCTCCAAGGACCCTTCCAGTTCTGGACTTGTTTTTAAGAACTGCTTCATAATCTAACAAACTGTATCTATGCAACTGCCTAGAACAGTAGCTTCTATTTGGCTAATGAAAGACCATCTCAGCTCATTCTAGCAAACAAGAATAATGAAGAGTTCCTACTAAAGAGAGAGAATATAGACACCTGGCAGTGTCTCAAACCACAGCTAGGAAAATACACATATCTATTACCATTACAAGCCGTAAGAAGCTAGAGCAAGTGGCACTGTATACAGTGGCACGTTATAAACTAGGAGAAATTCTCAGGTTTCTTGGATGTGATACAACAAAAGTAAGAAAGAAAAACTAAAAATTACCTGGACAATTGATGGTTTAGTATTTTTCCTTAGCTTTCTTTTTTTTTTTTTTAATTTTTTTTTTGGAGAGCAATTGGGGTTAAGTGACTTGCCGAAGGTCACACAGCTAGTTTTTGGGTAGAGTGTCTGAGGCTGCATTTGAACTCAGGTCCTTCTGACTCCAAGGCCGGTGCTCTATTGACTGTGCCACCTAGCCGCCCTTTTTTGGTTTTTTGTTTTTTTGGTTTTTCCTTACCTTTCTCTTTATGATCAATTTATTTGGTTTCTCTGTGTTTCTGTTCTCTGACTCCTGCTTATTCCCAGTTGGGAGTTGCTTGTGGTCGATTTTCTTTGGCTGGCACCCCTTCCCAGATGTCTTGGGGACCCGAGAAAGGAAGGCTAGGTCAATCTTCACCACTAGGCTTTGGAGGGGAGGGGTATCCCTGAGTGACTTGGTGTCTCTGAAAGGCAGCAGGACCTTACTACCAACAAGTTCCCCTTGAACAATCAAAGATGCTTTACAACCACCATTTCTGCTGTTACCACCACGGGTGGAGCCCTGGTTCTGAATCTGGGGACTATCAGGGAAATGGTCCAGTCTCTGATCATCCATATTGTTCTTTGTGGGTTCAGGGTCCAAGGGTGTTTTTACAGGCACTGGGTGAGAATTTTTCTGCTGCTTCTTTTCACAGGGAGCTAACACAGACTTTAACTTTTCTTGTCCCTCTCCACAAGATCGAGGCCTCCCTTTCGTTTTGACTTTGGGCTTATCTTTGGAAGACTGGTCTTTTGACCCATGTGGGGGGACTGGCTCACCTTCCACCCTCAAGTTATCCTGAAAATTTTCCTGGACTGAAGCTTTTATAGGCTTTTTGGGTTGTTTTGAACCAACTGTCTGCCAATGGTGGGGTCCACCACAGCCTTGTTGCGTAACAGACTTTGGGTAGTTCCTCTTGCCAGGATGAGGAACTTCAGGAGTAGTCCTGGGAGCTTTGCTGGAAGTAGAGGGGTGGGGCTCATTGGAGACAGAATGCTCACGACCACTGGTGTTACTCCTGCTTTGTCCCTGGACTTCCTGGGGTTGGTGCTGGGGCCCTGTTTCATTGAGGTTCTCTGTTGATATAGGTGGTTGAGTGACCTTGGTAAGCCAGTTGTCCAGTTGCCATTTATTTGCTGTGGGTGGGTCAGGCTAAAGAGGAAAAAAGAGAAAAGTATCAAGTCATCATTGTGGGCAATGATTTCCATGAAAAAAGCCAAACTTTCATTTGTTCCAGAATTTATTTGTCTATGTCTGGATCATAGAAGCCTCATTTGCTTATCTTCCTCTATTTCCCTTTTAATCCACCCAAGATATTTGCAGATTCTTTTGTTCTATCAAATAATGGAATAAAAGATAATTTAATGTATTATCTTGAAACCCATTTGTAATACAGAACTAAAAGAAATAATGGCAAAATAGAATTTCAAGGGAAATCAGTAAAAGAAGTAGAAATTGAGGTAATCTAAATAGAATATTTTAAATATATAAATTTTTTTAAAACTACATGCGTAAAATCAGTGGGGTAATAATAAGAAAATTTTGACAGAGAAAAACATCTTTGTCAAAAAAAAAAATCAATGGTAAAAGTATTTATAATCAACAAAAAAAGGAAAGGGGGAGGGGGTGCTAGGTGGCGCAGTGAACAGAGCACCCACCCTGGAATCAGGAGGACCTAAGTTCAAATCTGGCCTCAGACACTTAACACAAAAACTAGCCATGTGACCTTAGGTAAGTCACTTACCCCCAAATACCCTGCTTCACCCCCTTCCAAGAGCAAAAAATAAAAGGAAATGAAACAAGAGCCATTCTGCAACAGATACAAAATCAATGGATATGAACAACCAGCTTTCAAAGAAGAAATACAAACTAAATGTCACCATGTGAAAAATGCTCAAAAATGCCATCAAGAGAAATGTAAACTCAATTATCTTTTAAGTTTCACATCAGCAAATTCCAACAGGGAAATAAGATGAAAGTACTTAGGACTGGAGAGATTTTGGTGAAAAAAATAAAAGAAAATGATACGTTGTTGATGGAGCAATGAGCTGCCTCGATCACTCTGTAATTTGCAATTATGAGACAAAAATAACTAAACTCGTGTTACTTTTGGAACCAGAATTCCATTACAAGGTATGTATTGCAAGGACATTAGAGACAGAGACTTTCCATAAACACTAAAATATTCATAGCAGCGACTACAATTTATTTTGATCAGAACTGAAAAAAAAAAAATGAACAATTTCATATACAAAAAAGAAATGAAAAAAGGCCAAGTATAAAGTCGTAAATCTGAATCCAATATAACTGGCATTTCATTGCTTCAGAAGTTCAATTTCTTTTCTGAACATATGGGAAGTACTATTTCCCTGTTCAGTTAATCTGGGCACTTAGACTTTTGTAAATATGAATCCATTTCATCTAAATTGCTGCTCTTAATCCCTCTCCAGGCTTCACAGCACTTTCTCTACTATGACACAGGAATCTTTTCTCTTTAGAATCTCATTCCATCCCTGGACTCAGATTGGAAGGACTCTCACTTTCTGATTAGCTCACACACACACACACACACACACACACACACACACACACACACACACACACGCAAACCAATTAGGTTGAGAAGATGATAGATTTCTACTGATTAATGAATGGAAGTAGAAAGGAATTCAAGTCTCTCTCAGCTGTACATGGCTCCTTTAAGAAAACTGACCAGGCACTGGGTCATAAAGACCTCAATAAAGAATATAGGAAAGCAGCAATAACAAACATTATTATCAGACCATAAGACAATAAAAAATATATTTGAAAAGGGACCTTATAGAAAGAACTACAAAGTAATTGCTGGTTATATGATACTAAAGAACAATTATGATGGGTCAAAGATCAAACTCTAAAAACAATAAAAAAAATTCAAATAAAATGACCATGAGTCAACATGTCAAAACTTATGAAATGCAATTGAGGTGAACATTTTATTTCTCTAAGAGCTTTCATCAACAAAGACCAAAATCATAAGTTGATCATGCAAAAAACCAAAAATACAAAACCCCAAAACAAAACAAAAAACAACCAAAAAAAAAAAACCAACCCCCGAAACCTTGAAGAAAACCCCCAACTAGGTAACAAGGTAGAGAGTACTAAAAATTATAAGAGAAATTAATAAAGCAAATAAGAAAGTCCAGTAAATTGGTCAATAAACCTAGGAGCTGGTTTTTATTTTTTAAAAAAGACCAGATTTATTTTTAAGAGAGGGAAACTAAATTGTTCATTTTGAAAGGTAAAAACAAAAGAAAAACTAGTAGCAGTTGAAGACAAAATAAGATATTGGGAATTCTGACTGTAAAAGTTATTTTGACCAATTATATGAAAAAAATTGATAATATAGAGGAAACAGATGAATACTTAACAAAAATATGAAATGTCCAAATTATCAAAATTAAAATTACTTAAATAATCTAATATATAAAAGAAAGTTGAACAAGCCATAAATTCTAAAAGAGGAAAAAAACAATTTCTAATTTGCAAGTACATTCTCCCAAACATACAAAGAATTCATTGTACTATTACTTAAACTATCTGAAAAAAAAAGAAGAAAAAAACAGCTGCCTCCCAATCTTTCTTTGATACAAATACAAGGCTGATAACCAAACCAGGAAGAGATAAAGCAGAAAAAAAAAAACCCACATACCAAAATAGCTGTAAGGAATACTAATTCAAAAATTTTAAATAAAATATTTGAAGTAGGCTACAACAGAGTATTAGAAATGTAATACATAGTATGACTAAGTTGGGTTCTTTAACAAATAACAAGCCATTTTAACAATAAAATAATAAAAACCATATCATTACCAAAAAATGCTAACCAGGCTTCTGAAAAAAATTCAGTACTCAGTTCTCAGCAAACTAAAGAGAAATTTCTAGAGTTCTCTCAAAATCCTTGAAATCAAAAGACTAAATGGACTATTCATCAATATAAGTAAGAGTATAAACTGAATCCAAAAGCAACTATACATAATGGGGAAAAATTAGAAACTTTTCCAATACTACTCCAGGAGTAAAACAAGGATGCCCATTATCACCACTACTATTTAACATGGTCCTAGAAATACTAGGTATAGGAATAAGACAGGAAACAAAATTCAAAGAAGGAATACACCTTAAAAAAAGAAACAAAATTATTGTTTTTTTTCCATGGCAAGACAGTAAGCTTAAAGAAGCCTATGTAATCAACTAAAACAAGTAAGAAAATCCAATAGGAAGAGAAAAAAAGAGAAATTTCATTCAAAATAATTACAAAAACTATAAAGTATCATAGCTTATATAGTACTTATATGTTGTATATATTATATATCAGGGGATGCACTGAACAAGATTCACAGAGGCCCTAACTGAATCTAACTATAAACTACTGTTCGTAAATGTATATATAGAGCCTGCATCAAATTACATGCCACCTTGGGGCGGGCAGAAGGGAGAAATGGGGAGAAAATTTGGAACTCAAAATCTTATGAACGTGAATGTTGAAAATGAAAAATAAATAAACAAATTTTTTTTTTAAATAAGATCATTTGTAGAAATACAGACAGACTCACATCATTGGAGAAACACTGTTTGCTTGTAGGTTCAGCCAATATAATAAAAATGAAAATATTAAACTAATTCATTTATTTAATGCTATTTAACTCCTGAAAAAATATTTGTTTTATAGTTTTATGAAATAACAATGAAATTCATATGGAGGAACAAACAGCCAAGAATCTCAAGGGTATTTAGGAAGAAAAAGAGAAGTGAGAGTGGGGAGAAGGGGGAAAAAAAATCTCTCCTACAAAGCAGCTGTTACTGTTCATTCATTTTCAGTCATGTCTGACTCTCCATTACCCCATTTGGGCTTTTCTTGGTATAAATATTGGAGTGGTTCTGCCATTTCCTACTCCAGTTCATTTTACAAATGAGGCAACTAAGGCAAACAGGGTTAAGTGACTTGCCCAGGGTCACACAGCTAGTAAGCATCTGAGGCCAGATTTGAACTATCCACTGTACTACCAACCAGCCATCTACATAGCAGCATCAGATCTCAAAGCAGGAATCATTAAAACAATCTGTTCTGGCCTCTTATGAAATAGCCATGATAGCATATGCTATTCAGTGCAAATACTCAATTTAACTAGTATGGTTTAATAAATACAGGAGGTATCTTCGAGTCAGGAAGATATGGGTTAAAGTCCTGCTGCTAAGAGGTCTGACCATGGGCAAGTTCCTTAACTTCCCAGCATGCCCAGGTAATTCTTTGAGGTAGAAAATTAAATGCAGCTTCCTGATTTAGAGGAAGTTTCTACCTGAGAAATTGCTTTTACAGATGAAATTGTCCTTACTCTTCCCACCTCCAAACAACACTAACAGGCTATTTAGTGGGTGATTAATCCAGGGACACAGCTAGTAACGATCTCCGTTTCTAAAAGCATTCACACTAGGAGACGAGATTTTAATGATCAGCGGATGATGACAGTCCAAGATTTGCAAAGCAATGTTACCTTATGTTATCTCAGCAGCTCTTAATAAACACAGCGAGGTAAGTGATGTTAAGTGTCTCTATTTTAGGATGAGGAAGCCAAGGTTGACAGTCATTTGCCCTGGGTCACATAGGTAAATGTCTCAGGCAGGATTTGAACTCAGATTTTTCTAGAGGCCAAGTCCAAATTCTTGACACCGGACCATGTAATATAAGTTTTCTTAAAGCATTCTCAAAATACTGCCAAATGCCCTGGCTTGAGAGCCTTCCTTTAAGGGGGTATGAGCCTGCATGATCAAGGCAGAAATGCCATGAAAAGATTTACTTTATGCCCAATATTTTCATGTACAGCATTGTATTATTTTGTTAAAGAATCCCTGCCACACCTCATTCTTGACCCAAATTTCTGCCTGAAGGTTTGCTTACCCAAGGAAGCTAGCACTGAATCCCCATCTAAGCAACTGTCTTGCTTACAGTAATTAATAAATAGGGCTTATATGTCTTCCCCTTTACCAAGTGTATTTCTGAAATCTTAAAGAAATTTCAGAGATATTAAAACAAAGACTTTATTGGGGAAAAAAAGGGAGCCATCCAGTTGGCTCAGTGGATAGAGCGCCTGTTTTGGAAGGAAGACCCAAGTTCAGATTTTGTCTCAGACACTAGCTACGTGACAATGAGTAAGTCACTTAACTCCATTTACCAAGGAAAGGAAAGAAAGAGAGAAAGAAGAAGGTAAGAAACAAAGAAAGAAGAGAGAAGGAAAGGAAATAGGGAAGGAAGGAAGGAAGGAAGGAAGGAAGGAAGGAAGGAAGGAAGGAAGGAAGGAAGGAAGGAAGGAAGGAAGGAAAGCTAACAAAAATGTGAAGGGTTCATTCTAAACTCCCAAAAGGAAGACAGAAGGTAGGACAAATAAATAAACCCAGTCCTATAGTGTGGAGCTGGCAAGCTTGTGCTGGGTAGGAGAAGAAATGCTTCTCCCTTGAGATGAGGTGGATGCAGAAGCACCAACGTGAAACCTGCTGCAGAGGAACAGAAGTTTGTACTGAAATCCACCACAGAGGGGCAAAATGTTGGGCAGGGACACTGTGTTTTCTGCAACCTAGGGTCACCATACCTCGGCTGCCTGAGGTTCTGGAGGCTCATTCTCTTCACTGTCACTGGAGCTGCTTTCACTCTCAGAGTCGGAAGAGGTGTCAGAGTCACTGGTGCTCTCTGATTCTGTATTGGTGGAATGTGCTGAAACCACACTGTCTGCCAGGGACTGTGGAACACTGCAAAGCAACGGAGAGAAAATGAGACCCAGTGGCACATCAAACGTCTCCCTTTCCTCTCCCATCTTGTACCCCCTTCTCTCTCTCTTTTTTTTGTTTTTTTCTGAAGTAACAAATGTCTCCTGCAAATATATCGAGGCTCTTTATTGTCAAAAGAGATCCAAACCATAGTTCTAGAACTAGAAGGCACCTCGGGGGGCCAATCAGTACAAATTAATTTGACAATAAGGAAATTGAGGGCAAGGGTGGCTAAGTGATTTCCCCCACTACATAAGTAGTAAATTTGATAAATGGAAAATATTAGTTTTTACTTTAAAAAAAAATGAGGGGGTAAGGCTATGAACCCAGATTCTTTGGGATCCTTAACCTTTGGCTATGAATTAAACAAATGAAATGTTTCCTTCTGGGACTGTCAGCTGTAAAGTTTATTCCTAAAGAATCCCTTAATCTTCACTAGAAATGTTTATTTTTTTAAGGTAACTGAAACATCATTTTTTTTAAAAAGGAAAAAGTGCTAACATATGATTTTATTTCCTGTAAGAAATATGGTATGATATCAAGAACTGTTTGTAAATATGATGACCAGAAGATGAGTTGAAAAACCAGTCACTTAGTAGGGATACAGTGGCCAATTTCTGCACAACAATAAAACCAAGGACTGCGTCCAACATGCAAAGTATGTTCAGACACACGCACTCACTTCTTGAAGTCATTCAAGGACCACAACAGTAGAAGGTGATTCAGCAAACATTTCATTATTACTCAGTGCATGTGACACCAGCAGAGAGTGACAAAGTAGAAGGAATACAGTATTCTCACCCAAGGAAATATATAACTAACTAGTATCTCGAAGGCTTCCGGTTATTCTTAAAGAAATTTCAAAGGAGAAAAACTGCATCATCATTTTTCAAACAGACTTTAAAAAAAATTTCTCACCCTTTTTTTCTGTTAGAAAGCATAATTTTCAACAGCTAACTATAAAACTTTGCTTTTAATGTTAATTAAATTAAAAGAGGAATGATTTCTCCATTGTCAACAATGCACCATCAAGCAACTAGACAATGCTGCTATCTGAATACGTTATAAAATCCTAATGCAAAATTAAGAGGCCTTCTTCAGGACAATAATTACAAACAGTATCTACAATTAATATCTACAATTATTGGCATGTCAGCTGTGTGTCTATGCTAAGTAAACCTGGTTCATTAAGCCACAATTTCTACTTCGAGGGTACCAACAAACTTCATTTTAGTCTCTGAGCTTTCCTTTCCAAGGTGTTACATTTCTAAGCCATGCTTATTCACCATCAATTGGTCATGGGCTCAACTCCGAGCTTTCAAAGAAGCTGGTAGCAAGTCATCTTTAGCTTGCTTTCTTAGAGGCTATAACAAACATGTTTGCCACAACAAAATATTCAATTGCACTAAACCTATTTAATTTTTCTGATTACTAGAATGAAAGATATTTATTAAAAAAAAAAACCCAAAACCTAGAAGTTTCTTTTATTTTTTACTCAGTTCTCAAATGAAGAAATATGCCTCAAATGAATGAAGTTAAGCCTAAACAACCAACCATGGTAAAAGAACCAATTTAAACTTAATAAGCACTCAGTCCCTACCCAGTTCACGTAAACCCACTCTAAGAAGACACAGAATGTCTGAATTAGCCAAATCTCTCAAAAATTATAAAAAAAATATTTTCTCCATTTTCTGTAAAGTATCAAGATTTCTACAGATGTGAGGGAAATACAGTACCTTGCAGGAGCAGATGAAGGAGGGGGCTTCTCAGAGGCCTAAGTGTTTAAAAAGAGATAGGGAAAGAGGAAATTGAGGGAAGAAACAGAGAATTGGTTAAGTCAACTCAACTCTGAACACAGCAAGGACTTAGAAGGAATTTCTTGCTTTACATCATATAGAAAACTGACTTGTTCATCACCACTGTCTTCACTGTCACTTAGCTGAAGGTCATCCTCTAACATCCTAGAAAACAGGGAGAGAAAGAGGGAGAGAGAGAGAAAGAGAAAGAGAGAGAGGAGAGAGATTTTAGTTTGAGAAACAATCTCTACTATATTTCTGAACTTATTAAAACTTATGTAATGTTTCTACAGTAAACACTAAAAAGAAGCAATAGGAAATTTGTTTTGAAGTTAATAATAATAACAGAATCCCCAAACCTCAAGGTCCCTACTTTTTTTTCATTAATAGAGAAACTGCTTCTATATATTCTAGGCACAACTGTTGTCAATTTTTGTTTTTTTCTTGGATCCTCCCAGGCTTGAAACTGCACAAAGAGCTTGGGAACACATTGATGGAGGTCCCTAACAGCTCATTCAACAACAGTATTTGATGTTGCCACATGCAACTGTGAAATTTAAGCAAGAGAAAACGGGAAAATAGGTAAGACACAGAAAAACTAGTAAGAAACATTTAAATGAAATTCATTCTGGGGTGCCTAGGTGGCGCAGTGAATATAGAGCACCAGCCCTGGAGTCAGGAAGATCTGAGTTCAAATATGGCCTCAGACACTTAACACACTTACTAGCCGTGTGACTTTGGGCAAGTCACTTAACCCCAAATGCCCTCAAAAAAAAAAAGTGTGTGTGTGTGTGTGTGTGTGTGTGTGTGTGTGTGTGTCAAAATAAATAAATAAATAAAAAATGAAATTCATTCTTGAACTATATTGATTTCCAGAACTATGATAAACATGTATAGTGTCCCAGCTTCCCTGCTCAAGCCTTATAAATCTATAATTAGATTTGGATATAAATTCAAATATCAACATGTAAACTTTTTCCTTCATCATGTAAAAGTCTTCAAATCTAGAATCAAATGAATCAGTTCAGTCATTCTGAATGGGGCAGATAACCTGTAGAATTCAGGACCAGAATCTTTTCCCTGAAAAGCATCAGATTTTCAGTATGAATTAACCAGATGACTATCCATTTTTTCACTTTCCTTACATAAATACAGGCAAATAGCTCAGTCTAGTGCCTATCTGACCAGAAAAGGGGTGAGAAAAATACATCATGATAAAATTAAAGTCCTAGGGTAACCTAAAACTTGAGGAAACAGTTAACTTACCCACTGGGCAGACCAGCTCCACATAAAAAAAAACATTCTAATTCCTGGAAGTCTACTAATTAAAGAGAAGGCAAATTAACTGCAAAGGTGGCAGAAAGAGAACCTCAGTTTGGAAGGTTCACTTCCCATCACTATTATCTTTACAAGAAAAAAGATGAGCAGATATCCCAACTTTCCTTCAAGACAATTCAAAGGGAATCTAAGGTATTTCAGACCTAAATTGGATAATATTATTTTTTAAAAAAATTCTACCTTGCATATTTCCTCTATAATCTTTTCCTCTCAACTTCCCATGAAAATATACAGATGAATAAAATCTACGAATTTGTATCTGTTCTTATTTCTATGAAACTGCTGCATTTTCTTGGCATTAATTATAGACAGAGGCCCTATTGGAGAATCAAGAGAATCCAAATATAAGTCTTAGATAATATGGGGCTAGTTAACTTAAATTGCCAGTGCCCCAGGCAAACCAATAAGTCGTTAAGTTATAGTCAAGCTGTTTGGATGTGACAATCAATCAACAAATAGCTTCTTCCTGAGAATACATACTTCTGGGGGTTGAGTCCAGATTCCCAGAAGTCTCTGGAATATAACAGTGTTAGGCTTCCCTTAGTCATTTAGGAGCTGCCATTAGACCTCAAGGGACTGGGATCAGGGGGGCCACTCACCTGCCTTAAAGGGCAAATTACCGTCTTCTACTATTGAACAAAACCCTCCCAATGGCAAACATACTACCATTACCTCACACTTTCCCTTTTCCAATAATATTGTACTCCTGACAGCTGAAGAAGAAACCCTACTTTCCAAATCCCAGCTGCAAAAATTCATTCCCACCCACTTCAACCCTACCCCACCAAATCACACTGGAGATCTTCCCACTATGCCCTCTGGATCTCTACTCTACAGTACAGTTTTCCATCATGTCAGACCTCTTTTTCTCTTATTCTTTCCATCTCTTGGATCTCTGAGATGTCACTATCCCTGGCCCTTCCTTTTCAGAGCTGGTTGTACTTTCTCTAGTCCGCATTTCTCATTCTCTTCTGAACCCTGTGCAATCTGACTTCCTGCTCCATCAGTAAACCAATCACTTTCTCCAAAGTGAACCATGATCTCTTTGTTAACAAATCTGATGGCCTTTTCTGAAACCTCATCATTCTTGACCTGTCTAAAGTCAGGAGACTATTTTTTTTCCCCTTGATACTCTCTTTCCCTCTGAGTTTTTGTGCCATTGTTCTTGGTTTTACTACCATACTGACACTCCTCTTCAGTCTGCTTTGCTACTTCATTTATACCAGCTGCACTAAATGTACTCCCCAAGGCTCCACACCCTGTCTTTTCTTTCAGAATATTTTTTTACTATTTTAAAGGGTTTTTTTAGTACTTCCCAAAAATGATCTCAATAATATAGTTTCAAGTATCACCTTTATGATTCTCAGACTTATATATCCAGACATAAAATCTTTTCTGAGCTCAAATCTAGCATTTCCAATTAACCATTAGACATTCTGAATCTATATGCCACAGGCATATCAAAACCAATAAACTCAAAACAAAAATCATTATCTATTCTCCAAATCAATCTTTCTTTCAAACTTCACTATTGCTGCTAAGGGCGTAATCATCCTCCAAGTGACCCAAGTTCACAACCTCAATATTATTCAATTCCTCAATCTCATTTAGCCCCCACACACCATGAGCTGTCGAATCTTGTTATTTCTACCTTCTTTCCTGAAAGAATGGAATAGATGGTACATTGCACTTTGGACTATATGGCACACTACAAACCAGCAAGTTGTTTTCAAAATATCATAGATTATAAGTAGGTATAAAGTAGGTATAAGTAGGTATATTCTGGCCCCACTGACCCTAAGCCATATGAGGTCCATCATTAATTGCTAATTTAGCTGGCTTTTATCAACTGATCATAGGGCCTCATACAAAGGGCTTTACCCACTGGGCCTAAGAAGACTCTTGCAAAACAAACACTGTTCTCCACTGACAGAAAAAGTTCCTTAACCAATGAAACCCTGGGTCGGAAGTCACAAAAATGACCAAGTGATTGCCGTAAGAAGTTTTCTACTAATGTGAGCAATCATAGACAATGTCTAGAATGTACAACCATGAAAGTGTACTTTCTCATGAAAGTAAATTTTTAAAATCCAATCTTACTTAAAATGTTACTGAGGTTTATAAGCCCTAAAATGTAGAAATTTAGCAATGACTGGATGAAGACCTAGAATTCCTCTTCCTTACAAAAACTAACTTCACTTTTATCCTGTGCCTGACACAAGTAATCAAACCAAAAATAGACCTTTTCTGATCCTTTCCTCTCTCTAACAAGACATCACTATCTACACACTATATTTAGACTTTAAAAGCAAGAGTATATATATAAGAAAGAATATAAAATGAAAGTGCACATATACTAAGAATAATGATCACAACAGAATAAAATCAAAAGTATTTGGAAATTAAGTAATCTGTTGAGTAGCAATATAAAATAGTATCATAATTAAATGGCAAAGAGTTAATCTCAAATTAAAGGCTCAAGAAAATCACATCTAAATGTATATATACATCAAAAATAGGCCCTGAATCCCTTCCCGCACGAACACATTTAGGACACTTACGATGTCACCGGCTGAGAACTGGAGCAGGTTTTTGAAGATGTACCATGCTGTTCTGTGAGAAGAGGAAAGTATATTAAGGTTAAACCAACCAACAGTCATTATTCTATGCACAACATCTGCCACATCTATGAAATGGTGATAAAAATGTATTTATTTAATAGCTCTGTGATGTGTCCTTTTTTATTTTTATTTTTTTGCACTTTTTTGGACAGCAATTGGGGTTAAGTGACTTGCCCAAAGTCACACAGCTACTAAGTGTTAAATGTCTGAAGCTGGATTTGAAGCTGGAGTCAGGTCCTCCTGACTCCAGGGCTGGTGCTCTACTCACTGCACCACCTAGCTGCCCCATGTGTCCATTTTTAGACTAAAAATGACAATGTATGGAAAGCAATGTGAAAACCTTAAAATGCCATATAAATACCAGTTATTATAATAATTACACAAACATATGCTATTGTTGTAAAGCAGGGCAAAAGTTAAATTACTTGGCCAAGGTCATACAGTGAAGGACTCAAGGTGCCAGCTTGTTTTTCTGATTACCTAAGTATCACCACAATTCTTTAACTTTTTGTGAAATGCAGAGCAAATACTATAGTAATATTTTTATTTTATTTTTTACTTTTTTTTGCTTTTGGGGGGAAGGTAGGGCGATTGGGGGTGACTTGTCCAAGGTCACACAGCTAGTAAGCATTAAGTGTCTGAGGCTGGATTTGAACTCAGGTCCTCCTGACTCCAGGGCCAGTGCTCTATTCACTGTGCCACCTAGCCACCCCTATAGTGCTACTTTTGCAGAGATAGACCAATGCTCAAAAAGAGAAATAACAGTAATGGTAATGGACTATTACTTGTGTTTGTGCTCATAGTCTTGCTCTTTCCGTAAGGCAATCTGCCATGAAACCTTATTACTAAATATGATCAAATCAGAAACAATGATGCTCAGTTTCTCTTTGCAACAACAACCTTCAAAGTTTGACTTACTGTGGTTCTGTAATACAGATTCAATGTGCTGAAATTCCTGGAAAACAACAAAAGTTCACATAATTTAAAGAAGATTCATGAACCTTATAAATACAGAGCTATCATAATGCTTTTAATATGAAAAACTATTTCTTTTTTTTAAGGAGCTGTTTTTACAGCTTATATTTGTTTAAAAGCTCATTTTTCTGCTTTCATGGCTATTTTGTAAATTTGAATCACTAACAATCTACTTTAAAAATGCAGATGAGCCACGTATAGTAACAAAATACAAGACTGTAAAGAAAAATGTGATTTGGAGCGTAATTAAATATATTTGTGATATATCTTCTAGGCATAAATCATGGGGAGCAAACTTTATGCCCATGGGATTCATTATCAAAGGAAATACAAAGTATCATAAATTTCTTATGCTAATAGTCAAATTAAATTCAATAAATGTAATAATACACTAAATATAAAAAAATGATATCTAATATTTACTTTAAGACAATGATTTGCTTATTATTAGAAGAGCCAGGAAGTGTAAATTCCCATAGAGATATTACAATTACATTTCATTAATGTATTATCAGTCGACCCAAGCTTAGTTAGGCAAACTCCCTCTTGACAGATAACTACAGTGTAAACATCAGTCTCTAAGAACAAATATAAAATCCTTGGGTGAAACCCAAGAGATTGCTTGAATTGAGTCAAGCAGTCCAATTCCCAATGCCTACTCCAGTCAAAAAAGAAAGAGAATAGAACAAGGGGCAGGTCGGATAGGAAGGAGGGACGTATAATCAGTCTCTCACAGTATGTCCACTGTGGAAATGTTCTGCATAATTACACATACACAGCCTGTATTGAATTGCTTGTCCTTCCAGTGGTGGTGGGTGACGAAGGAGGAAGGGAAAGAATTTAGAATCTAGAGTTCTAAAACCAAATGTTAAAAATATATATGTATATTTTTATTACTATTAATTATTATTATTATTGTTAACTACAGTCAACTGGGAATTAAAATATACAGGCACTGGGGTAAGGAGAACCACCCTGCCCTACTGGAAAGTCAGAGGGGCAATGGGGGAGGACATAGGAGAGAGCAGATTTGGGGAGGGGTTATAGTGGGATGGCTATTTTGGGGTGGTGGTGGGGGAAAGATGGGGAGAAAACTTGTAAGTCAAAATCTCATAGAAATAAATGATGTACAAACAAGAAAATATATGTTTTTATATATTTATATGTAAATATATATTTATATTATATTATTTATAATATAATTATATGTATTAATATAATTATATTTATTATATATAACATAAATATATATAATACATATATATTATATATATATAAACAAATAAATGAATTTAAAAGGAAGAACACTAAATGAAATGATGTTCATAAAATTCTATGAAAGATTAAGGTAAGTCACTTCATGTACCACAAAACTGCATTTAAAAAATCAGCCAGAAGTCCACAAGCAATAGGAAAAGGGGCCACCAAGAGTCAATGCCAATCCACAAGATGGACTCTAACCCAGCAAGACTCTCCTATGTGGAGGCAGCAGGAGCAGAGCACCTTCAGAAAACCTATGGGTAGGTAACTGGATAACCACAGGGTGAATCTTAGTAGCCACTGCGAGCAAAGCTCAGACAAAGACAAAAGGTCCATCTTCTCTACCTCAAAAGTCCAAGGGAGCCAAAAGCTCCCAGAGCAGTAAGCACAAACACCCCCCAATAACAGAGATCAGCAAAGAAAGACAGTGCTGAAACCTAGCAGTGTTCATCACCTCAGCACAAGTGATGGCAGAGCCTGGGCTTTGCACAAAGCCCCAATTCTGGAATTAATGAGATAGGAAAAAAAGAAGAAACTAACCACTCTAAAGAAATTTGTACAGAATCAGAGATAACAAAATAAAAAATCCAAATTCGAAAAAAAAAAGTGACTCCACAAAAAAGACAAGCAGAGACTTAAAGGGGAAAAAAAAACACAACAAAAAAACCAGGGTTTTCCACAGGTACTATACCTAGAACAGCGGTTCTCAACCTGTGGGTCGTGACCCCTTTGGGGGTTGAATGACCCTTTCACAGAGGTTGCCCAAGACCATTGGAAAACACGTATTTCCAATAGTCTTAGTAACCAAGACACTGCTCCTCTATCTGCTTCCAAGTGGATCTGCCCACATGCAGATACACCCACACACAAGTATTAAAGTGTCGCTACATTAGGAAGGTTGAGAAACACGGGCCTAGAAGAAATGGACATGAGATTTTTTAAAAATGAAACTGAAAACCCTGGAGGAAGGAAAACTAATAATTTAGAAAAGTGGTAAAACGTTGTCAAAGTAATGGACTCCTTCAAAGTTAAAGGTATTACTTTTTCATATGAAATATTTTGGTACTGTAAGGGGCAAAATGATTTTTCCATACAGAAAAAGAACCAAAGTAATTAGTAATGGATGTAAGATGTCGCCTCTTTCCCACGGAACAGTGTGGTGCCTAGAAGTAGTAGAAAAAGAGCTCTGGATTAATAGTAACTACTAAAATCTGTGTAAAGAAATAGTTTTCAGATAAGCTGTAAACAGTTTGGGGGAAAAGAAGACAGAAAATGGACTCTGGCATGAGTGAAATACAGAGATTCCTAACTTGGGTCCATGAAGTTGCTTTTTAAAAATATTTCATTAACTGTATTTCAATATATTTGGTTTCCTCTGTAATTATATTTTATGCATTTTAAAACATTATTCTGAGAAAGGATCCACAGGCTTCAACAGACTGTCCAAGGGGTCCATGACAGAAGAGCGTTTAAGGAACCTTAATGTAAAGGCTGAAAACACTTTGGGAAGGGTATAGAGTTACAGCTATTTTGTATGTGAACAGTTCAGTGATATAAAGGGGCATAAAAAGAATTTCTCTTCTTTAAAAATGGATAAAATGTGAGTTTAAAGAAATGGACCAAAGATTGAGTGGAACTACAAAGCATTGTGGTCCATCAGCTCATTTGCATGTAACTATTTTAAAGAATACAGGTAAAAGTAAAAAAACAACAACCATGAATTATTGAATAAATCATACAAAACCATGAAATGCTTAAATAAGGATGATTCATTTCATAGGTTTGGTGAGGTTTTTACCTCTTTAGTGCAAGGTGAGTTACTGAGTACCTGAAGGCACTATTTTGAGCCACTGAAACACAGGGAAGAGGGGCAGCTATGTGGTGCAGTGAATAGAGCACCAGCCCTGGAGGTAGGAGGATCCAAATTAAAATCTGGCCTCATACACTTAACACAAAACTAGCCATGTGACCTTGGACAAGTCACTTAACCCCAATTGCCCTACAATGCCCCCTCCAAAGCACAAAAGAAAAATCTTAAAAAAAAACCAAAAACCAAAAACCCAGGGAAGAGGCCAAAGAACCATGACTCTGGTCAAAAATGAACAGGAAGGGAAAGACTACAAATGTAGTAGAAAAGTAGCTCTACTGAGGCTTTGGGAATAAAATGACTGTTGGAATAGTAAGCTAACAAAAAGCTTCAGCAACCAGTTCTTTATTGACTGAAGAGAGGGTGATCCCTCCCTTATCAAAAGAGAGACTCAGGATTAGCTCTTGCTTTTCAAAAACATTTAGGAAGGTGAAGCCCTTCAGAAGTACCTGTCATTCACCAAGAGGCTCAACCTCACACCTATTAAGACTGACAAAGACGGCAAAAACAGAAAATGACAACTGTTAGGATTGCAGGAAAATCGGCATATGACTGACTGCACTGATTGGGTAATTAGTCCAGTCAACCTAGAAAGCATTTTGGAATTATACCACCAAAGTGACTGAATTGTGTCTAACGAACATTTAACACTGCTTTAAAAAGACTCATACGTACACAATATTCATAGTAGCTAATTTTTGTTATGACAGAGAACTGCAAACTAAAGGGGTGACCATCAATAGAAGAAGAGCTGAACCAATCATGGTGCATGAATATCCTAAAACGGTACTGGACTGTAACGAGGGATGGAAGACTCATTTCAGAGAAGTCCAGTAATTATGAAATGAACTGAAGTAAATGAAATGATCATATCCAACTGAACAATCTATGTAGTACCAACAACTCTGTGTAGAAAGGAAACTTGTAAAAACTTAAGAATTCAGAAAAATGCCATGACCAACTATGATTACAGCAGGCTGGCTATGGAGCACCTTATCGACCTACTGGAAGAAAGGCAATGTGCTTAATACAGTAGACGGAACATGGTCTATGGGGACATTTGTTTTCCTAAAATCTGCATATTTTGACAAGGGTTTTATCTTGTTTTCACTGGGTACATGATGGAGGCTAAGAGGGAAGAGAGCTGTGTCCATGTTAGGGCAACCAAAAGAAAGAAAAATCAAATATAGAAAAGAAAGTCACTGAAGCATTTTTTGCAAATGCACAGAAGAGATGAGAAGGAAGGTCAGAAGGGATAATGGACAAGTAGAACAGCTTTTAAAGTTACATGTTGAATTTATTTAAGAAGAAAAAGAAACCATACATATTAGTCTGTCAATTTCCTGTACAATACTCTTCTTCTTTTTCACTATGTATTTGGAAATGTCCTTTTTATTTTATATCTGTTATGTTCAGAATGAAAAATAGCAGGAGTTTAATAATTTTTTATGTGCCAGTGGTTCTCTGCTGCCTTCTTTGATTTGAGAGGGAAAAGCAGAAAGGACAAAGATGTTTTATAATTACTTTATTTTAAAGAAAAGGATTCTAAACTTTAGCTGGCAGACATACTATCCCAGGGAGTGAATATCTGACTGGGCTTGTTTGTACTGAGCCAGCCAGTTTTGCTGGGTAGTTCCTGGGCTTAATGGTGACTGCTAGCTAAATTAAGAGAGTAAGACTCCCTCAGAGACCTTTTAGGGGTGATTATATATTCAAAGAGTTTATAATGCTTGTCAGAGGAAGAAGATATGCCTAGCTGGAGAATATCAGCATTAAGGGAGCTAGGTGGCACAGTGGATTGATCACCTGGCTTGGACTCAGAAGACTCGTCTTCCTGAATTCAAATCTGGTCTCTGACACACCCTGGGCAAATCATGTAACCCTATTTGCCTTAGTTTCCCCATCTATCAAAAGAGCAGGAGAAGGAAAGGACAAACCACTCTAGTATCTTTGCCAAGAAAACCCCAAACATGGCCACAAAAAGACGGACACGACTGAGCTGAGGATAAGGGGAACAGTTAGAGGAAAAGCAGCTTCTTGTGGTATAAACATTCATTAATGGACTAATGACACCTAGATCCATAGTCTAGAGCTGTGAATTACCCTAGTAATAGAGCTTTTCTTGACTCATGCATGACCCTGTCACATTTCTCTAAGAACATGACCTTTTCCCCCATTGATAATGAGAACATGCATTAGTGAGACAAAGAGAGAAGTGTAGAAATAGGAAGGTACAAGTATAAACAGTAAGAGGAAGGGATGGAGAAGAAATACCTGGGAGGAAACAGATACGAATGAAAGCAAACTTCACCTTCACAAGATTTTTTTAAATGCACAAAAGAGAAAAGAAGTTCAAAAGGAAATATAGTCAAAGAGGACAGTTTTAAAGGTAACATGTTGAATATATTAGAATGTTATATACTTTTAAAAAGCAAGCTATAGGAAACAAACAGATTCATAATTTCACATGAAGTCTTTTTTTTTTTTTTTTTTTTGGCGGGGAGAGGGCAGGGCAATCCGGGTAAAGTAACTTGCCCAAGGTCACACAGCTAGTAAGTGTGTCAAGTGTCTGAGTCCAGATTTGAACTCAGGTATTCCTGATTCCATGGCTGGTGCTCTATTCACTGCACCACCCAGTCACCCATAAAGTCCTATTTTTAACATATTATGGAAATGCTTAATTTTTTGGTGTTTGATAAGTTCAAAAGAAAAAGAAATTAATTAAATCGTAAAAAAAAATAAAATACTTGTATGAAAAATCTGCACCAATTGTAATACTACCCATAAATTAATTTAAAAAGTTCCCAAGGACTTTTCAAAGTCACACAGAACTTAAGAGATGGGAGTAACAATAGAGATAATTTAATCCAATATCTTCATTTTTAAAAAGAGGGAAATGAGCCCCAAAGATGACAAATTTCTTGTGCAGGGTCATGAGTGGGCATTGAACTAAGATATCAAATTCCAGGCGAGGGATAGAAGGATAGAGGAGTAAAGGGAGACGGGTAGAAAGGAACCACTTATTAAGTGCCTACTATTTACCAGAAAAATAATTTAATCCTCACAACAACCCTGAAAGGTAGGACTTATTCTCGTCCCCACTTGAGAGTTGAGGAAACTGCAGAGAGAAGTTAAGTGACTTACCCAGGGTCACTCAATTCCCTAGTCAAAAAATTAGAGTTTTTAACTTTTGCTTTTAGTATGTACTGTATCATTCCAATGTTTCATTAAGCAATAAGCTAAGTTTTTAATGCGCTGAAAAATTTTACCTTTGTTGGGAAAGGAAATTTTGAAGATTCAGCTGTATTAGGCGTATGGATTGCTGTTAAGGGTGGAGGCCATGAATGGGTCATTTCCTGAAAAAAATTAAAAGAAAGGGAAAGTAATTATAAATAAAACATTTCCTGGTATTTTATTTAGCTCATTTAAAGTTAATGTGTAAGGAAATCAGTCCTGCTGTCAGAAAAAACCTTGACTGGCAGGTTGTGATCCATTTTCTTAAGAAACCTTACTAGGTTATTCATCATATATGCAAAAATTGAATATTTTCAACATAAATAAATAAAAATTAGCTCAGAGGGGGAAAAAATCAGAATGAGTTGTTAAAAACATATGTATTTATTTTAGAAAAATAATTTAATATCATGCAGCTTAAACTTAATAGTCTCTAAATTCTATTAAACAAGTAATTTATATTTAAATGTACCCATGTTAAAATAGCTGGACTGATGAACTACAGAAACACAAACCAGAGAATAACAGACAGTATAATCACGGTAACTTACTAAATGTATTATATTATCAGCCAGGACACATTCTGTTCTGGTCTTGTATTTGCAGGAAATATTAAAGTTAAAATGGCACAACATTCCTGTTTAAACTACACACACAAAAAAAGTCTTGGCTATCATTTTGACTCGCTAAGCTTTAAGGCACTTGACACTAACCTGATAAACATTAGCATACACTCTTATTTTTCTCGTGCTGCTTAACAACAATGTAACACAATAAAAGTGTTTTCATTTATTTTCTTCAAGCCAAAAAAGATTTTTGTGGTTACCAAAGTACTATCTTTCGCCTAATTTTAGTCTAAGTACCTAGTATCTGAACTTACAGTTTAGGCGTGAAAGTTAAAGTGTTAAAACTTTAAAAAGTTAAAACAAAAAGGATAAGCAATGATAAAAACTTAGCCTTCTTAAGTATTTTGTAAATCTTACTGTTCTTGTTCAGTCCAGTCCAACTCTTTGGGACCCTATGGACTACCAATGTCAGGCTCTTCAAGCCTCCACCATTTCCCAAAGTCTGTCCAAGTACATGCTCATTGTTTCTATATTTATCTATCTCACCCTCTGCCATCCCCTTTTCCTTTTGCCTTCAATCTTTCCCAACATCAGGGTCTTTTACAATGAATCCTGTCCTTTCATCTGGTCAAAGTATTTAAGCTTCAGTTTCAGTATCTGACCTTCCAGTGAAATAATTTCTTTCAGTATTAGCTGATTTAATCTCTTTGCTATCCAAGGTACTGGTCTTCTCCAGTATCACAATTCAAAAGCAATGATTCTGAGGCACATTCAGCTATCCCTGCAGTCCAATTCTTACTGTCATACATTACTACAGGAAAAACCATACCTTATTTGTCAGCAAAGTGATACTCTGATTTTTTTTTTATGATGCTGTTCAGATTTGACATAGCTTTCCTTCTAAGAAGCTTCTTTTAATTTCATGGTTGCAGTTCCTGGTTTACAATGAACTTTGAGCCCAGGAATAAAAAATCTGACACTGCTTCCATATCTTCTACTTCTGTTTGCCAAGAACTCATGGCACCAGTCACCAAGATCTTGGGTTTTTTGGATGCTAAGCTTCCAAACAATTTGTAAACTGTCCTCTTATCGGCATCAAGAGGCTTATTAATTCTTCACTTTCTGCCATTCAGAGTGGTATCGTCTGCGTATGTGGGATTGTTGACATAGCTCCCATCCGTTAACTATGGCTTTTCTGTCATCGAGCCTAACATTTTACATGACATAACCTGCATATAAGTTAAAGTGACAATATATGGCCCTGCTACATCCCTTCTCCAATTTTATACCAATTAGTTGTTCCATGCTCATTTCTATTACTTCCTGACCTTCCTTACAGGTTTCTCAAGAGACAAGATGCTCTGGTACTCCCATCACTTCGAGGACTTGCCACATTTTGTTGTTATTCACACAGTCAAAGGCTTTAGTCTAGTCAATGAAGCAGAAGTAGATGTTTTTCCTGAAACTCCCTTGCGTTCTCTATAACCCAGAAAATGTTGGCAATCTGGTCTCCAGTTCTTCTGCCTCTTTGAAAACCAGCCTGCACTTCTGGTAATTTTTGGTTCACATGCTGCTGAATTCTAGCTTGCAAAATCTTAAACATGATCTTGCTTAAGTATGAAATGAGTGCAATGGTTTGGTAATTTGAGCATTCCTGAGCATTGCCCTTCTTTAGGACTGGGATGTAAACTGATCTTTTCCAAGCCAGTGGCTACTGTAAAGTTTTCCAAATTTGCTGGCATACTGAGTGCACTGCTTTAACAGCATCATCTTTTAGAGTTCTTAAGAGTTCAGCTGTGATTGCATCATCTTCACTAGCCTTTTTATTAGCAAACCTTTCTCAGGATTACTTTTCTTCATTTCCCAAGATATCAATAACCACACCATCCTGGTTATTAATGATGTTAATGATCTTTCTCGCATAGTTCTTTGTGTTCTTGCCATCTCTTCTCAATCTCTTCTACTTCTGTTAAGTCCCCACCATTTTTGCTTATTTATCATGCCCATTTTTTGCATAAAATGTTCCTTCACACCGCTAATTCCCTTGAGGAGATCTGTCTTTCCCATCCTATTATTTCCTTCTATTCCTTTACATTGCTCATTTAAGAATCCCTCCTTGCTCTTCTGTGGAATTCTGCACTCCATTCTTTCTCCCTTCCCTTTCCTTAGGTATTTGTAAAGTCTCATCAGATCCTTTTGCTTTCTTGCTCTTCTCTGGGGAGAACCTTTTTTGTTGCCCCTTGTACAATACTGTGAATCTCAGTCCATAATTCTTTGGCCACTCTAACTACCAGACCTAATCCCTTAGTCTACTCCTCATCTTCGCTTTCATACTCATAAGTGATGTTATTTAGGTCATACCCAAACAGTCTAATGCTTTTCCCTACTTTCTTCAATTTGAGTCTAAATTTTACAATAAGAATAGTTCGTGATCTGAACCACAGTCAGTTCCAGGTTTTGTTTCAAGAGACTGTATAGAGCTTCTCCACTTTGGGCTAAAAAGTATATAATCAATCTGATTTTGTTATTAATTGTATGATGATGCCCACGGGTAGAGCTACTTTTGAACTTGTTAAAAAATAGCGCTTTGCCCTACTTCCTTTTGTATTCCAAGGCCAAACTTGCCTGTTATTCCAATTAGTTTTTGATTTTCTACTTTAGCATCTAATCCCCTATGATGAAACCTTACTAGCATGACCTAATTTGGCCGTCTGTTTGATTTAATACCACAGAGTATGAGAAATGATGTCCCTTAAGAAGTTTATTATAAACTAGAAACCTAGTTTTCAGAAGTATCAGTTTAATTTGAAAAGCATTTATTGAGCTAGGTGCTGTGCTAAGTAAGTCACTATACATTCAAAGACAAAAAGAAAACAGGTCCTGTGCTCAAGGAGCTTACACTCTACTGGAATAAAGCCAACATACTGGAACTATACAAGCACATACAAAGTTACTTGAAGCCTGAGGGAACACTCATAACTGGGGAAAACAGGAAAAGTTTCCCACAGACAGCAGCCTCTAAACTGTGCTCTGGAAAAAGATGGAGAGTCTAAGAGGGGGAGGTGAAGAGGAGAGCATTCTAGACAGGTTGGGGCTTTGCCAGGAGATGGAAAGGTCTTGAACAGGGAATAGCTAGTTGACCAGCAGAATGCATGAAGTAAAGTAATGTGAGATCAGTCTAGGAAGAAAGGAAAGAAACAGATTGTGGAGGGCTTTAAAAGACAAGTAGGAGTGTGAATTTTATCCTAGAGGCAAAAAGAATGTTGGCATTTCTCGGAAAGGGGTTAGAGGGCTGCTGTGAGAGCAGAGGTCAACTAGCATTTATGAAACACCTATTACTACTTTGTGCTAGACTCTGTTAGGCACTGGAGTCAGATACAAAGAAAGGTAAAAACAAACAAATCCCACTTTTAAGGAGGCTCACAGTCTAATGTAAGAGACCACATATAAACAACTATAGACTAGCACAAAACCTACAGGATGAATTGGAGGTTATTTCAGAGAAGGTACCAAGATCAAGGCAGACAAGGAAAGGCTTCTTGCAGAAGGTAGGACTTTAACTAAGACTTGAAGGAAACCAGGAAAGGCAGGAGATGTACATAAAAGGAACCAAAGTCCCAGGGATCAGGAATTGATGAAGAAGAAGCACAGAGTCTAGAGATGGAGGATCCTGAGCAAGGAAGTCACAGTGAGACTAGATTTCGGAGTACATGGAGGGGAGTAATGTGTTAGGCAGCCCAATAGAAAAGGGCAAGGCATTGAAGATGTATAAATACCAGAGAATTTTATATTTGATCTTGTGGGAAGCCAGTGGAGTTTACTGAAAAGGGTGATGGGGGGGGTGAGAGAAAGGGGGATCACGATCAGATCATCTTTTGGGGAAGATCAGTTTGGCTCCTGTGTGAAGGATGGATCGAAGTGCAGAAGAGAACCAAGACAAGATGACCAAACAACAAGCTATGGTGCAGAGGAAAGGTAATGAGGACCTGTACCAGGGTGGTTGTATCAGGAGAGGGGGACATATATTAGAGATACTATGAACAGAGGAAAAACAGGATTTGACCAGTGATTGGTTATGGAGGGTGTGAGAGACTAAGGAATCCATGATGATACATAAGTATCATCCTGCATATACATCACAGCATGAAGAGACTAGAAACAAAGAGACCAATTCGGATGTTATTATAATAGCTCAGGAGATACAGCACGATGGCAGCTGTGTGCCTAGAGAGAACAAAATGGATACAAGAGAATCTGCAGTGGTAGAAAGAACAGAATTTGACAAACGATTGGGAGAGTGTATGGAAGGATAAAGAAGACTTCTAAAAATTAGAATCTGATTAATTGGAAGGAAAGTGGTACCCTAAATAGAAAAGGCAACATTAAAGGGAAAAGGGGATATGGGGAAGACAACTGTGATTTTTCTAGACACTCTGATTTTAAGACCTTTATGTTACAACTAAGCATAGCTATAAAAGCCAACACTTAGTAGTGAAGAAGAATAGATAAGGATGAGGGTTAGACATGAAGACTGAGGAATTATCTGAACGAACAGGGATAAAAGAATCCATGGGAGCTGATGAGATCACTAAGAAACAAGTTTATATAGAGAAAAAAGGGCCTAGGCAATTTTATATAGAGGGAAGAGAACCTGACACAAAGCCCTAGGGCACTTCAAGACAATGAAGGGGATGTGGCAGAGCAGACTGGGAAGGAACAGCAGACAGGAGACAAGAGAGTCTGTTCATATGTCACAAAAAGGCCAAAAAGCACGAGGACTGAGAAAAGGCCACTGGATTTAGGAGGTAACTAGAAAAACAAGGTCATATGGAAGGAAAAAAGGAGTGTCAGCCGAGTGATGATGGATATAGACAGTTTTTCCTAGGAGTTTGGCAAGGTAGTTATGGAATACTGGACTATGGGGCTGGCAGGGTCAAGCGAAGGAGTTTTTTTTAAAGATGTAGGAGGATTGAGTGACAGGGAAAATTCCAACGGACACAGATTTAAGATGATAAAGATATTATAAAGGTTATAGATTACATAAGAATTATGAAGACGATAACGAGGGGACAGAAGGTGCTGGGGTTAGAGGTTAACTGTGTCAAAAAGGGAGAACATTTTTGAGACAAGGAAGAGGACAGTAGGGAAAAATATGTTAATGGAATTTGAGACACAGGAGCCCAAGTAGAAGAAATTCCTTCCAGTTGGCATCAATTGTCTTCAGGCTAAGTATGAAGCAGAGTACTCTTATGAGTCAAGAGAGCAGTGGCACAGACTTGAGGGATGAGATAATCAGACTGACTCTCTGTCTTTTACAATTGATCCTATTTACAGTTAGTTGATTTTGTTCTGTAAATACCTAACTCAACATTCTTTGTCTCTGAACAGAGCAATTTGGCTGGCCTGCACTGAGCTAAGTTTAGAAATCTTGTTAAACACTGTTCTACTCTTGTGTCAAGGAAATCTGTTACCTTTAAAGAATGCAGGTGGACACCAGAGAGTCTGGTCTAGTATCCAAGCTATCTCTCAAGGATGTGTCGTTTGTTATTCAAAGACATACTGATTTGCTATTGCTGTCCTTGATGTAGCTAGACTAGAACAGTGAACTTTTCTTAGTCACAGAAGGGAAGGAGGGGTTTGATGCTAGCCTTCAATACTAATCTTTCTTCCACAATATTTTCTTCCAACTATGATGCTAATCTTCCTATTTTCCGGACTCCCCAAAACTATTCAAGATAACTGTCCCCTCCCATTCATTCAGAGTGTTAGCTTTGCTAGAGAAGAAGAGATACTATTTATTCATAAATTTGTTCTTTATTAAAAATTGATCATAGTCAGGTTTTGTTTTTACTGTAATGGGGATTAGAAGATTTCAAATAGATATTGTGTCATTGAATGATTTCTGACCAGATAATATACTGTTGGGAGTAAGACAGGAAGTCAGTGACTGGGAATCGAAAGATGAAAAGATATCGACATATGTCTAGGCACTGGCCTAGCCAGGAAGACTATGACATTAGATACATGAAACTCTGATAAAGGAAGAATAACAACTAGGGGCAGCGAGAGTCCCGGAGTCAGGAAGACCTGAGTTCAAATCCAGCCTCAGACACTTAACACTTACTAGTTGTGTGATCTTGGGCAAGTCACTTAACCCCAATTGCCCTGCCTTCCCCACACCAAAAAGCAAAAAAACAAAAAAACAAAAAAAAAACCTCCCAGGGGTATCACAGACAAAATTTAGAACTTCCAAGTCAAAGAAAACTAGTGTAAGCAGCCAGAAAGCATACTTCATTCTGTCCCTATAGTCCACCATACCTATAACTATACCTACACATGAATATATAAATTGCTTAGCCAATGGATTAGAGTCAAAAGACTGGATTCAAGTCCTAACTCTTTACATGTACTAGCTGGGTGACCAAGGTTACGTCACCTGAAGCCAACAGGGTTGTATTATCAGGAAGCAGAAGAATGGAGTACTCTAATAATGAATACCTGCAGCAAGCTTATTCCAACAGCAAAGAAGAAAGGCAGTGAATCTCATACAGAAAGGGTAGTGATGAGTCTTTGATATCCTAGTGCAGACCTAAACCACACCTGAGGGGCCTGAAGAACTTTGTAGTGAAAGGATCCTGAAAGGACTGAAACCTAAGGGCACTCTAAGCACAGACACCAGTGGCAATGAAAGCCAACAAGAGAATCACCCCAAAATACAAATCAGGACCAAACAGGGCCCCATCATTCCATCTAAGAGTGCAGGAACTGAAAGAGCCTGGTCCTGATCTGACACAAAGTCCCAAATCAGGAAGTATGACTAAGAAAAAGCAAACAGAAGAAGGTAAATAAATTTTATAGCTACAGGTATATCCAAGACACAAATTCAAAAGGAAAGAGTAATTACTTGGTTGTAAAGACTCCAGGATTCCCTGTAAGAAATAAAAAATAAGATTAAAATATGAACATTGTAAATGAAATTTGAGCTTTAGAGGGAAAAAATTAGGAGATACATAGCTCAGGGTAGAAGGTGCTGAATCTAACATGAAAAAGCAGGCACCCTGAGAATGATCAATGAACACAAAGAAACCATTAAGACCATGAGCCAACAAGAAACAGTAGAAAAAAGTCAAGTCTAAAAATGAGAAAATAAAAAATATTTTGGAAAATAGGTCAAAAGGAGGTAATCTAAGAATCATCACAATACTGGAGAGATGCGACAAAAAAGAAAAAAAAAGACCTCACAAACATTAGACACCATATTCCAATAAATAATAAAAATTTCCCAAATCTATTCAGAACTAGAAAAGTGAAAATAGCAAGAATCCAAACCAATTCAATCCCATCTAATCCAATCCAATAAACATTTAATAAGTGTTCACTAAGTGCCAGGCACTGTGCTAAGCAATGATGACACAATTAATAAAAAGAAAGACAGTCTCTACCCTCAGGAAGCTTTCAGTCCAAAGGAGGGAAACAACACACAAAAGGAGACAGAAAAAAACAGGGATAGGGCTTGACATCTTGGTCCATGGTGCTGAAACCAGGGAAAGCAGCAGTGTGTGGCAAGCTGAAATTCAGATTTCTGCCTTTTATAAAAGAATGCATCAAGGGTGTTTGATACTCCACCCTCCAGCCTTCAAATCAGAAGGGAGAGGAGGCTAAAGGAAGTGGTGTCAATCAAAGCTTGGATTAGCACCATGATGCCAACAACATACCAATCACCTTCTAAAGAAACTCTAGAAAGAAAACTCCCAGGGATACCATGGCCAAAATACAGAGCTTCCAGGTCAAAGGCAAAAAAAAAAAATACTGCAAACAGAGTTAAGTATGAATAACAAGAAACCAGAGAGTCACAAAGAACCTGGCAGCAATTATCAAGGAAAGAAGACCTTGGCATTATGATATTCAAAAATGGCATAAATCTAAAATCAAGAGAAATATCTGCCAGAAATGAATATAATATTAAAGGGGGAAAAAATAAGTGTTTATGAAACAGAAGACTTCCAAGCATGTCTGATGAAAAAGACCAGAGCTGAGCAGGAACTTTGAAATAAAAACAAAGGATTCAAGAAAAACTTACACGGTAAATACATCTGAGCAAATGGAAAGGGTCTGTCATGGGCTGGATTTTAATCAGGACAGCCCATGAAATAAATGAGACATTTGTATATCATTCAAACAGTTAAAAAAAAAATTTATAGTATATTCAACAAAGAGAGGACTGATGCCCCAGTCTATTCATTCAGCAGAGTAAATCACTCGGGTCTAAGTTGCTCAGTGGTTTTTTTTTCCCCCCCCTGCCAGTCAGTCATCAAGAGAGATCTGGAGGTCCTTGTGGCCATTTTGTACTCAAGAGTTCAGAAGCTAATGGCAAAGGCCCAGGCCTTTGGTTCCCTAAATCAACCAAATCTTGAAGATGTTCTCAACACCTTTTAAGGAAAAACTAACTTAAATTGCCTGGGGGCAAGAGTTATGGATACTGCTCTTAGCATAATTTACTCCTTAGTGTTAAGGCCTTTGAGATCAGTGAAGTCCAACTCAAACAGAAAGAGATTTCCCCCCAGGAGGCATATTAACTTAAGCTATTAAGGCTTCACTAGAGACTTTTGGAACATCTCCTAAAAACTGCAAATACACAGAATTTGTCAAACCAATGTTACTGAAGACAGGGCTACATCAGACCTGTACAAGGAAAAAACTAATAGCCATATTTCCTAAGATGCTAATTTATAATATGCCATGTCAGACTTTTCAGAATGCAAGAAAAGAATCAAACAAATGATTAATTAATTGATGTCATTAGTAATTCTATTTGACAGTTTACAAATTTTTTAAAAGCTGTTTTCTGAAGCTAATGACATGTTATCCAAAAGAATCTTCTACCAAGGAAATTCTAATTTGACAGAAGTACATTGTTGATTTTAGCCTTCAAACTGTTCATGAATGAGCTAAGGTGGTTAGTTTGAATCAGTGGTTGTTTCCAAACAACTACCACTTTAAAAATCCTCATCTTTGGTTAAATATTATGAGAATTACTTTGCTTCTTTAGGACATTTCAGTCATGGAGTCTTGAGCTGGAAGGTACCTCAGAAGTGGGCTAGGACAGCAAATAATACAGCAAGAATCTCCTTATATAATCCATGACAAGCAGACAGAAGAGGACAAAGAAAAACTTTAGTTCAATTTGTCTTAGAAAAATACGGTGGCTATTTCAGTAAATTAAAAAGCACACCACTGAGCTTTTCAAATTCTTCCAGGTTATTAAGTCTGTTTTAGAAATAATGGACCATTACCGCTTGCCTTCTCAACAGGTAAAGAAGGGACAATTGGGAGGGAAAATATTTGGGGCTCAAAAAAAAAAAACGTTTAAAAATTTTTAAAAGGAAATGATAGAGTCAGGTGAATAGAGTACTGGCCCTGGAGTCAGGAGGACCTGAGTTCAAATTCGGCCTCAGACACTTGACACTTACTAGCTATGTGACCTTGGGCAAGTCACTCAGCCAGGATTGCCCTGCCTTCCCCCCCTAAAAAAAAAAAAAAAAAAAAAAAAAGAAAAACCTGATGAACCACAAAACAATGTTGGTGGCCCTTGAATCTGAACTCATGTCTATCTTCAACAGTCCTTCTCTTTTCTACCTCTGCATTTCATAAACATAGTATAAAGGACACTTTCTAATTATCATGGAAGAGAACAGGAAAATTGGACAAATTGTCTAAGTAACTTGATACAATTTTAACTTAAGTTGATATAATTGTACAGATAAGGCTTTAGATGGAACAAAATTTAAGTTTTCTTTAAAAGGATTCTATTTCATTCTGAAAGACAACTTAGCTAGCCTTAGAGTCACAGAGCTCTGGGTATAAGTCCTGCCTCTAAAACACTATGTGACTATGGCATGTGGTTTCTGGTCTCAATGTCCGAGGCAACTCTATGAAGCTATAAGCCAGCAGTTCTCAACCTGTGGGTTATGTTCAATTTGTAACAAGGAAAATACATCCTGCATATCAGATATTTACATTATGATTCATGACAGTAGCAAAATTACAGTTATGAAGTAGCAATGAAAATAATTTTATGGTTGGGGGTTACTGCAACATGAGGAATTGTATTAAAGGGTCGCGGCATTAAGAAGGTTGAAAACCTCTGCTATAAGTGAAAAAATACTGCAGATCTATGTAAGTAGAATAATTTTCTATACAGACAAAATCAAAGATCTGAACCTCATCCCCCAACAATTATCTCTTTCTTTTTTGGTTTTGGTTGAGGCTTTGGGGGTGAGGGGCAGGGAGGCTTTTTGAGGTGGAGGCAAGTGGGGTTAAGTGACTTGTCCAGGGTCAAACAGCTAGTCAGTGTCTGAGGCCAGATGTGAACTCAGGTCCTCCTGACTCCAGGGTCAGTTCTCTATCCCCTTCAGCACCTAGCGTCCCCCAAAATCATCTCTTTCTGATGGTATGCCCTAACTCTTCCTTTGTACCTTCCTTCATACTCTATCATTTTTCCTTGAGTCCAAATAGTGAGAAGAGTAGGCAGTGGAAGGACGTGGAGATGTTAGAATTCCTTACCTGTCTACCCTTCCTACCAGACTTGGGAGCAAGAATCTGATCTTGTTTCTTATGCCTTTGGCTCTTTTTATATTCATAAAAGAAGAGAAATTCTTCACATAAAATAAGAGGGCTGAAATAGAAGATCTCTGAGGTCATTCCTGCCTATAAATCAAAAATAACTTAAATATATAAGCATGATGAGAGTCTAAAATTATAACACCTTCAAATATTAACATAAATCAGTCATTCCAAAAAGAGGCAACACTAAGCAGTGTGTTTAAAAGCCCATTTGAGATTGAATCAAACATACCTCGGTATTTGTCATGATAATACAAACATAGGGAGCTAATTTCCAAGGAAGAGCAATGTCTGCCTATTATAGTGTAATTCAAAGAACACTTAGATAGGTTTACAAATTGTTGCTTCAATTGTGTCCAACTCCTCATGAGCCCATTTGGGGTTTTCTTGGCAGAGATACTAGGGCGGTTTGCCATTTTGCCATTTACTTCTCCAATTCATTTCAAAGATGACAAAACTGAGGCAAATAGAGTAAAGTGACTTGCCCAGGACCACATGACTAGTAAGTGTCTGAGGATGGATTTGAACTCAGGTCTTCCTGATTCCAGACCTGGTGCTCTATCCACTTGACTTTGGAGTAGAGTTGAACAAATCCAGTCATTTCCAAGTAGCCAGAGACATTGCAGTATCTCAAACCAAGAAGTTACTCTATTTTTGTACAAAACTTGAGTTGATTTTATTTGCTTTTTGGAAGTTGAGGGGAATTTCTAGGTAGCAATACTATATTATAGGGACATAACTGTAAAATCTTCAGTGATACCAATGAAGTAAATTAGAACAAGTTGAAAATGTTCCACCTACTTAGATTGAAGCAGAAGCAATAAAGGGCATTATCAAATGACTCACCTTTAATATTTCTTCAACACAGTGTACTTCATTTGGGAAGGCCTGCTTGTTAAAAAAAAAAAAGGAAAAAGGCGTAAGAGCAGCACTCACTGTAATATCTGAATAAGCTAGTAGGAAAAGCATTAGCACCAATTCTCCACAGAACCTCAATACCCGAGTGTTGAGATCTTCATTCAGATAGGGAAAAACAAGATCCAAAGGGGTTCACACTTTAGCCAATACAAAAGAAAAAGGTATGTATCTCCAACTCCTATTCTTTTTTTGTTTTTACTAACCTACGTAACCCATGTCATATAATTTTAATGTACCAAACCCAAGGGAAAAAGTTGTTGAATTAAATGTAGTCAGAAAGTGCCCCATCAAGTGTCATGGAACTTTTCTTTTCTTTTCTTTTTTCCTTTTCTTTTTTTTTGGAGGGCAATTGTGGTTAAGTGACTTGCCCAAAGTCACACCACTAGTTAAGTGTGTCAAGTGTCTGAGGCCATATTTGAACTCCTAGCCTCCTGACTCCAGGGCTGGTGCTCTACTCACTGCACCACCTAGCCACCCCACAACTTTTCTATTAGTACTGGTCTCAACCTCTGAAAAACTCAAAGGGAAAGGAGCAGCTGACTCCCCAGTAATGCAGATGTACCTTCAAGAGCATTCCAACCGTGATTCAAGTAAGGTTCTGTAACCTTTCAAGTCTGAGATGGAATGCCAAAATGGCACTGTGAATAAATGAAGTTTATTCTCCATTCACATTTAAGTTCATCAAGTCAATCATTTGTATCATAATTTGACTGCATTACTAACTAAATCTAAATAGAGGCTGGTAAGATATTAAAAAGATGTGGGTAGAAATACCCATTACATAAAACAAAAGTAATCTCTAACCATTTTTAATCCTCAGCCTCTCAAGACTATATGCATGCATACACATACACCATTATGTGTGTGTGTATATATATATACATATATGCATATAAAAGTATAATCCCAACAGGTACTAGATTTACTTATTTATAAATTATATGCATGTGCTACTATACCAATAATTAAGTATCTTTTTATATATTTTATACATTTATACAAAAATATAAATTAAAAAAGAAGGGTTGATGGTCCTTCATTCTAAGAGGACCAATGAGCTCAGGACGGCCATGTTCTGATTTGGACTTGAAATGGATTTCAATCCACAGAGGCAGAGCTGTAAAAAGTCATAAGCTTCACTATCTCCTTTAGAGTCATTGGGAGTCCAGTGGCAAGATATAGGTCAGGACAACTGGAGATGGCCCAGGTTGCAGTGGGAGACTCTGGCCTTTTTAAGCTAAGGACTTTCCCAGGTCTCAGTCAGTCAGAGGCAACACCCATTCAGTATTTGAAGGCTAGGTAAGAAAAGTTAGTCTAGTTTGCCTCCACAAAAGATTCAATGTGGAAGAGTGGATGAGATGAGATAAAAACATAAAACAGCCCCGGGAGTTACCTGGGGTAGGGTGAGGTGGGTATGACACAGTAGGAACAGAAATTCAAAGAGGCCCAGGGATTGCCTAAAGGGAGTGTCCCTGGAGGAGATGGGATTCTAAACCAAGCCAAGATCATAAATCACTGTTCTTTTTATTGTCCAAGTGTGCCTCACTAACTAGCTAATGTAGCTCATGCTTCATTTAAGTCAAAGAAGTCCTCCCTAGGACCCATCTATTTGACCCCATTAGAGACAGACAGCATCTGATAACTCAGGATGGGGAGGGCCTTGGTCAGCTTTTTGTTTTGTTTTTTTAAAAAGATTTTTAACAAATGAATTCCCTCAACCTTCCTTTGCTCCACCAGAGAGTTTTCAATCTTTATTCAGGTTCTTATCTTTCTCTCTTCTTTCTTTCCAAAGCTAATTTCCCTTCTTACTAGTGTTAGAAATGACATTCAAAGAAATACCCTCTTCCTTTGACTCTCCCACCTCTCCTTTATAATAGCCCTTTATCTCAGTCTAATAATAAGCATGCCACATGTCCCCATTCTTCCTTTCCTGTCAAGAACAAACTTTTCCAATGGTAAAGCTCAACCCTTTGCCTTCCCTTCCTTAGCACCTAATCCCAATCCCAAGTCATCTGACTTGCTCATTATAATACAAAGCTCCATCTTTCCCAAAGTCAGCACAGCCAGTCTACAACTCCAATGATCTTTTTTTCAGTCTTAACACTTCTACATTTCAGTTTCTTCATTGGTAAAGGGACGTAAACATGTGATCTCCTAAGATCCCTTTCAAATCTTCTTACAGATAAGACAACTCTCGTACAAGCAGGCTAAGTGACAGCCAAGAACAATCAGAGCTGTGGTCCTAAAGATGAGGTCCAGTAATGATCATATTTGCATTTCCAGGCTTCCTTGTTCCCCTTAACTCCAGAACAAGAGTTCTTAACCTTTTTTTCTGTCACCAACCCCACTGAGAGTCTGATGAAGACATACCCCTGCTCAGAATGTTGATAAATGTATAAAATGAAAAACACAGAACTACAAAGGAAATCAATTATACTGAAATTCGATCATCAAAATATGAAGAAGGGAAAAAGTTCACAGACTGGAGATTAAGAAACTCTAACACTATAATCATATTTCAATAAGCTAAACATGACTACCTCTCTGGAATTCTCTACTCCTCAGTAGCCTTCTCACTGAGGAAGCTGCCACCTGCCCTGGGGCTTTCTCACCCTAGAAGACCACCTGGCCCTGTGTCCCTCTCCTCTGGCTGGTGGGTTCCTCCTTCAGCTTCCACTCTGAGTAGGTGTTTGGGCCAGCCATGCTCACTTTTTAAATTCATTTCCCAATTCACTTTTCTGTGTTCTTTTCTTCCATTAGTACATAATCCTTTAGAGGAGGGGGATCATTTTTATTTTTTGCTTATGTCTGTGGAAAGAATACAAGGAAGAGATTTTCAGACAAATGCTAGAGAGAGGAAAGACAGTAACCATGAAATGGATCAGTGGTGGGCTACATAGTCAGGGAAACTGTGGGATAGGAGCCTAACCATCAGTGACACCAACTGTAATTTGTACTGTTCTGGGAGTGAGGCACAGTGGGAAAATGGAATCCTCAGGACAAACTCTACTAGGGAGTAGGAGACATGGCCTAGAGCAGCGGTTCTCAACCTGTGGGTTATGTTCTATTTGTAACAATGAAAATACATCCTGCATATCAGATATTTACATTATGATTCATAACAGTAGCAAAATTACAGTTATGAAGTAGCAACAAAAATTATTTTATAGTTGGGGGTCACCACAACATGAGGAACTGTATTAAAGGGTGGTGGCATTAGCAAGGTTGAGAACCGCTGGTCTAGAAGTAAGAGTCTGGAATGAATACTTTGGAAGTTTGGATTGTACAAGGAATTCAGAGAAAAGACAGAGACCAGAAAATTACATGGGTCACAAATCAGAGAATTAGAGCCTAGAAAAGAGAGTAAAAAGTGATGGATAAAAGAAGAGAGTGACATGAATCCTTTTTGGAAATAGGCACAAAAAATGAAATGTAAAAAATAAATGAATACAACTAATTGAAGGAGAGGAGGGAAAGTGAGACCTCTAGCAAAACTCTAAAGGAAAAGGGGTAACAAATAAAAGGAAAATAACTGAAAGAAGATGTGTTTACAGCAGAAACGAGGGTTCGGGGCGGGGGGGGGGGGAACTAATACCAGAGATAAATGGAGGAAAATATAAATCTCTCATATTTTTAAATATGAATGGATTAAACAATTTAATAATTTTTTGAATGAGAGTTTGGATTAAAAAATCCCTACAAACTACTGCTTACATGAAAAATATTAAAAATCAAAGATGGGGGGTAGCTAGATGGTGCAGCGAATATAGCAACCGCCCTGGAGTCAGGAGGACCAGAGTTCAAATCCAGCCTCAGACACTTAACAGAAAACTAGCCATGTGACCTTGGGACAGTCACTTAACCCCAACTGTCCTGGTCTTTCCCCCTTACAAAAAAAAAAATCAAAGATAAACACAAAATATAACTTAGAAGGGGCGGCTAGGTGGCGCAGTGAATAGAGCAACGGCCCTGGAGTCAGGAGTACCTGAGTTCAAATCCAGCCTCAGACACTTAACACAAAAAACTAGCCGTGTAACCTTGGGCAAGTCACTTAACCCCAACTGCCCTCCAAAAAGCAAAAAAAAAAAAAA
>CM053601.1:21551269-21579898 GCA_028646575.1 Pseudocheirus occidentalis | reverse complement strand
TCCAAACGTTTTAGCATCCAAATTCATAAAGAAAGCATCTAAGTTACAAGAAGACATCCAGAGTAACACAACAGTGACAGGAAATCTCAATATCTCTCTAATAGTTTCGAATGAAAGAGAAACCAAAGGGAAAATATGGAACAGAATGAAGTGCTGGAAAATTCAGAGGTGAAAAGACTTTTGGCATTTTCTAAATGAGAAAGGAAAAGAATTTATTTCTCGGCACCATGTGGAACTTTTATAAAAAGTGACCATGTATAAAGAGCACAAAGATATTACAAACAAATGTAAAAAGCTAGAAACTGCTAATATGCCATTTATAGGCTGTAAGGCAATAAAAATAGTCATTGGCTCAGGGACCAAAAACAAAAGATACAGAGACAAACAGAAACTTCATAACGAAATCTTAAATAAGGAGTAGTCCAAAAAGAAATCATAGAAACAATTACTAACTATGTAAAAGAAAATGTTAACGATAAAACCACATATCAAAATTTCTGAAATGCAATGAAAGCAGTCCTGGGGGTGAGTTGCAGGGGAAGGGAATCATATTCTTACAAACATATATCAACAAATTAGAAAAAGTGTCTTAAGGAATTGAATATGCAGATTTAAAAATTAGAAAACCAACAAATGAACAAACCAGAAATATGCAACAAAGAATGGATATTAAAAATCAGAGGGGAAATAGATAAACTGGAAAGGGGGAGGGATGGGAAGCCATAGAAATGATCAAACAGCTGGCTCTATGAAAAGACTAATAAAATTGATAAACTCACAGCTAATCAAAAATGAGCAGAAAATCAAATCGATAAAATAGCAAATAAACAAGGTGAAGTCACAGCAAAACCAAATAAAAATGTTTAAAAAAAACAACTTGTCATACAGTTATATGCTAACAAAACAGATCACCAATAAAGAGATAAAAGAAATACTTTCAAAACTATATAAAATATCAGAAAGAGATCTTAAAGAACTCAATCTCAGGAAAAGAAATCAACATGGCTGTGAAAGAAAAAAATTCCTGCTCTTTTTGGGATTCATAGGCAAATTATTCTCAAAAACTGAGGGGAAAAAGCCCCCTACCAGAATCCTATAGTCCTGATCCTAAGCCAGGGAAAGAAAACACAGAGGAAAACTATAGGCCAATATCATTAACAAACACTGACTGAAAAAATTTAAACACAATTCTCCCAAACAGACTACAGTAATTTACCCCCCAAGATTCATTCATTATGATCAAGTGGGATTTATATCAGGGATAAAAGGATGGTTTAACTAGGAAAACCATCAACACAATTAATTATATTAAAAATCAAAACAATTCAAAACCACATGATTATCTACTTTGTGTTAAAAATTCTACAAAGTCTAGGCAGAGAGGTACCTTTTATAATATCACAAAAGTCATCTCTCTAAAGAAAGCCAAAAGCAAGTATCATACATAATAGGAACACACTAAAACCTTTTCCAGTAAATACAGGACTGAAGCAAGGATGTTCTCTCCACTGTTATTTAATATAGTTCCAGAAATGCTAACAACAACAAGAAAAGAAAAGAGAAAGATAATAATAAGAAAATGAACTAAAAAATAAAAATAGGTAAAGAGATAAAATTATCCCTATTTGCTTAGAATATGATGGCTTAATTATAAAATCCTAGATTATCAGCAAAGATACAAATGGAGACAAGTAGTATGCTCAGCAAAGTGGCAGGATACAAAATAAAGTCCCCAAAATGAATAGCATTTCTATATAATAATTTTTTAAAAAAGAAAAATAGGGAAATTACATAAAATATCTAGAGATCTGCCTAGTAAAGCATTCAAAAGACTAGTAGTAGATTCAGTTACAAAGCACTCCTTAAAGAAAAAAAAAAAACAAAACACAAAGACCTTACAATAGCTAAAGCATATATTACTCATGGCTAGCCTGAGTCAATACATAAGAATGACAATGCTATCAAATTTCATTTGCACTTTTAATGCTCTACCTATGACATTACCAAGCTTTCCAGAGCTTGATAAAATTATAAAAAAACGAATCTGGAAAACAAAAAAGATCTGGAATATCAAGTGAAATAATGAAAAGAAGTAGCAACCACTTAGTATTAATTAAAACCAGAGAGGGAAATGGAGCAATCTAGGAAAGGGACAATCAGAACCCAGAGAACTCAATAACCTACTTTTTGATAAAAGTAGAAAATGTAAATTAGCTAGAAAAAAAAACTCCTTATTTTATAAACACTGCTGGGAAACCTGGAAACCAGTCTGGCACAAAGTATATTTGGATCAACCCCTTACTACTACATTCCACAATACGTTCTAAATGTCGATATAAATTTACTTAATATTAAACATCATACTACAAAAGAAAATTAGAAGGGAAGTAGATCATATAACTCTTATTGCTATGGGTGGAATATATATTTTTCAAGCAAGAAACACAAGCAATCACAAAAGATAATTTAATTAACTTTGTTTACTTGAAACTGAAAAGTTTCTGCACAAACAAAATTAATGCACATGTGATAAGGAAAGTGATCAAATGAGGGAAAAAAGCTATGTGTCCAATTTCTCTATAAGTAATCTTTGTATCAAATGTCTTTTATATCCAACACAGTTAACATTATAAACAGTTACTATATAAAACTAACAGCCATTTCCCAATAGATAAATGGTCAAAGGACATAAATAAATATTTCTCAAAAGAACTACAATATATTTGCAACAACAGGAAAGAATGCTCCAAATAATAAGAAAAATGCAAATCAAAATTACCTTGAGGCTTTACCTCACATCCTGCAAACTGGCAAAAATGACAAAAAATATGGCAACAGTCAACGTTGAAGGGATTATGGAAAGACAGGCACATTAATATGTTGCTGGTGGAACTGTGAGGTGGTAAAGTCATTCTGAAATGTCCCTATCCTTTGAACCAGAGACTCCATTACTAGACTTATGCCCCAAGGAAGCCATTGATAAGACAAAAGTCCCCATATCTATAGCAGCACTTTTTGTGATAGTTGAGAACTGGAAACCAAGTAGATGCCCATCAGTTGGGGAATGACTAAACAATCTGGAGCACGTGAATGTAATGGATTATTATTGTGCTGTAAGAGATTCTGGATGTGATGAACATAGAGAAAGGTGGAACGTTAGATATGACATACTACAACAACATAAACAGGAAGAATAATTACACACCAAAAAAATCAAAAGTAAATGCAATGACATTATAAAGATCTAGAAGGACTAGAATGAAGAAATATGAGAATCCTACCCCTTAGTGGAGGGGGAGTCCACAGGTGTTATCCATATTGTTTTCAGATTTTTTTCAGAGTATTGATGAGTTGTGCTGATCTTAAAAAAATACAATTGAACAAAATAATTCCTATCAACTTATTAGCACTTGCTAAGAACATGTCATGTATTAATTTCAGTTCTTAACCAGTCTTGTGAATTTTGACTATCAATAATTGAGGTGAAAATTCCCAATATTCTAAACGTTCCATCTTTGAGGAAAGATCAGATGAAGTTCCATTGAGTTATCACAGAAATTAGTGATTTAGTAGACTTAATAAGGAAATGGCAGTCTCCCTATTCAAACTGTAAAAACAAGCTGGGGCAATTTTATACATACATACACACACACACACACACACGCAAGATTTCTTCAAATAATCTAACTTCCACTTCATTTTTCCCTGTTATCTCAGCCCTATCACCTAGTCTATGGTCAAAGAAAAATGTTGTACAATCCCCTGGAGAGAAATTTACTTTTTCTTCTTACAGAATGAGTTAGCAACACTGTAAAGAGAATTTCACAACAGCCTAGATTTGAAATAGAATACCACTGTAGGGGGGATTTTTATATTGTAGCTTGATCTTATTTTCCCCAAAAATCTACACAAACACAAAAACTAAAAAGGCCTAGTTGTGAGTCCTCTTGCCCAAGTCACATGGGGTTTGTTTTTCAAACCCAACAGGATTGAGAAAGTCATATTAAATGTACTGCTATTTCTCCTTTGTGTATATGTGTTATCTGTCCAATTTAACTGCCAAGTGCAGAGTCCAAAAGACGCTTTAATTCCATCTTCCTGTGACGCCCAGCACATTTTTCTGAAGCTAATATAAACTAAGAACAAAACAGGCCCCAGACAGAAGTCATTAACCATTTTCTGGAGCAGGAAGCTAAAGTCCTAAGTATACAGTAAACCATTTAATCCGCGCTTTGTCTAAAGAGATAGAAAGATTTTGTTGTGACCTTATTCCAAAGGTAATCCCAGAGCAGTCTGCTCCTTTAATGTTGTCTCCTAGCATTGATTAAAAAAAAAAAACACACCACAAACCCAAAAGTGGTAGGCTAGAAGTATATAATACCCTAAGGAAATGATCTGGCAGCTCCGTAGATGCCCTAGGGTTTACTGATACTATAACAAACACAGATGATAAATGAGAAATAAATATGGCTCCACCCTATCCATTGTCTAGCTCTGCATTTTGCAGATGTTAAAAACGACATCTAAATAGAATGCCTAAAACATATTCTATGAAAGGGCAGAGTTTGAGTAGCTTTAGTTAGCAGGGATAACAGTCACTTATTATAGCAAAGTAAGGATACTCCAGGAGCCCATACTTGTACCCCCCATTACCATAAATAACACAATCAGTGGGATATGGTAATAACTTTAAAATTTTGTTACACTGTTTTTATGAGAATAGCATTTTACCCTCAAAAGGTAACACTGGTCTTGGTGTAGATGGGAATTAGGATGTTGGCTAAGCTGGTTTTATAAACAACCTGTCCCAGGGCTGGAATCCATTTATTAAGGGCCTATCTGGCAGGCGCTGCACTTGGACCAAATGAAATCACTTTAAACAAATATGTAAAATCTACCAGTTTTTCCTAAACAACAAGGTTTATGTATAAATTTGCAATCTAGAAAAAGATTTTTGTTGAGTTTCTGTTAATATAATTTTATTATCACGCTTCATTGAGGATCACTCTTCTGAAAAATTCCAAGAGTTAATCTGACATAGATTTTATGCTACCTTTAAGAGACAGGATTCATCCTCATCCCCTTATCTCCTACCCTCCCCCACAAAGGAAATTCAAATTATATGTCACACTCAGATGCACCTGTGTCCCTCCCGCCTATTTCATACACCTGCATGTGGCCCATGGGAAAACCCTTTCAGAGACTGCTGCCGTGCTAGTTTGAAGTTTCTCTCTGACCAGGCAGGGATGAAAAAAAAAAAAGTTAATCCTACACAAAGTTCAGTTCTTTAATGGAAATGCTGCCAGATTCCCTGCAAGAAGGAAGCAGTGTGGTATTTTCAGGATCAATGGGCATTAGCATCAGGTGGATTTAGGTAAAATTTCACCTGATATTATCAAATAGCTATGTTTTACTATCTTAATTAGACAAAATTTTAAAAGGCTTCTCAACATCCAACAAATACTTATTTTTCTTAATAAAAAACTCTATTAGCTTTGACATTATATCAACTGCATGGGCCTTAATTCACTAAAACATTTTCCTGAAGACACGATAATTTCCTAAATTCAGTCAACTTCTGCACTTCTTACCTGAGGACCCAAAATGTATAAAGCAAATGTACAATACAAAGTCAAGCATGGTACAACTTTAAAACACTGTATGTCTCAAACTGACCAGAAATAGCTACAGTTCGACTGTTTAAAAACATTTCTCTCTATTCCCTGTATCCCCAGAACCTCACATAGTACTTTGCATAAAGGAAGTTCTTAATAAATGCCATTTTACTGATAGATTTTATGGATTTTTAGCCTTAGAAAGTTGGACAATTTCTCATTACTTTTTAGGTAAGGGAAGATCAAGGAACTGTACTCACCCCTAAACATCCAATAATCATGCAACTAAAAATTCAGATCCCCAAAATGGCTAATTGACAATGATTAATTAATATTATCAAAATAAATTATACATCACAGAATCGTGTATCATACTGTAGTACAACTTAGTACTAGGAAGCCTAAAATTATAAGGCTAGAAGGTATCTTAAGCAATCATGAATGCAACTTTCAATTAAGTCCACACTGAAATCTTCCGGAGGGCTAAAATCTGCTCTTTTAAAGACCTCTAGAAAAAGAGACTTCAATCTCTACACACAACCTCCTTTAAAGTTAAGTGCCAAAAATAACAAAGACCAGGAAAAATCTGCACAGGCTGATAAATAGGGGCCACTACCACTTAACTTTTCCTGTCCTGGATCAGGCAGGACTGGGCAATCGCAGTTTTAAGAAAGAAGAAATCTCTCCAACTTATATTTTTCTTTAATAATCAATATTTGCTAAATATTACTAAAGCTCATGTTTTTAAATGATCTTAAAAATACACTGATCAAAAGCAAAATCAATTTTCTAATATATTTTAAAAACAATTATACCTACAGTCACTTCTCATCCCCAATAAAAATAACATCCTTGAAAATCTCAAGAGGTGAGGCTTGAAGCCTTTTTTAAAAAAGTCTCTAATGGCAGCCCAAAAGAGGAATAACCACACCACCTGTCAATTATCTATCAAATTTATGCAAGGGAGGGAAGATGGGAGGAGCAGGTGATACTTTAGGATTAATTCTTACATCTTTACAAGTTCTTTTGTTCTGCGCGTGGCACTGAGATAATTCTCAGTCTCTTCTTCAGATGCCATCTCCAAACAGGAAAGATGAATGGGAGGAGAAAAAGAAAAGAGGAAGGGCAGGAAAGGGAGAAGGGTTAGAAGCATTTGTTATTTTTAGCCATTTTCCCATTCTACCTTATTTAATACTCTCCATTAGCTACCCTAAACTAAATACCAAGTTGCTCCTGAGGCCACAATTGAACACTGATCCCACAGCACGGCCATACGATGGGGCACACTTACCTCTGTGAACATGTCTTATTGCCTTCCTACATGGCAATAGAGATTCCCTGATTTCATACATTCCCTTGTCAGCCCTAATCAGTGTCAATGGGTCAGTGTCTTTTGTGCTCGGGTGTGCTGGAGTGGAAGCCCTGATAGGAAAGGTCTTTTCATCTCTTCCCTTGCACTGAGCCATGAGAAGCAGAAAGTGCTCCCAGGCATGACTAGCTCCCCTGGCTCTGCTCCTAAAAATGCTCTCTCAAGTACATGGTTGCTTAGCAATATTTGCCTTCCCTCTGTACATGTGAAATTGGCAACATCTGTCCCTTAGGCAGTTTTGACTTGCACAAGCACCGTGTGGGTAAAGTTTAAAAACATACAAAACATGTGGCCTTTTGGAAGGGAGGTCTACTGCCCCAAATGGCCATCAGTGAATGACCCCTGCTATGTATATGTTATGATCTTTACAGAATGTCAGATTCCTGGAGTAAAGCAACAGGAAACCAAACCAAACAAAAAAATTATTCAAACAACCACTGGGGAGCTCCTATTAAATCTCAAATAACAAGTCATTTCTGCTTTTATATGTTTATACTTGCACTGTTGGAAATTAAAATCCAATTTTATTAACATTACAAATTGTATTTTTAAAATCCATTATTTTCATTGGAATGAAAAGTCTTTATAAGGAAATATGCATGGATATGGCATGATTTCTACGGATGAATTAAAGAAATGTAAAACAATTCACTCATCGAATATTAAGTCTGTTATTAATATGCTTACATCCCCAAATTGAGGAAAGCTACCTATAAAGAGCTAAAGGGCAAGAGTTGTATGAAAAACAGATTTTTAAACAATCCATTTACCCCCAATATAGCATTCTTAAATTCAGTATCAAAAAAATCCTTTGAAATTATCTGCAAAACCCAGCGGAGAAGTGAAAAAGAAAACTTTTTATATAAATAAAGCAAGGTTTAAATGGGAAAGAATTAATTGCTCATAAGAAAAATTGTAATGTAATAAAATGTAAAAAAAATAATTAAAATTGCAATAATACATAAATCAGGAGTGTGGAGGAATGGCTTACAGTCACTTTTCTCATCTGTAAAAGAAGAGCTTTGAACTTGGTAGTCTCTGGTGTAAATCTGTGATCCTGTGAAATTAATTCAGTGTCATAACAATCAAATCATGGAAGTTTTTAATATAACTAAGTATAACTAAAAATTATTTTTTAAATTGATATAAAAAAGGCAGGTCTGATGTCAAGATTCTCCAGGGAAAATAGTGAGAAACATTGGGATGGAAGGGCGCTTTTTACAAGATCCCAAAATACACTATAAAGTAGCAATCATTGGAATAATTTGGTACCAGCAAAAAACACAGAAAAGCTGATCATGGAACAGATTAAGTAAAAGGGATTTAGAAGTAATTAAGAACTGCTATATAATGTTGGATAAAGTCAAACACACAAGCTACTCGGGACACAACCACTGTGACAAAAACTACTGGGAAAGGAGAAATTAGAAATTTTAGCCTTATCACATGTGAGATCCAAATGGGTACATGTTACAGGTATAAAAAGGTCACATTATAAATAAATTTGAGAAGAAAGATGCCTTTAACAACTGCAGGTGGGGAAGTGCTTTTAATGAAACTAAATAAAGAAGGACAAGTGATAAAATGAATGTTTTTAATTACATAAAATTGAAAAGCTCCTGCACAAACAAAAATCAATTAAAATCTGAAGAAAAACTGTTAACAGAGACAGGAAAAGTTTCTCTAATAAAGTCTGATACCCAAGATATATAGGGAACTGACTGAACTATAAAAGAATACGATCCATTTCCCAACATATAAATGAACAAAAGGATATAAACAAGTAGTTCTCAAAAGAAGAAATTCAAGTTACTGACAACCATATGAAAAATACTTCCAATCACTAATAATAAGAGAAATGCAAAATAACTAAACTCTTGAGATTCTAATCTCACATACATCAAACCGGCAAATATGGTAGCTAAGTGATTCAATACATAGTGTTGAACTTGGAATCAGAAAGAGAGTTTGTAACTGTTGTCTTCAGATCCTCAAATCACTCCTCCATCCTTTCTCAATTAATTCAATACCTGGCTTAGATTTTTTTTCTCCTCCCCATGCCTTCATACTAGGGTACTTCACATACTGATCCTCCCTCAAATGCCCTATCCACTCATTTTTTTTAACTTACTTGCTTCCCATGAGCTATAACTCTATCCCACCTTAGCCATACAAAAAGGTCATAATCTTGATCCTGCCATTGCTCACAAATGTTCATCCTGCATATTCAAGAATTCTCAAATCCCCCATCTGACAATAATCTATTGGTTTTTCACCTCTCCCTCTGCCTTCCCTTGCATAACTCTACTCTTCATCCTCTTCTCTAATCTCTAGACCCCTCAATTCTTTCCCAGCACTAGTCACTTTCTCCTCCTTTCCCCATCTTGACCCCATTGATGAACCAATTTAATTATATATTGTACTTCTCTCTTGACTCCCTACCCCCATTACCAAACATGATAAGAAAAGCCTCCATCTTGGATCTTTCCCACTGTTCTTTACCTTCATGCCTACACTCATGCTACTCAATGAAGACTGAGAAAATGACACAACCGTTCTGACTAGGTCCATTACAAATTTATGTTATATAACCTCAACTGGGTTCTCATTGCTGCTAGGCAATCCTACTATACCTCCCTTATCAACTCACTCTACCCCTACCCATATTTCGTCTTTCCCTGTTAAAGTGTAAGCTCCTTGAGGACAGGAACTATCTTTTGCTTTTCTTCATATCTCTAGCATTTTGTACAGGGCCTGGAATATATGTTTAAATTCTTTACTGCTTAACAACAACCTTCTGAAACCATTCTATAAGGGAAGCAATAGAGACCGAGGGTTTAGCCCAGAATCATACAGCTACGGAAGTGGTAGAATCAGACTTAAATATAAATCTTCTGGGGCAGCTAGGTGGTGCAGTATATAGAGCAATGGCCTTGTCAAGTCAGGAGGACTTGAGTTGTTCAAATTTGGCCTTAGACACTTAACACAAAACTAGCCATGTGACCTTGGGCAAGTCACTTAACCCCAATTACCCTATGTTCCCCCCTCCAAAATAAAAGCGCGCGCGCACACACACACACATACACATACACACACACACACACAATGGATCTTCTGATCCCAAGTTCAGGGCTATTTCCTCTATACCACTAGACCCTATCCCATCCGTATTCTGTTTCTGAAATGTGAAGTTTAAGACACTAGAATATATCCAGTTCAGAATGGTTGTCTTGCTGTTCCTCACACTGCACTCCATCCTTTCCACTGATTGGCTCCCATTTCTGGAAAATGCCCTCATTCCTAAATGCTACTTCTTGGAATCCTTGGTTTGCTTCAGAGCTTAGTTCCAGAACTATGCTGTACAGGGGGCTTTAAAGGTCCTCTCATCTGCTATCCTTACCCTCTAGACATTTTGTACATACTTATAGACAGGATATAAGTTACTGAAGTTTTCAATGCACTAAGACTTTTGGTACACCTTGTAGATGTGTGTGCTACCTCCTCATTAGAATATACCAAATAATCGATCAGTATTTATTATATGACCAGCACTGGGCTAAAGCTGGAGAAAAACACAAAGTACAAAACAACAAAAACAAGTATTTATCGAGCTAAGTTCTGAAGCAAACCAAGGATTCCAAGAAGTTGCATTTATGTGCTGGGCCCTGAGCTAAGGCTTGGAAATATGAATAGAAGCTTTAAAAATGTCAGTCTCTGCTGTCAAGGACATTATATTCTAATGGGGGAACACAACACATAATTGAAGGGGGAGGAGAGAAGTGAAGAAAGAAGGACATTTCAAGCTGGTGTCCCATAGGGATCCCATAGGTATCTCAAAATTTAATATCCAAACAGTAGCTTTCCCTGGACCCGGAAAATCACAGAAAGTACAGACTGCCCACCCTTTCCTCTCTGACCTTTCTTCTCCTACCCATTTGCCTCTGAATCCTTCTTTTCCCCTCTTCCTCATCACCCATCCCCATCCCTGAGGTGCCATATGTGAGACTATTCTCTGTTTGGTATTCTGTTCCATACAGACCAGACTTTCCTTTCTCTATGTCATTTTCTCCCATTTCCCATGTCTTGGCTCATGCTCTCCAATGCACTGGATTATTTTTTTTTCCTTCCCAATATCTACCAGGTGGAAATATTCTGTGCTCTAAAATCCAAGTCAGCTAACAGTCTTCTCTCAGACATCTCCTTTGATCCCCTTGCTGTTTGTCTTAATCTCTTCTTGGTATTTTGTATGTGGCCTATCCTTACTAGATTTTAAGCTTAAAAACCAGTCTGTCATCTGTTCTTCGCATTGTCAGGACCTAAAACTTATTTTATACATGGTATAAGATTTTAAACAGGCGGGGCAGCTAGATGGCTCAGTGAACAGACCACTGGCCCTGGAGTCAGGAGGACCTAAGTTCAAATCCAGCCTGAGACACTTAAAATGTACTAGCCATGTGACCTTGGGCAAGTCACTTAACCCCAACTGCCCTGATTTCCCCCTTCCAAAAAGTAAAAACAAAAAAAAGAAAAAAAAAAGATTTTAAACAGGTAGCTAGGTGGTGCCACAGTGGGTAGAGCACCAGGCCCGCAGTCAGGAAAACTCATCTTCCTGAGTTCAAACTCGGTCAAGACAGTTACTAACTGGGTGACCACAGGCAAGTCACTTAACCCTGTTTGCCTCAGTTCTTCCTACATAAAATGAGCTCAAGAAGGAAACAGCAAACCACTCCAGTATCTTTGCCAAGAAAACTTCAAATGGGTCACGAAGAGTCAGATAGAACTGAACAACAACACAAGATATTTAAAGTTCCATATCTGGCACCTCTTGGTCTACAATGAGAAAAGCAAATATCCCTGCCCTCAAATAAACAGCTTTTGTTATAGTATTAAGTAGTGAAGACTGTGGAAACCAGTTAAGCTGGCCAAGTTTTTAAACTGTACTAGACTTTTTGCTGAGCACAAAGTACAGAGTTTCTTTCTCTCTCACCCCCTTTCCCACAAATTGTATATAAACTCTCTTCTGGAAGATAATTTACAGTTGCTAAAACCAGTTTAATCCGAGTGACCCTTAGGTAACCCTTAAGTTGGTGTTTGTCTTCAGTTTTCATTTCATGATAGCATAGTTAAATTGAAACCTAATGGAAAAATTTTAATCAGATAGTTATCCTGACCTCTCCCAGAAGGAAAGCCTTTTTTTTTTCTGGGACTTCAATCCTTTAAGAGCTGGGAATCACTTGCTAATGCTAGAAAGGAAGGGAATTTAACAATACCACACGGAACCATACTGCATGAGCTGAATCAATGTACTTGTTAAAATCTATATGGGAAAGAAAATAGGAATAGTAGGGTGAAAATGTTTATTTCAAAGTAAAATCATAATTTTGTGTCAGTTGATACTCTGGGTCCTTCAAGAAATAACATCTTGGGGTGGCTAGGTGGCAAAGCGAATAGAGCACCAGCCCTGGAATCAAAAGGATCTGAGTTCAAATCTGACCTCAGACACTTTACACACTCACACACACACACACACACACACACACACACACACACACACACACACACACAAAACTAGCCATATGACCTTGGGCAAGTCACTTAACTCCAATTGCCCTCCTTTCCCCTCCAAAAAAAAAGAAAAAAAAAAGAAATGACATCTTCCTGCTTGACCAACTTACCTTTAGGCAATCTTGTCTTTTGTTTACTTTTTTTTTATTTTTAATTTTTTTTCCTGTTTCTTAACATCACGAGATATCCCATGGTATCTTTCCCCCTCCTTTCTACCTCCCTGAGAGCCATCCTACATGATAAATAGTATTTTTTAAAGAGAAAAAAAAGTCAGTGATGGATCAATACATTGAAAGTGTGGAAACGTGCAACGTGTAACACCTGTGGACCTTCCACCTCCACAAACGGGTTAAGTTGGGGGCGATTTCTTATATCTCTTTATTTGAGTCCCATTTGATAACTTTGTTGCATTTACTTTTACTTTGTTGGTGTCTTGCTACTCTTTGCATTTACATTGTTGTTGGTATTGTATATACTGTTTCCTTGGCTCTGCTTACTTCACTCTGATCAGTTTAGAGATCTTTCCATGCTTCTCTGATCATCACACACATTTCTTACCGCTCAGCAATATTCCATTATACACAGTGTGTTTAGCCATTCCCTATTTGATGGGCATCTACTTTTTTTCCCAATTGTTAATTATTACAAAAAGTGCCCCTCCAAATATTTCAGAATACATGGGACCTTTTTTCATACTGATGGCTTCTTTGGGGAATAAACACAGTTACAAAGTCTATATGAAAGCTTTAGTTACTTTATTTGCAGAATTCTAAATGCATGGACAATGTAAAAAAAAAAATGTACCCAATGATAGAAAACTATTACATGAAGTTTAGCAGGTAAAATAACTTATGCCATTAAATAATGATGGGTTTGGAGAACAGACTCTAATCCAGGGGTGGGGAACCTGTGGCCTCAAGACCACATGTGGCCCTCTAGGTACTCAAGTGCAACTCATTTAAGGATACCACAACAGCATCAATTGAATCAATGAATAAATCATTTTCGCTGTAAAGTTTGGATTCAATCAAAGGGTCACACTTGAGGACCTAGAATAACACATGTGGCCTTGAGGCCACAGGTTCCCCACTCCTGCACATATCTTCAGATTTCAAGAGACTTTAATCCCAGGGAAACAAATCTATATTCGAGACTTTTAAAAATAACTTGCTCTTTCATAGTGGAAGAAAAGAAAAAGGGGGAGGGAGTGAGAGTTTACAAAATCCAACTATACACACATTCAGAGTTATAGCAAAGAGTTTTTTCTCTCTGACTTGGTTTATAACAAGTTAATATATGAAAGGAAACAATGCTCCTTCCAACTACTTTCTAGAAATTCCTCCATAAGTCAGTTTTTATCCCCATCACTCCTACTCTCTTCTCAAATAACAAGTCACCCCTATAACAGGAAAGCTGAACTCTTCAGGAAAGAACCCCAGGGTCAGTGGTGGGAAAGAGAGGACTCCCCCTGCCCAGTTTCCCTAGCACCCGGGATCTTTGAAGAAGTCTAATCCCTCTGCAATCAATAACATCTGGTTGGGTGCTGTTAGATCACAGCAAGGGACAGATCTAACTCCATAAGCAGGACTAGCTGAGAAGGAGAGTCCAGGTTAAAATCCTAAGTCAAGCTACCAGGAGGAGCTAAACCCTAGGAATTCCTGAAAACTGCAGAGCTGAGTCTTAGCCACTGCACTCTGGCCCTGGCCAACATAATATAAGAGCAGGGGAGGGAGCAGAGCTGTGGAGATACATCTAAGTATTCCCACCTCCCACTAATTCTTTGGTCCAACAAAACTGGCCTCTTTCCATTTCTTCAAACAAGTTATTTCTTCTCCTGACTCCAGGCATTTCCACTGGCTGTCCTCTATGCTTGGAATGCTCTCTCTCCTTAAGTCTATCCCTTGGCTTTTCTGGCTTCCTTCTAGATAAAGCCCTTCCCACTCAGTTGAAATCACCTTATATACAGCTTATTTCTATATAACTGTTTGCATGTTCTCTCCCCCATTAGACCATGAGCTCCTAGGGAAAAATGATCTCTACATTTCTTTGGATGGTACAGGACTCAATGCCTACTACACCAAAGGTCTTAATAAATTTACTGACTGAATTACTGCAAATATAGGTGGTCCAAAGAACCCTAGAAAAACATGCACACTGGGCTTCTCAAAGAGACCATGAGTTGAGAAAGTGCTAACATTCAGAATGGAGGGATGACAATGGAGCAGAGCTTCAGTGTTCTAAAATCTGCACAAGTCCCAGATGCAGCTGAACAAGACACAGGAGGATTGGGGAGTGCTTTTGTTTTGTTTCAACAGTATTAGGAAAACAAAGAAGGGGTGGGGGGGAGGAATACAGTATGCAAGAGAGGGAGAGGAAACAGAAGGACTTACTCCTTCACAAAAGATGAAGACCAAACAAAGAGGAATGAGTGGGTGGAAGAAGCATTACATATTTAGGGCCAAGTGAATCATACAGATGAAGGGAGAACACACACACACACACACACACACACACACACACACATTACTAGAGCATATTGCAGAAATACATTATGCTCAGAAAAAAAAAAGAAAGGGCAGGTATCATTTAAGAGAGACAGTAAAATTGGTGAGATATCTAATAAGCAAAAACAACAATACCCTCCAACTCTGGAAAGGGTAACGTGAAGTGGGAATTAAAAGAAAAGAAACGTTAAAGCAGTAGAATAAAATAACATATTCTCCTCCCTCAAAAATAATTATTTCACCATATTCTCAAAAGGAACAAAATAATTTTCTTGAGTTTTACAGGTTACCTTCTGACCTGCCTTATATTTATGACTAATTTCCAAACGAGACCAACCCCCAATGGACTTCTCTTTTTGGCTAAATAAGACTTAATAGAAATGGTAACGGAAAAGAGGCGCTGAATAGCATGTTGGACTCAAAATCCCCTTGTGTCATTTAATAATAGCTATGTGAAGCTGAACTTAATCTTTTAAACTCTCTGGGCCTCAGTTTCTTCATCTGGAAAATTAAAGAATTAAACTAGATGATACCAGGATAATGAGTTGTTTTCTTTTTAAAGTTTGCATTTATTCCCAATTTGATAGTGATATTGATCAACTCTCTAAAAGCTTTCCTCTCAAAAGACTTCTGTCCTGCTGTTCTTCCTTTTATGTTCCAATCCTCATATGTACAAAGTTCCTCTACCCCTCAAACCAGGATTCTAAGTGCAAAACCATCTGTAAAATTCTTTTTTTATCATCAGTGATTCCTCTCAAGCCTGTGTTCTCCACTATGACAACCACCACCATGAGACCAAGCCACATACAAGCCTACTGCCCCATGCTTTGAACAGTCCCCTCTGTCCACAAAGCACAAAGGACCCAGGGAATTCCACTTACCTCCGAGGATTCTGGAGGCATTTTCAACTTAGAGAGTTTGGCTTTGGCAGTCCCTTTAAAATCTGGTATTTTCTCATAGGAATGTCCATGGTAATCCTCAGGCAGTGACTTCAGTTCAGGTGATTCACTTGGTGCCTGATCTTGACCATCCATGGGCCGAACATACGCCGTAGGCTTCTGCTGCATGGCCATGGTTTTTGAGGGCAGGGAGGGAGGGGGGAACGTTTGAGGAGGAGGCTGGGAAGTTGGTATCCCTAAGCTAGGGACTAGAGCCAAACTATGAGGCAGTGTCTCTTCCTCTTTAGACTCTAGTGCTAGGTGCATGGGAGATTTAGCTTGGACACAGCCCTTACTACCTTTGCTGCTTCCTAGCATCCTGGACCCAGCTGGTTGGTTGGAATGTCGAGATGCCAACGGTGCAACTGAGGAAGACAATGCAGATGACAAGACAGAACCTTCCATCTCTAGGGCTGAGCCTGAAAGCTCAATACAGGGGATTCCTTCTGGCCGATGCTCATCTTTCTTGTTCTGACTCCTACGCTGACGATCCTGACCACTGTAGTACTTCCCTTGGTGCTGAATGCTGGACATACCATCACTTTTGACACGTAAACTCAAGGCTGGTTCCATTCTTGACTGAGTTGGTTTTGGACAATGAGAAGGGATGTAAATAGAAGGCCCAGAAGCAGGAGTATTAATAGGTTGGTGATGGCCACTACTGAAAAATTTTAACTGTGGAATACTATTAGTCTTCTCAGGATAAAATAAACATCTAGATTTTCCTTGTGGGGTTAAAGGGATGCTACTTTCTTCAGGGATACCAAAGAGATTCGGGTTTTTGGTACTGATCAATTCCTTGACTTCTTCATAATTACCCAATGTATTCTGAATCCTACTGGACAACTCATCTCCTTTGCTAGTCTGAAAGAAAATTAAGTAGAAAAGTGTCACAATTAAAAACTCCTGGACCCAGAAATCTCACTGAATTTTCATAACGGCATTTCATTTTGTGATACCAAAGAACCAGAATAAAAACAAGCTATATATTGTCTGGGCCATGGCTAAAACAACTGTAGCACAGGAATGTAATGGAAATGTATTCCTGTTAGAAATAATGGATTTAAGGAATTCAGAAATTCAGGGAGAAATTTCACTCACTAAGTGAAGTAAACAGAAGAAAGCAAATGACAAACATGATGCAAAGTGATCAACCAAAAGGCCCTGCATACCATGTAATTTTAAGGACCAAGCCTAGCCCTGAAGAGACAACTACTTCCCTGACTTCTTTGCAGAGGTGGGAGACCCTTCACATGGCATATGCAATCAAACTTGGCTGATCTGTTGGTTAATTCTACTGAATTATTTTCCCCCCTCTATCTTTATTTGTTGTTAAGAAACAAGGGGATGGTTCTCTGAATAGGGAAGGAAAAATTAAAAGGAAATAATGGAAAAGAAAGGAAAATTACATGACCTTTCCGGCCAAAGTTATCAGAGCATGACTGCTCCCAGTTCCATGACTTCTAGAATCTTATTCACGTAGTATGCAGTTTTCTTAATTCTTTAAACCTAATCTACACGCTATTACAATTTAGACTTTTTCCCCCCTGATTCAACAATTGTGACCACTGTACAAAGTGAATTGCACTAAATTCTGTTCAGCACATGGCTTGACAAGTATTTCTACCCTCATACATGGTAAGTACCTTGTAGGGCTCTCCAAAGAGAGGTGCGTTCACAGGGAAGGACTTTTTCTCTTGGTGAACCTCCTGGTTACGTCTCTCCTTCTCTCTAATTCGAAGTAAGTTTCTATCTTCATTATACAGGCTGCTCAGGTGCCACAAAGGAACACAGAAGGGAAATTACATCAGTGCCTAAGTGTTTAAAAGCAGAGTAGAGATACAGACACAAAATCTAACACTCTCCTTTTAAAGCTCAATTACTTTTGGAGAGCAAACCAAGCAGAAGAACCACTGGACAAAATGCTGTCCCAAGGAATAATATATCAGAAAGAAATCTGTGGGTTTGCTTTGAGTCTGCATAAAAACCTACAAGAGCTGACTTAGATCTGAATTCTCTTCTGAGGAGTGGATGGGAATGCAATAAATGGCTTTTCTCTATCCTGTTTATCTATGGATTTAGGAGTATGGCATAAATGCTTGAAGAAGACAAAAAGAAATAAAAACCTTGAGACCAAATTCTTTTACCGTTAAATTTTACAATGGCAACGGATGATGCAGTCACCTAACTCAACTCATTTTAACCAGTTGGGGAAACAATCCCAAGGAGATTGATTTTAGTTGGGGAAACAATCCCAAGGAGATTGATTTTGTCAAGATCACACAGTCAGAAAAAAGCATATTTTCCAAGATCTATATGGAATTTTTCCTTAAAAATAAAAACACAAGGGGTGGCTAGGTGGCACAGTGAATAGAGCATCAGCCCTGGAGTCAAGAGTACCTGAGTTCAAATCCAGCCTCAGACACTTACCACAAAATCTAGCCATGTGACCTTGGGCAAGTCACTTAACCCCAACTGCCCTCCAAAAAGCAAAACAAAACAAAAATTGTGTTGATGACAGGACCAATGCAGTTAAAACATGATATGATGGGGCAGCTAGGTAGCACAGTAAATAGAGTAGCAGCGCTGAAGTCAGGAGGACCTGAGTTCAAATAGGGCCTCAGACACAACACAAAAACTAGCCCTGTGACCTCAGGCAAGTCACTTAACCCCAACTGCCCTACCCTCCCCCTTCCAAAAAAAAGAAAAAAAAATACGATGCACATTACCTAGGAGCAATGTGGGTAGAAAAAGTCACCTAAGAAAATTGTCTTTTTCTTACCATCTAGTTCACTACCATCCTTCTAGGTACCAGATTTGCAACCCTGACATTACTCTGGATTCCTTATTTTGCCTCACTCCATGGAGCACAGCAGTTATCAAACCTTGTCATTTCTACCTCAGTGCCTCCTTTCCAACCATACCATGACTCCTCCCATTCAGATCATCATTACATCTGTCCTGGACTACTATAATAAACATTTTCTTGTTCTCCTTGCCTCAACCAAGAAGTGATTTCCAAAAGCTTTAGCAACCTTTTACCACCTCTCTCCCCTCTACAATCCATCCTGATGCTGTTGCCAAAGAAATCTTTCTAAAACATGTTATTCTGCTATACAAGAAACTCCAATTCTAGCTAAGAAAATGACAGACCCTACGAAATAGTTGCTGTTTTCACAACTTACGAATGAAACTGTATTGTATGTTTTCCCCCTGAATTTAATGTAAGGAATATATAGTAAATACTACAATGAGTCTATGCTTATTTCAAGAGAAATAAGTTAAAATTGCTTCAGATTCTGCAGAGACATCTTAACCGATAATAATATAAAAAAGGAAAAAAACACATTCTGAGATTTCTAGATGAAGAGCCTATATGAGTAAAGCAGACAATGGAAATCTCTTTGTTCACTGGTATTGGTTGATATCCATCTCTATTCCTTATCTTACTATGTAGGTGACCCCCCCTAAAGAGTAAGCCTATGGAGGAAAAGCACTGGCAGGTTGTACCACGTTATAAAGGCTTTGAGAATGGTCCCCTTAACAAATTGAGTCACTTTGCTGAGGCCCAGCCTAGCTAATTATGGAGATGTACATCATCAGCAGGCAGGCTACCTGAAGAACAATGTGGGTGGCGGCATGCCATGTAAGAAAGAAAAAATTAAATGTCAAATGTATGTAATGATAGTAACTTCACAGTAGAAAAAGGGGCACTAAGGCTCACATTTTTTAGACCATCATGATCTTAAATGTAATGCTGTCCTGTGACCAACTAGGGGACATACTGTTGGAGTAGCTTGATCATATAAAGGTTGACCTTCTGGCTATAAAAGAAAGCAGTCCTTAACAGGATGTCTGGTACCTCACAGGCACTACTGACTGACCAGAAGAACAAAGATGTAACTAAAGGGAAGGACAGATGCTCTTTGGAGAGGCAAAGAAGGAGCTGATGGGTTGGTTTCATTAGACGTTGGAAGCTACGAGAAACATTATTTCATGGGACATTTGGACATCACATCCTGAAGCACAAATAAGTATTTGGGGGGAAAAACCCTACCATAAACAGTTAATAATAACATTTAGCGTACCAATATAAGCTCCTTAAAAAAAAAGGGGGGGAATGAGTGAACTTATTTTGCACTCACTACCTGTAAAGCACTATGGTAAGGTACAGGGATACAAACAGGAAGGAAAGACAGTCCCTGCTCTCACAGAGCTCACAGTCTAATCAATGGATAATACATAGAAGGTTTCAGTTTAAAGGCAGGTGTAAAGGTCCCAAGGTCCTTAGGGCACAGCACCGGAGCAGATGATAATGCCTGTTCTTTAATGTCATTTCCACTGACAATATGCTGAACTAGCAACAGTACCAAGGACTTTGGTGGCAAGAACCTTTTGGGGTCTTCAAAAGATGCGACTTTCAGACTTGCAGGAGCAGCTGGCAGAATGCATCTCCACAGAGGCCGCTTCCCAAGATGACAGGCTGGAAGTAACACTGCTCCAAAGGCTCTTGGAATGTCTCTCTCAAGGTGTGAGGAGAAATGGTGGTGAAGGTGGGACTTGGTTGACTGGCACATCCTGCCTCCTACCTCTTCCTCAGAACCCCTTGTAGCTTCAGGAAGGCTAGACTGCCCTGTGTATTGCAACTGGTAGGATGGCTAACCCTTCTCCAGAGGAGCAGCCTTCCCTGTCCCCAGTGATGGCTACGCAGGCTGAACTAGAAACAAGAATAGGGATCTTTGGGATATTGGCACTTCCCAGGTTCCAGCATCCCCCTGTTGGTGGTAGTTGGTCAACAGTTACTATTGATGATGAACCAGATCAAAAAGTTGTTTTGTCGAATAGCATTTCTATTACAACGGTCTCTCAAATTTCACAATAGAATTTAGAAATACAATTACATCAAGAAAACTTCAAATGACACCAATTACATTCCCAAATTATCCCATATAAAAATCATTAATCTTATTACCTTTGCCATTTCAAAAGCGCTTCAGAGTTACCAGGTATGGAACAACTACATTCAATTAAAGAAATAATAATAATATAGTGCCTAGCATATGCCAGTCACTTCATTAAGCACTTTACAAGCATCCTACTATTCTGATCCTCAACAACAACCCTCAGAAGTAGGTACCATTATTTTTTTTTGTTCTCTGTACAGATCTTTACAGAAACTGGGGCAAACAGAGATAAGATAACTTGCTTAAGATTACACGTGTAATAAATTTCTGCAACTGGAATGTAATTCAAGTTTTCTTACATTTTTCAAGCACCTTTATTAGAGGGGGAGTTGACAGAATAAGAGGGAGCAGGTCTCTGACCAAGGAAGGGTTAACTACAGGTGGCTATAAGGGACAAACCTTTTACCTCTGTTCTTTCTTTTTCACTCTGGGATCATACAAGCAGACACAAACAGTTCTAACAAAGCATGCAGTTACAGTCCTAACTTTCCTGGTTTTTAACAGTAACAGTTATAGCGTGCAGTTTAAGAAGCAACGGGGCATGCAGTTACACTTTTACAGAGGTGTGCAGTTTAAAAACACAGAGGCACCCAGAGGAACCAATTAACAGAAGTGAGTAGTTTAAGAAAGGATATCCTTACCAGAGTGATCTGAGGCCAATCGGGTCACCCAAGGGCCCTGGAGTTTTCTGAAGAGCTCGACCAAGGCAGAGCTCAGGTATTGGAGCAGGGACAAGGGCACAAGACTCACCAGACAAGTCGGGGACGGACTCTGAAGAAATAAATCTCCAGTGGAGCCTAGTCCATTCCCACTGGTACCAGAGAGTCCAACGCCCGGTTCCACATCCAATCCCACTTCTGAGAAACGCAGACAAAATGACAAGACAGATACAAATAGCAAAGCGTGCAGTTACAATACATAACTGGGCACACAGTTACAGTAGCACACCTCATTAGGGCCAGCCCCATCACGTATGGCTAGTCTGCCTCCTTGCTTGCAAGCCGTTTTCCTTGATTTGTAATTAAACTTCTAGCTCTGTTCAACTCTGGTCATCCATAGGTTGGAGGCTGGTTTGGTCTGGATGATAGTATATACTCTGATACTTGTTTACTTAAGTGCAAAGATGGGGATGGGAAAAATACATAGGAAAGTATGGTCCAGGAAAAGACAAGAAATGTCAAAGATTACACGGAAGCTTCACACCTTGAATACTTTCTTCAAAAAGTGAATGGATAAAAAAAAAATGAATGGATAGGCAGCAGGCTAAGCAAAATCTAACACAAAGAATGTTTGTTTGGTTTTTAAAGCATTTTTTTGTCTATGCTATGTGTGCCAATACACCATCCACGTGTTGAGAATACAATTAGAAAAGTAAAAGAGCTCCATCCTTAAGTATAAGGACCCCAGCAGGTCACAGTTCTGACTTAGTTGTAAAATGTAATGTTATCTGTGTTTTATTCTGTTTTTATTATGTTAAGTATTTTCCAATTTTTGCCCCCACCTAGGACAGTTCTAGGGTAGACAATACACAAAGAAGATTTCAGCTCTAAGTCAGATGGAAAGGTCCCAAGATCCTTACAGTCAATATCTTTTCTTTAATGTCATTTCCATTGATAAATTAAATAGGCATTTAAACACAAGGGAAAAGACATTACTGATGGGACTTATCTCTGACTCTACTATCAGAATACTTTCAACTTATCTAAGATGAGAATTAGTGAAAAAAAACAAAAAGAGAAAATAAGACAACGCACAATGAAAAAAATTAAGAGAATTAACAAAACAAATTGTTGAAAATAAATACTGGGAAAAAAGCACGATAAATGATATGGACCATAATAATTTCATCAGGAAGTAAAAACAATGCAAATGGACTGACTGCCACAAAAAAGGGACCAAAAGAGCTCAGAGAGCATATAAATGAGCAAATATTTAACTTCTAGACAAATGGAGAGAAATGATTTGCAAAAGCATCACCATATTAGAAAATAAATTTGTTAGTAAAAGTATATAAAAAAGAATGACGGGACATTTATGAGCACTATCAACTCATAAAGAGGAAATAAACACTGGAAAGTAAAACTGGCTTGATGACAACTTGGCAAGACATCAAACCAAGCAAAGTCAAAGGGCATTCAAAGACAAAAATTGGAAGCACTACAAATAGAAGAATGGAAGAATGGCACAAACCATTTCAACACAACATGGTAGAACCACCACATGTGCACTTAACTTCACAGTCCATGAATTACTAGCAAAGGACATAGAAATGCACTGAAGAAATAATAAAAGGTCAACGAAGGAGCAATATGCAAGGTATCAGGCGAGAAATATATCAACAGCATGGGAAAATACAGAAAAGGGTGTCCAATCAAACATTAATAGCTACCAACAAAATATGCTAACTCCTCCTACTATACAAAATCCTAACTTTATTGTATTCATTTTAAATTAATTAAATTAAATTATTAATTAATAAAAGTAATTAAAATTTATTAGGCATCTAATACAAGATTTGGTGGCAGCTAGGTAGTGCTATGGATAGAGGCGTCAGACCTGGAGTTAGGAAGACTCATATACCCAAGTTCAAATTTGGCCACAGACACTTACTAGCTATGTAAACCTGGGCAAGTCACTTAGCTCTGTCTGCCTCAGTTTCTTCATCTGTAAAATGAGCTAGAGAAGGAAATGATGAAGCCACTCCAGATTCTTAGCCCAAGAAAACCCCAAATGAGGTCATAAAGAGTCAGACATGACTGAAATGACTGAACAACAATACAAAGATTTGAGAGCATCCTCAATGTGGGCATTATTAAGGAACAAGAGGGACCTCAAAGTGATATAAATCATGAATCTTTACCACCTTGTTTAACTAAAAGATATAGAGAATATTACATCCTGTTTTGTTAACTGTTTATTAATTAGCAAAAAATTGATTCTACAGAATTAAAATATTGCTTTCAGATTCTTTTTACATCAAGGTATCTCCCATCCATTCACCAAAATTATTCAGGATTCCTTAGAAGATGTAACAATAGAAATAACCTTGTTAAATGACCTGCTTAATTAATAATAAACATCAAGAGAGGAATAAAATGGAGACAAGTATGCTTACCAAAGGCATTCATCACTGTGATGGAGGCAATCAAGCACAGATTCCAGGTCAACAGAGATTTCCTGCATATGGTGAGGTCTTCCCATACTCCTATTTGTGGAAAGCATCAAATTTTGCTGATTGCATGAAGTCCAAGGGCACTGCAGAGCCTCCTGAAGATCTCTAATCACTCAAAAGAGTTTTGGCTGACCATCCATCCACATAGGAAAAACTAAGTGGATGAAAAACGTCTATTGGTCAGATTTCCATATACATTTAGAAGGTATGGGTGTCCTATAAAGCTTGTACAATAGTATGTATAACTTAGACAATACAGATGTACAATGAGAAGAGAACAGGCTGGATAGCTTTTGGGAAACGGCAAAACCCTTTCATTGACTCCAAAATTTTTATAAAGTGAAGTTCCACCTTCTCCATGCTAATATTTTCTCAGCGTTGTTATAAGTCAGCAAGACATAGAACACTATCACCTCCAAAAAATAAAAAGATCACACAGAGGGCAATGGAGTAATGAAATGGTAGTAAACAGGCTACAATGCATAACTTATGAGAAACTCGGAAAAAAAAACCAGTTGCAGAACATGCTCTGGTCGCACAGGAAGAGCAAGAGGCAACTGGTGATCAGCCAAGAGAGCTCCTCTGGTACCTGGCCAGGGCTCCAGGACCCTGGGCAGACTGCTTGGGAAATCTGTTAGGAGACTAAAAGCAAGAATTCCACAGGACAGAAAGGTCTGAATTGGTTGAGAAACTCCCTAAACGATAACAAATCTGAGCAGTCGTAAAAAAAATAAATGATAAAACTCTAGATGGTTTGGAAATTTTTTGACCAACCTCAGATAGGGGAGAGAAGAAAGCTATTTATTTAAATATTTCCCAATTATCTCAAATGGGTTCTCACCACAATAAGACATTGGTTTTACTCCTCTCAAACTGATTCTCTCTTTTCCCAAATTTGCTATACTCTAGTACACTTTCAAACTTTCTTGAAACCACCCTAATGATTCTTTCCCCACACTCTCAGGAGAAGACACCACCACGTATATTGATGCCAGTGGTTCCATCTTCACCTTTTCTTCACATCAATCCCCAATATCTCCTTCACTCTTGGTTCTGTTGAAAAAGCGGCCCTCCTTCCCAAAGACAGCCCCTTTACATGGTCCAGCCCATCCCTTCTCCAATGGATTTCTCCAACCCCAATCACCCCAATCCTTTCTCTCTCTCTCCAACCTGTATCTCTAAAAACTCCTTACTTGACCTCTTAAAGCAACTACTGTCTTTTAACTCTCTCCTCTCTCAAATTCCTAGAAAATAAGTTAGAACTCAATGCTTCCTTTTATTTTTTTTATTATGAAGTTAAACAGGTATTTCCATATATACAGTAAAACTGAAAAAAGAGTTATGAGAAAGTATATGAAACCATGAATCTGGTAGTACAGCTTTTTTCCTTTAAATATATAAGAAATGTAACTTCTGTATGTTTTCAACTACTTATACTTTCAAAGCTGTACTTCCTGTTTTTGTTTCCTTTTTTAGCCTTCTTTCTGTTTTCTTCTTAACCTTGGCCTTCTTCTTAACATTTATTAAGAGTCTTCAGAAGCCAAGATAGTCCCTGCCCTCAAGCAGCTTACAACCTAATGAAGGAGACAAGATGAAAACAAATATATACAAAGCAAGCTATACTAGGATAAATAGGGAATAATTAACAAAGAGAAGGAACTAGAATTAAAAGTGCGTGGGGAAGATTTCCTGTAAAAGACTGGATCTTAGTTGGGACTTTAAGGAAATGCCTGGGGCTCTGGAGGCAATAGACTGAGTGTCACTTTTGGGGAACTGGGAACACTCAGGCCAGGATAGAAGAGTACCAGTCTGAAGAAAAGCAGAAGATGGCTGGAAGTAAGTAGGACTGAGTTAGGGCTATGAAAGGCTTTGAATATCAGACAGATAATTTTGTATTTGATCCTGGAGGCAACAGGGAGCCAATGGAGTAATTCAATTACTCACTTTTCTTTTTCTGTCATTCCTTCACCCTTCACCTACTCCCTTGTCATTAAAAAGAAAAGAAACTGGTAATAAATATACAATGTGAAGCAAAACAAAGTCCCATCCAGGTTACAGCACTAGAGTTCTTAAGTCTTTCAAAGCTGATTTTCTTTCTTTCTTTTTTTTAACAATGCTAACTTTATTGTATTAATTGTCCTATTTGAGAGGGATAACTTGCAGTGAAGTTTCCCCATTCTGAAAAATCAAATCTAGAATGGCTTCAGCCTTACAGGAATCTGGGACTTAGAGCAATGGAGACCCTCCCCAGTGCCACCTCAGCACAACATAACACCAAATAAGAATAAAACTGCTTTCCTGGCCTTGCATTGGACACCCACGTGTTTCCCTGTCCTTTTTCTCCTAGACAGATTCTTGCTCTTAGGTTGTGGGCCGGCCTCCCTGCCAGTAAAAGTGAAAGCCATTTGTGGGACTGGGTTTCTGTGTTACTTATAATGCAAGAACAAAAATGAAAACAATTAGGAGGTTCTATCCTTAAGGTTGGCAGAGAAGATAAAAATGAAAACTATTGATGATAGAAGGGGCTTAAAGAGGCCACAAATAAGACACTATTTCAACTATTCTGGAAAGAATCTTGGAACTATGCCCAAAATGTCTTTTTTTTAATGTTACTCTTATTATAGAAATTATTCTTTGAGTTCTATTCATTTCACAAGAAAACCAAAGAATTAAAAGAATTATCTGAATCATGAGCAGTTATATGCTGACAAAATGGAGATCACAAAAGAAATAGGGCAAACTAATCTCAGAAAAAAGAAAATAAAACCAGCTTTAAAGAAACTACCAAGGAGGGAAAAAACCTCTTGGTCGGTTCTAGTGGATTCACAGAAGAATTAATTCTATCTGACTTCAATAGAACTAGTACTGATACTGCACAAATTATTCTCAAAAACTGAGAAAAACAAGCATCTCACCAGACTCCACTGCTGAAAAATAACTATCCTAATAGCTAACTCAGGGAAGGATAAGCAAAGGAGAAACAAACCAATATTCCTCATATTGATTCAACATTTATCAAAGACTATATAGTAACATATCCAAGAAATCATTCATTATGAACAAACTGGATTTATGCCAGAAATGCAAGGAAAATATTGGGAAACATTAGAAAAACAAGCAACATAATCACATTAAAAATAAAAATAACCAAAACCACAAATGGATTACCACAACAGATCGAGAAAAAGGCATAGTAGCACACTTATCCATGCTAAAAACCTCACAAAATAGAGGATAAAGGGAATTTCTTTTACTGCAATAAAAAATAGAAGGAAGCAAAGAAAAAGATGGTGGAGCAATAAGAAACAGCAAAGCCAAACTTCCCTCTAAACAGATCTAGAAAATGCACAAGAATAATTACTATCCAGAAAGTCACAGAACGTCATGTCTCCAGCCCAGTTTGGCATAGTGAGATAGAGAGGTCTGTTGACACAGTGACAAGGCCAAGACAGGGGCATCCCTTACAAGCACTCTGGTGCCCAGGGAGACACAAGGCATAAAGGTTCCAAACCCTTATCAAGGAACCAGCACACCCATATGGGGCACAGCAACAGAGAAAAGTACAAACCGGCAGGTTTTTCATTCATTACCCATTCCTGGGACACAGATCCAGGGCAGACTAAGAAGTAAAGGCTGCAGAGGGAGGGAGGTTCTGTGCAGAGTGCAAAGAAAGGAAGTTCAGAAGCAGTAGCTGTGAGCCTTGGAACCTGAGAGCAGAGCATGGTCTCAGTTACAGCATCTAGGTCAATCTGCAGAGGAATGACCAGGCAAGAATCCCAGACCAAAGTGGAGCCTGCAGTTCTGTCACTCTGAACCAGGAGAGCTGCCAGCTGGCTGATAGGGGCTGAGTCCAGCAGCAATCTACTCCTGTTCAGAATAAAGCCAGGTCAGGAACTTGCAAAGCTCGGACCCAGATGACAGCAATCATATTTTGCCCTAGATCAGATCACTCTAGAAGCAACAAAAGCTTACAAGTCCCCAGCCTGAGCTTTCTCTGACATCTTACAATAACATAATACTTAATTTTCCCAAGAATGCAACAAAAGGGTCAACCCAGACTGTATCTCCAAAAGCGTGCAGAGCCCAGCCTGAAGTCAGGAAGCAGGCTAAAAGAATGAACAAACAAAAAGAAAATCCCATCATAAAGAGGTATTATTGTACTAAAGAAGCTCAACCCAAGCCCCAAAGAAGAGAATGAAACCATAACATCTGTAAACAAATACCTGGGGTAGGGGAAACAAAACACAAGCTGGGGTAAAAATTCAACTAAAATGGAGCGGTTATTGAATACAAAGGGATGTTACTTTAAAAGGTGAAATTCTGAGGTGGGAGAGGACTAGAATGAGAGGAGACAGGGAGAGAGAAAATGGGGTTAATCATCCCATATAGAAGAGGCAAGGGGTAATTGTTACAGTTTACTTTCATTTACTCTCATTGAATTTGGCTTAGGGAAGGAACGACAAACTCTAAACTGGGTATTATGCCACATAGGAGAGTAAGGG
>CM053601.1:21533503-21550769 GCA_028646575.1 Pseudocheirus occidentalis | reverse complement strand
TAAAAAAATTAAAAAAAAAATAAATCAAATCGAGCGGTTAGGTGGTACAAAGAATATAGCACCAGCCCTGGAGTCAGGAGGACCTGAGTTCAAATCCAACCTCAGACACCTAACACAAAAAGTAGCTATGTGATCTTGGGCAAGTCACTTAACCCCAACTGCCCTACCTTCCCCCCTAAAAAAAAAATTCAACTGAAATACTGAGAAAAGATGAAACAGGAGTTAAAAATGCTTTTATAAATGAAACACACCATTTGAAAAAGTTGGAAAAGAATGAGAGCTATGTAAGAAATAATTGGAAAGGTAACACAAACTTGGCACACAAGGTACGAAACTTTGCCCAAGGAACTAACTCCCTGAAAATTAGAATGGATCCAGGAGATATCAACAACTCCATGAGGAAACCATAAATATTAAAACAAAGTTAAAATATTGAAAATGGAAGGTATCTCACAGCAAATCAACTGACCTGGAAAACTGACAAGGAGAACAATTTAAAATTAAAATAATCACTGGACTATCTGAATAAGCCTAGACATCCAGTTTCAAAAATAGCTTAAAAGAATGTTGCCCAAAAGCAGAGGGCAAAGTGGAAATAGGAGGGAAAAAAAAACCCCAAACCACCAGTCACCTCCTGAAACTCCAAAATGAAAACTCTTAGGAACATTACTAGCCCAAATCCAACTATTCTAAGTCAAAGAAAAAACCCCACAAGTAGCCTGAAAGATTTTGAGCACTAAGAAGTCACAGTCAGAATCACATCCAACCTAGCAAGTACCACTATAAAAGAACAGAGAACATGGAGTACTATATTCCAGAATGCAAAGGATATATGGTCTTAAAGCCAAGAATAATTTACCTAGAAGAACAGAATGTAATGCAACAGGGGGGAAAATGGGCCCTTTAACAAAATAAAGCCTTCAAGAGCTACAGAGAAACTTTGAAGTTCAAACATAGGTGTGGGGAAAAAAAACCATAAAACAGTAAAATGAATGAATAATAATAAAGGCAAATTGCTTACATTCAGATTTGGGGGAGATGATGTATCTGCTCTAAATGCTGTCATCATCATGGTTCATAAAGAGAATCTAATTAGACAAGGCATGTGAATGGCTCTATTGTATCTTGATCTTAAGAAAAGAATGGAAAGAGGGGAAAAGTAACACACGGTGGGGGTGGGGCAGGTAGAGGGTACTGGGGACCTGGGAAAATGCGACTGGCCTGGCCACGGGAGGTTAGGAAAAATTCTCACATTATCAAGAAGAGTCAAGTAGACATCTATACAAACAATGAGGAAAACATGATGGAGCCGCTGATGCCTGAACCTCGCTTTTATCTGAAATGGACAAAAAAGGAAGCAGATACACACACAGAGCTGGGAATAGAAATATACATCATTCAACAGAGAAATAAGATGCTACTGTCCTCTTCGAAAATGAAGGACAAACACAAGAAAGGATAGGGGGAGGAGGGGCAACTAGAAGGAATTTAAGTTGAAGGAGCAGTCCTAAGCAAAAGTCCTAAGCTCTAAGGCTGTAAAGCAATACTTTCAGCTTTTTTGAGGTGACAAAGAAAAGGAATGTGAGAGGGTGCCATAAATTAGGGAAAGGATAAACAAATTATGATATACAGATATAATGTAATATTGTACTATAAGAAATGATGGAAAGGGTTACAGAGAAACTTGAGGAGACTTGTATGGACTGATACAGAGTGAACAGAACCACAAGAATATTTTATACAATGACAACAATATGATAAAGGCAAATGACTCAGAAAGAATTTGGAACTCTTATCAGCATGATGACCTAATATAATTCTGGAGAAGTAATGATGAAATTTGAGACCCACTTCCTGAAAGAGAGGTAAAGGACGAAAGAGTACAAAGAGATAAACATTTTTCTAGACAAGGTCAATATGGAAATGTGCCTTCATGGATTATACCTGTTTGTAAAGTCGTTGGTTTTTCTTTTGTTTTTCAATTAAGGCATGCAATCAGAATTGGTTGGAGTTAGCATTAGGGTTAGAGTAAAAGTTGAGAAGATCAGAAGGAAGATTTTTGCTAAATGAAACAAATTATTTTTAAACAAAAAAAAATCTGATAAAAGCATCTACCTAAACCAACAATAGGGATACATTAGAAGCTTTATCAATAAAGAGATTTAAAGCAAGGATGCTCACTCTACTATTATTTTTTTTTGGTCTTTTTGGAGGGGGGAAGGCAGGGCAATTGGAATTAAGTAACTTGCCCAAGGTCACACAGCTAGTAAATGTTAACTGTCTGAGGCCAAATTTGAATTCAGGTCTTCCTGACTCCAGGGCTGCTGCTCTATTCACTGAGTCACCTAGCTGGCCTTCATTCCACTATTACTGATGAGTTCTAGAAATATTAACAATAAGATGAAAGAAATTAAAGGTATAAAAATATGCAAAGAGGAAATAAAACTATCCCCATTTTCTGATCGCATGCACTTTTAAACTCAGCTTCAGCAAAGTTACATACTTCAAAAGAGAGCCTCAAAATTTAACTATTATATTATGAACAACTGAAATCAAAGGAGGAATATGCAATGTTCATGGTTGGATCATGCCAATGTAATAAAAATGACAAAACTGTGACAGTTTTGTATATGTATATGTATACATGTATTATGTATAGCATAATTGCATAATTGCAAATTATCAAAAAGATATTTTACAGAACTCAAAAAGAATTTTGAATTCATTTGAAAAAATATTGAAGATGTCAAGGGATAGAATATATATTCAACAGGGATACAGAATATGTATTCAAAAGAATAGAAGATATCAAGAGAACTGATTTTTAAAAATAGGTAGGGACAAAGGATAAATAGTATTTCCAGATCTCAAACTATGTTGGAAAAACAAAAGTCATCAAAACCATATGGCATAGGCTAAAAAATAGGAATTGAACAGACCAGACAAGGGAAAATCAGAAACAATGGATCTCTATAACCTAGTGTTGGAAAAAGTGCAAAATGCAAAATATTTAGGAAAGAATTTTCTGATCAAAATTGCTGGGAAAGGTAGAGAACAGGTGGAAATTATACCATATTCTACAATATATTCTAAGGTAATATGTGATATTACATTAAAGATCAATATTAAAAAAAATTAGAAGTAGATCATAAACCTCTCACAGCAATAGGCAGTAGATGTACACTTAACCAAGCAAAAGAGAAAAGCAATTAGGAAATATAAAATCTATAACTTTTAATACATGAAACTGAAAAGCTTTTAAATAAAACCAAATTAATGCACCTGGGATAAAAGGAAAGCTGTTGAATATGGAAAAGAATCTTTTTTTTTAAATCAAATTCCTCTAATAAGAGTTTGGTATCTGACATAAACAATGGACTGAAATTTATAAAAACTGATAATTAAGACCAAAAAAGTAAATCCCCAACAGAGGTCAAAAGAAATAAACAAACTTTCTCAAAAGAAGAACTGCAAACTATTAACAACCACTTGAAAGAAATTGCCAAATTACTAATCTGAAAAGAAAATGCAAATCAAAACAATCCTGAGGTTTCATTTCACACCCTTTGAAAAGGCAAAGGTGCAAAAAAAAAAAGAACTAGTCAATTATAAGGGGTTGTGAGAAGATGGGCATGCTAGTGCATCCTTGGTATAGCTGTCAGATCTGTAATAATTTTGGAATGCAATTTGGAATTATGCAAGTCTTTCTTAGGAAATGTAGTCTCTCCCCCCCACACACATTTTAAAGTGAGACTGCATTATCAACACTTTATTAAATCTAGAAAATAAACAAAACATTAAGTCCATTTGTAGCATCTGTTGCCTTCTAAGGTCTTTGACAATCCTCCTGGGCCATTTTGAGCTGGCTCCAGCACAGTGTATGGTGAAAATGCAAACAAAGAGACTAAAATATCCATACATTTTAACCTAGTGATTCAACTATTGGTCTTGTACCCAGATGAGGTCACTGATAAGAAGCCCAGTTCTCAGGTGCCCCCAAATTTATAGCATCATGTTTTGTGATAGTAAAAGAACTGTAAACAAAGAATAGTCCAATCAATTGGAGAATGGCTAAATAAATTCTGGTGCATCAGTGAAATGGGATATTACAATGACTTAAGAAATAACAGATCTGTTTTTTTTTTTCTTTTGTTCCGAATCTTTGTTCATAATATGATAAATATGTTCAATATGATTGACATGTATAGCCTATATCACATTACATGTCATCTTTGGGATGGAGGAAAAATTTTAGAACTAAAAAAATCTTACAAAAGTGAATGTTGAAATTTGTTTTTAATTTAAAAATTAAAAGAAAAAAGAAACAACAAATTGGATTTAGAAAAGCATGGAAAGATATAAATGAACTGATGCAGACTGATGAGACAAGAAAATAACATACACAGTAACTACAACATAAATAGAACTAGCACAAAACCACCAAAAGTGAATATTGCAAACGGGCACATATGGACTCAAAGAGCATTGATGTTGCTGTCATTCAATCATCTCCAACTCTTCATGACCACGTGTATGCCACAATATTGTAGAGTTTTCTCAGCAAAGATACTGGAGGGGTTTTCCATGTCCTTCTCCAGTGGATTAAAGAAAACACAGGTTAAGTGACCTGCCCCAGGTCACACAGCTAATCAAAGCTGGATCTGAACTCAAGTCTTCTTGACTCCAGGTCCAGCACTCTCTCTACTGAGGCACCTAGCAACCTCCTCGCTCCTTTGTAAAGGTCCACATTCAGTAAACTGAATATATTTTCAGCTTTGCTTATTTTTTCTCTTCTTTTTATTTCCTTTAAAAATTTCATTTTTATATAGGATGACTCTCTGGGAAGAGAAAGGAAAAGTGATACTGGGTAAAATTCTCTCAAAGAGAATATCTCAATAAGCTATTTTAAGAAAGTAAGCAAAAATACTAATATATGCACATTCCAAAGGAAAAAACATTCTCAACAATGAATAGAAGCTTCTTTTTACAGTGATTTCTATTCAAAAATTTGGTTCATGCTGTGGTCTTAGAAAACTTAGAACCAAGAATAACAACAGGGTTCATAATTCTTTTTTTTTTTTTGCTTTTTGGAGAGCAGTTGGGATTAAGTGACTTGCCCAAGGTCACACGACTAGTTTTTTGTGTTAAGTGTCTGAGGCTGGATTTGAACTCAGGTACTCCTGACTCCAGGGCCTGTGCTCTATTCACTGCGCCACCTAGCTGCCCCCCATAATTCATTTCTAATGTGCTATCAAATCACTTCATGCTCAATTCTCCCTCAAGGTCAGGCTGTAAATAAATAAACATGTATGGCCTTAAAGAAGCTACAATACAGTATCTCCTGGTCCATTCGCCTCTGCTGTAATCTTGTGTCTATACAGTTTCCTGGTCAGCACAGCACTTCCTACTTTGAGGGAAGAATGTGTTATGTGTTGTTTCTTAGACATATAAATAACACGTCCACGTGTTGCAGTTTCTGTGTGAGTGAAGGTTCTAGGTATGAACCCAATTAGTCACGTGGAAATCCACGGAATCCAACTGTGATAAGAAAAAGAAAAATGAAACAGCCGTGCCTTCCCTAACTTTCCAATCAGTTATTGTAACCAGGATGTACCTGAAGGGAGCAAATGTTGAACCAATGGACTGACTGTATCAAAGCTTACATGTTAATAAAAAATTTTTAAAAATTTAAAAAATTTTTAAAAGCTTACATGTTGCTATAGATAAAACTCCTCTCTACTAAACTCCCAATACTTTTAAAGTGAATCTAAACAAATTAACTGAAGAACCTACAGGCTTTTCTTTCTTGGATCCACTGGAGGAATATTTATAGACATCCAAAAAGACTGAAAATTTAACCACGTGGACTAAGCCGCAGATTTGCAAGTTTGGTAACTTGAATGAGGAATTAGTAAATGAATTTCATTTCAGTAAGTGCTCACTTATACAAAAGCAAATAAAGAAAAATTTCTACTTTTGTGCTCTTGAATTTTCCTATTTATAAGAAAATTAAACACTCTGGAAATCTAGGAAGATTTCTCCCTCTCCCTTCACTTTGAAAACCCTATATGTAAATATAGGGAAAAGTGACTGCTTTGGAATCCAATACAGATAGAATTCCAGGCCCTACAGCTGAAGTAGATTAGTCAGGCTGTATAGATAAATGCCTTTTAAAGATCCCTAGCAACTAGTGCTGCCCTCCCCCTCTCCAGTCCACAACCCATTTATCAACCAATCAACTGATTAGATATCTACACAGCCTTCTACATCTATGAGCAATGGTTTCTAACTCAAGAACGTGGCTTTAATTCACTGGAGAGAACATCACTTTTTAAATTTACTTTCCATGTTATGTAAGGACTAGATGTGGTAATGCATTGACACCTAATATCAACTTTCAACAGCATTATTTATTTTGGATAAGCCATCAATTCTCCTTTCTATTTTAAGAGCACTACACTACTCTGATCTGGAAAGAAAGAACACTCCAATTCATATGATGCTCTCAAAAGTGGGGCAAATGCACACCACATACTCGAGAATAAATGGAGTAGAGTAAAAGTCCCAGAGATGGGCTCCAGTCATTTTATGCAAATGACTTGCTTTCATTCTAGACAGACACACTACAGTAAGTAGAAGCTACCTTATAAAACGTTTAGCTTTGTAGGCCTCTCCCTAGACTCTCAGTTTTAACTTCTGTTATTGGATGTATTGATTTTATTTTAATATTTTATATATTATACTGATACATTTAGCATAAATCAAAACTTTTCTCAAATGAAAAAAGTGACTGGAAACCATTTTCCACATTTGTTTTATAATGAAACTCAAATACATTTTAACACTACAATGTTTTTATCTTGCTAAGGGTAATTATTAAATTAAACAATGTCGACTATTTTATCAAAGTAAGGTTTGAGCAGAACCATCATTGTTCACTGTAGCTGAAGGCAAATTAAATATTCACTGGATGTTTGCGAAAGCAGGAATGATCATTTCTGATAATTCTCCTTGTGCACATGCAAATATTCTCCTTTGCAGTTTTATTTTTCCTTTTTCCCCTACATGTGTGTTTCTTTTTAGTCTTCACACTGGTTTTTTTTGTTGTTGCATTATAACGTTCCATTAACACTACTTAATTAACCTCCCCCCCCTCCAATGTTATGTGAAGGAATTTGTGTAGTAAACCCATATCGGATAAATAAAATGTTGGATATTTAGTATCCAAATTACATCCTTTAATTAAAGTTACAGAAAATCTATGAAACAAAATTTTACAATTCATTTTACTGAAAAAGAATAAACAAATATGCCAGTATTTTAACCATATAATTGTCTTACAAACTCATGACCTCCTCCAAATAAAAGGAAATTAGACTTGTACTAAGATATTCCCAAAAGTACTCCAGCCAGATAGGAAAATGGCTATTTTCAGCATTAGGTATTTAAATTTCACAAGAGTTAAACTGGCATAACCAACTATTGAGAATTTATACTACAAATGTTAACTTGAGGAAAAATTCAGCCTACAAAAATCTGAGAAAAGCCAGAGTCCTTATCAAACAGCAAGAATAGTACTCATTCAAACCTCCCAAGTCACTTAGTCAAAGTTAGTTACAAAAGAAGCATTATTCGTACTACAGAAAATTGCAAAAAACAAATTTAGAAACATCATAAAAGCCCAAGAGTTGGGAGACTGGTTAAGTAGTGTTAATGGGACATTATAATGCAAGAACAACAACAACAAAAAAACTAATATGAAGGTTAAAAGGAAATATGGAAATACAGAAAAAAAGAAAAAATGAAATAAAAAAGGAGAACATCTGCATGTACACAAGTAGAATTATCAGAAATGATACAGAATTGCCTCGGAAAGAGAAATTCATGTTAATACACCTACTAGGAAATTCACTTTCATATATAGAACAGGCATACTTTAAAGACACATATTTATGAGAAATTCATAATAAAAATAAAAGGGAATTAAAGGCATCATATCAATGTATATTAATTTAATAGGGGCATGGGTGAAAAAAAGGAGCTGAGAATCCTAGAAGTGGAGCAGTTCTCTGATAGACAGTTCTGGAGCATTTTCAAATGGTCATGATTAAGCAACCATCCAGAGCCTACTTTATTTAGTACCTATAATGATTTAGAGTTAAGTTCAAAGGTTCAAACACCAGATGCTGCTCTTTTTGTTTCAAAGGTATGGATTCTCCACTACAAGAAAACTCACATGGGAGTTGTGAAATGGAGAGGCTTTACCTAAAAGACAAAGCGCCCCAGAGCCTGCTTCAGCTTCCTTCCTTTCCTCTCCTCCTCTCTTCCCTTCCCCCATCCCCCATCCCCCCACAACAAGGGAGTAGATCCAGAACAAAGCTATCCCAGGGGCCTTATAGGTTTGGGTTCCACTGACAGAGCATCCTCGTCATCTAGTGACCAAAGGGGGAAAAAAAAGTCAGCTGCTTGGAGCCCTAGTTAAGTGAAAATAAGGTTTAGCACCTTAATAAGATAATCAGAGTAAGTTTGTCAACTTAGCAAAACTGATTTCATTTTGTTTTAAACCTATGTGGTCATTCTGGTAAGCCAGACCACCAATGAAAAAAAATACCACAAATCTTGTTGGTAATTTTGAAAAAAACTAACATCATATGGTAAACAAATTTATCAACTTGGGAACACTCACAGCTGAAAATTTAAATGATGACAGAATCCCCAGGAAACGGTCTGGTCCTACAGAGAGACTGAGAGACGGGATACTGTTGAAGCCATCCCGTTCAGTCAATAAACATTTATTAAGTATCTATGACATGCCAAGCACTAGGGGTGGAGGGGGGATGGTGGTGTGCACCTGTGCACAAATAAGAAAAGGAAGGACAGATCTTGTCCTCAAGGAGCTTACTATCTAATGGAGAAACACAACCAAACAACAGGAAAATGAAAAGGGGAATGTGGAGGGAGGGATGACAGAGCAGCCCAGTTCTGGGAGAAGCTCTTCACTCCTCTCCTCCAGAGGACAGGAAAGATAGAAAGAGGCTAGTACGATAAACTGATTTCCAGCATTTGTCTTTAAATAATACATAAGTTGATGACCAGAGCTGGAAATAGGTTTCTCACAAATGAGAAAACTGAACTCCTGCTCAGCAACAGGAAATTCCTTCTTTTTGGATCCCTAAGCTACTAAGCAGGGCTGACCTAGACTTCTGAGCAGCCACACCTCTGCCATTAAGGGAAAGGTGAACAGCTTCTGCACTGACCTCTTGTCTTCTCCTGAGGCACCAAGGATCATGTTACCAACCCCACAGTCTTAGAAGGGAATTTGTTTTTTCCTTTTTCCTCTATCTCTGGAAACAGATCAGAACTTGAGCTCAAGTTAATATAGTTAAAAATTAAGAGAAGAATTTAAAGAGAAAGTGCCCCACCAAATCCATCTCTTCTGGTACCTTAGAGATAAGGTGGGGACTCATAACCAAGTGCACTGGTAGAAACATGGGTAAGCAAGATACAGATATTAAACCAGCAGCCAGAGGACTTAGGACTTTTATAAAGCCCAACTTACCGAAATCTAAAGTCTAAAAACACATCCCTCCAAGACACTTGGAATCTTCTGTTACTAAGAAAAGAAAGGAAAAATGGATCCAATTTCACAGAAATCAGAATCTCCCTACCTACAAAAATGAGCTAAGGTACAGTTTTAAAAAATGAACAGATGCTTTGGAGTCTATTAGTGGCACTGTGCCAAGCAGCCTTCAGAGACAGTAAAAATAAGAAATAAAACATTTTCTGTTGCCTGAGACTTTAGGAGAATTTTGCTTGTAGAGTTTTGTTTGTTTTTGATGAAAATGTCGAGTATATGCTGTTAGGAGTGTCTGCATCTGTGTGCTGGTAAATCTAGCTAACCTTTTTCCTGCTGTCTGATTAACCAAAGGAAAGAGGCTGAAAAGAATGAGAGAACTTTTCTACCAAAAGGGACAAAGCCTTCAAACTCTCAGGGCTTCGAATTCTGGCCAAGCTGGGAACGCAGAAAGACAAATAGAAGGTCATAAATATCCTTTTCCCATTTACAGAAATTTATGGTTTGGGGAACTAAAGAGAGATTCAATTTGTGACTGAAGTATAAGCTGTTTAATATGTATTTCTACATCATGTTGGAGTGTAATGTGAATGTTTTTACATGGGCTGAAGAATCCTCTTGGATTTGGGGGAATGTAGCTGCCTAGTATTGTTAAAAGTAGAGACTGCTGAATTTGCGTACAAATAGGACCCAGAGCACTCTATCACTTTCCTGGAGAACTTTAAAAAGTAGTGAAAAAAAGATTGCTGTTTGGGATGGGAAGCTTCAAGGCCTTAAGAAGTGCCTGGTGCTTAAGAACTGCCATTCCAGATATTAACTCTACAGATTGAGCCCCCCTCCAACCCCCAAAAGGGTTGTTTAAAATAAAAAGACAAATAATTTGAGGAAAACATATAATTTCATTTCAGGAAAATTATTTACCTGACCCCTGTGATTTTCTGTGAATGACTTAATGGAATTTAATTGCCTTGGTAAATTAGAGGGAAAGTCGCCTAAAAGAATTACAACAGACATGCATTTGCTTGTTCTTAAGAAACCATATTGATTGGAACTATGCCCAAAGGGCTATAAAACTGTGCCATTATCCTTTGATCCAGCAAAAGCACTGTTAGGTCTTTATTCCAAAGACATCCAAAAAGGGGGGAAAAGGCTCTTTTTGTACAAAAATATTTATAACAGCTCTTTTTGTGGTGGCTAAGAACTGGAAATCAAAGGGATGCCCATCATTTGCAAAAAGACTAAGCAAATTGTGGTATATGGTTATAATGGAATATTACTGTGCTATAAGAAATTATAAACAGGATGATTTCAGAAAAACCTAGAAAGACTTCTATCAACTGATACATAGTGAAGTAAACAGGAGCAGGAGGACGTTGTACACCATAAAAGCAATGCTGTTCGATGAAGAGCTGTAAATGACTTAGCTATTCTCAGCCACACAATGATCTAGGGATCCCCCTCCAGAAAAAGAACTGAGATTGACTAAATACACACTGAAGCAGGCTATTTTTCACTTTCTTACTTTCATTTTTTTACTCTTCAGTCTGCTTGTGCAAAATGACTAATATGTAAATATTTTACATAATTGCACATATTAAAACAAACGAAAGCAAATTAGGATACTTCAGTCTGGCACAAAAAGAGAAACTCTGTAAACCGTTAAGTTTCCCTTTTGATCAAGGAAAAGTAGTTTTCTTATGAATGAGATTCATTAGAAAACGTGCTAATTTGAAAATGAAATTCGATGGAATAAAAGAAAACTAGTTCTGAAGATGGTCTGAGACATCATTTGGAACAGACCTGTGCAGGACTGAGAAAGTAACAGTGTTGATAAGAGGAATATGCAGGAAGAAGAGTGATTATGTGATCTGCAAGGATGAGTCAGAAAATGACAATTAAAAAGAGTCAACAGTTTATTCTGACACACTGTCCACCCAAAACTCAATTAAAAAGCAATGGAAAGAGGCAGCTAGGTGGCACAGTGAATAGAACACTGGTCCTGGACTAGGGTGGACCTGAGTTCAAATACTAATACTGCCTCAGACATTTAACACCTACAAGCTGTGTGACCTTGGGTAAGTCACTTAACCCCAATTGCCCTGCCTTCCCCCCTCCAAAAAAAAGGGGGGAGTAAACAAACCCAAAAAGGCAATGGAAATTATATAAAGGTCCTCTTAAAAGGGGAAAAAATTGAGAATGCAACTTAATTTTGATGCCCTAGCAGTAGGAATAAGTAACTAATGATTTTTCATCCAAATAGGGACAATACAAAGTCCATATCTTTGTCAATTATCTAAATCTCCAGCAAGGACCAAAAGAAAAGTCCAGAAATTAGCAAAGTATTGTGGAAAGGTTAAGATGACTTTTAACTTCTACATCCACAAATGCAAAGTTAAACTAGCCCCAAGACTCCTCCAATTTTGCTACAGGAATTTGGAGGACCCCTTGTGAAGGATATAAATTCAGTACAATAAGGGTAAGACCATTCTCTGTTGGCTTTATTGTATACTGGTTCACAAGTGATCATAATAGTGGATACAGTATGAGCAACAAAAAAAGAGTGTGTGTGTGTGTGTGTGTGTGAGAAAGAGAGAGAGAGAGAGAGAGAGAGAGAGACAGAGACAGAGACAGAGACAGACAGAGGAGGGAAAAAATGCAGCCCTAAAACGAGACTTGGATAAATGATTTTTGAAAAATCTGAAATCTCAGACTCAAGAGAGATATACAAAGTTGAAAATCTCAAACTGGCCAAAAGAGAGATATAGAGTAGCTGTGTTTTTTTTTTTAATTACATGCTTAGAAGCAACAATAACTGAAGTGCTGTATATATTGAGTAGAAATTTTGCCTTATGGTAGAAACGTCCAATTATTAGTAGGAAAAGTCTTATGGAAACTGCAGCATGACCCACCCCAAAGTGAGGTGTAAATACCTTGGAATATAGAATCAAATGAGATAAAGAAATTGCCAGAAGACAGAAAGGTTTAGAAAGGGTTAATTATAAAGACGATTGGTTCATACCAGTTTTTTTTTTAAAAGGCAACCAATAAGTAGAAAGTTACATTGGGCTATGGAAAACTATTTTATTCCAATATTGAAACTAATAAGGGAATCCTTTTAAATATTTTTAAATGATTGATGAAATTAAAGGACATGAGGGTCTTAGGATTGGTTATTGATTTAAGTAATATGGTTCTGAGTAGCTAGATGGATTGAGTGGATTGAGTACCAAACCTGGAGTCAGGAAGACTCCTTTTCCTGAGTTCAAATCTGGCCTCAGACACTTACTAGCTGGGTGACCCTGGACAAGTCACTTAACCCTCAGTTTCCTTATCTGTATAATGAGCTGAAAAAAGGAAATAGCAAACCACTCCAGTATCTCTGCCAAGAAAACCCCAAATAAGGGGCCACAAAGAGTCAGTCAGACACAACTAAAACTATTAAGCAACAAATATGTTTCTATGTGGTACCTGTAGCTGAAAAAAGTCAGTAACAATTTGCCTTTTATGTGGCAAGGGACGCAGGACACAGTATACTTTCTGGAGAGTGCCATAAAGATATGTTAAAAGCCCAGTAGACAACACTCAGTCAGAACTGCCCTAGGTATCTGCTTGTTACGTCATTTTAGAGATGATAGATTACTCAGAGGACACGATTAGCAGGATATAGAGGAAGTTAAAGGACAGAGTTACTGAAGAATTGACTTAGAGATGAGAGCCCCGATTACCTCTACCAGCACGACTTCTAGGTGGAGACAGAGAAGAGAGGGCTGGGTCCGGAAAAGCCAAGTACCATTGCCTGTTTATTACATAAGCTTGATGTGTTAGGGTGATTTCAAGTGACAAATGCATAAAAGAGGAACAAAGTGGTGTACTTTACAATCTAAAGACATCTGTCTTTAGTGTAATAGAAAAATCATATTAAGGTATGAATGCTGTTGTTCTAATAAGGTTTCAGAAGGAATTCAATGCAATGTTTTTAAAGATTAGGAACTTGGAAACTTCAGAATAAAATAACATACTGGGATTCAAACCAACAATCACTTTCATCAGAAATTCAAAGGAATAGCCATTATGCTATGGAGTCATCTTAGGATTATCTTAACGTATAATAACACTAAACCCCCACCTTGAATCTTCTTTGTCCATTTGTTTTCACCAGTTCTGGATGTCAAGTCTGATATTGACTTGGTTAGTAGAGGCAGGTAGGCTGTGCAGCCAGCCGATGGGTGCTGCACCTGGAAGACCTGAGTTCAAATACGGCCTTGGATGCTTAGCTATGTGACCTGAGCAAGGCACTTACCCCCAACTACCTCAGTTTCCTTAAAATGATTTACAACCACCTAAGATACTCTATAAGATCGTAATTCATATTAACAGAAGTTAAAATGATATTAACATTGTTCCTTCCAGCCCTATGGTCCTGTCCCAGGCTCCGGAACCCCATAGCCATTAGCTACTCAGCTCAGTCACTTGTCTGTTGCTATCCTCTGTATCTACCCCCTACCCCCACATATTTATTTACTCATGGCCTGTATCCCTCAGAGACTGTAAGAACTACAGTAAGTCCTGAACTACTGAACTGCCTAATGCCTAACTGAGATTCAGAACCACAATACAAAGTTTAACCTGACTCTCCACCTAAGGTGAATGCATAGATCAAACGTGTTCACTAACCTGATTATCATAAGCACAGGCTGACTGGACAAATTACTGACCTCATCCATTCTACTGTTTAGGACAGTCTGCACAGGCCAAAGTGATTTTCCTAAAGCGTATATCTGATAATCTTCTCCCTCATCCCTGGAACCCCACAGAATCTAGGGGTCCTTCGGTAAGGCTCACTCCCTTCTCCCATACATAAGTGAATTCCTCCTATAACTTCTATTTTGTTGAAGAAACCAGGCCAGCCTTCATTCCCATCCCATTCTCAGCTTCCAGACACCAAAAATCCCAGGGATACTTTCACACACTCCCCCAATCCCTTCAGCTCCCCTTTCTCTTTCCCCAAAAGAATTTAAGCTTTTTGGGGGATAGACACTATCTTTGTTCCCATTTCTATCCCCAGTCCTTGGCTGAGTTCTTCCCAATTGAAGAGGGCCAATGATGCTATATACGAGATACCATGTGCTCAACTGTGGTTAGTTTTGCTGAATCGTTCTTTTTTTCTAAGGATGGCTATCTGGGAAGGGTAAAGGGAAGAGCACATGTGGAAATCATGATGTAAAATTTGGGGTTTGGTTTTTTTTAAAGACAGCTGCAAGCTTACTTCTCCAAAAGGAAGCATCTATCACCGCACTGGGGACTGACCTTTTACTTCACAGATTAGGAATCAAACAGCGGTCTCTAAAATCAGGCCAATTCAACAGTCACTGCTTCAAGCAAGAAAAAAGGACAGGGGTCATTTTGTCTTCCTTCCCCAGAGCAGAAAGCAACAAGGACACACATAGCAATAAAATCTTAGCTGGCAAAACAGCAAGAAGAGTGGTATCTGAGTACAGATTAAAAACAAACAAAAAAAAACTCCAAAAGGAGTAACAGACCAAAGGGCAAGATCCAAAGAATTTGTCTTAAGAAGAGAAGGAAATGGGGCAGCTAGGTGGCGCAGTGAATAGAGCACCGGCCCTGGAGTCAGGAGTACCTGAGTTGAAATCCGGCCTCAGACACTTAACACACACACACACACACACACACACACAAACTAGCCGTGTGACCTTGGGCAAGTCACTTAACCCCAACTGCCATCCAAAAAAAAAAAAAGAAGAGAAGAAAATATTATGTTCCTTCAAACCAACTTTTTCTCACTCGAAAAAAATTGTTTTATATGATATGAAACTGGAAGAAAAAGACTTTTGTGTTTTCAAGGACTGAGGAGACTTCTTGCTTCCTATTCCCCCAAATTAAAAGAAAGTAATTTGAAAATTCCATGTAGTGTTGAAGTCTCACAAGTTATACATAAACAGATATAAAATAAAAATACAAAAATATAATAAATAATGTAAACATATTATGTGTACATATATACATACATGTGTACACACACACATACACACCTCTCTCCCCTCTCTGTGTCTCTCTGTCTCTGTCTCTCTCCTCTCTCTTCCTCTTTCTCTCTCTCCAAAAGCAATCTTTGCCTAGGCAAAATCTCAGACCTTATTACTCTAGCTTCTGCTTGTTTATACATACACTTGGATGATGGGACAATTTTTAGAAGTAGAAATAGACTACAATTCTTAGATGTTTCTTCAATAATAGCACTGTCAGAACAGCTAGCTTCTTGATTTAATCTGCCCCTTGTCACTTCTTTCAAATAATAAATTGGTAATAAATTACAACAAAAATGAAGGGCTAAGTGCTTATTTATATTAGGTTAAAAAAACCCAATTCAATACATTTGCAACTGTAAAAGAAAAACTTCCTGTTCTTCCTCATGTTATCTATCTTACTGATGTTATAGAAATGAATTACTACAGAAGAGAGACAGCTTCATGGTAACATTCTAGTTAGCTACACAGAGTAGGAGACATTACAGGAAATGAAAACTCTGAATATTTCTTGTATGGATATTTACATGGTCATAGTTAAAGGCCTTGAAATATTTCAGTTTCCACACTAATTCCTTTCTTACCCTCGATAATATACTGTAATAGGTATTCCCTTAAAACATAACAATTGGTCGTTTTCTCTTCTGTGCCAATTTGCTCTTTATTAATAAATTTGCTAGTTGGAAATTAAGGACTAAGAGAGTTACATAAAGTTTCAGCAAAACCTACTTCAAGTCTGCCTGGGCTACTAAAAATCAGTTTTGCACATAAACAAGAAAGGTCATCTTTCATTTTAACAAAAGCATTCCTTAAAATAGCAAACTGCTCTAGCATATTTTAAAGAACTTTTATACACAACATTTGAGAAAAAACATCAATTGCACAAAGCAAAACATAACTACACTTGCTAACCAACCACTTAGGATGAAACCTGCTGAGTGTCCTTCCCTAGTTCTGTGAATTGTAATCAAAATCTCTAACTGCTCAGAAACAACAAAGTTTTCAGCCTTCTCTCCAAATCAGGCATGAAGTATGTGGCCAGACCCTGAAACCTGGAAAACTCTCAAGTATAACCTGAAGAGAATAAAATAGAACTGGGGGAGAGATAGGTGGCGCAGTGAATAGAGCACTGGTCTGAAGTCAGGAGGATCTTAGTTCAAATCCAACCTCAGACACTTGCCACTTAACTGTGTGACCCGTGGGCAAGTCATTTAGACCCAATTGCCTTGCTTTCTTCCTCCCTCGCCCCAAAAAATAGAATTGGGAAATGTTTTGCAAAATAAATAAATAATAAATTGAAATAAAATAAAAATAAATTTTTTAAAAAATTAAAACTACAACAGAAAATGTTTGCTTGTGGCTTTCTAAATTAATAGATGATCTTTGAGTTTGACACCACTGCTCTAAATAACTTTCTAAACCCCAAATCCTAAAGTAGTTCCAGAAAACACACACACATACACACACACACACGCGCGCGCGCGCGCACACACACACACACACACACACACTATGTATGTATATATGTATCCTGTGGGCCATATGATAAGGGCAATTATGTTAAAAAAAAAAAAGTACACCTAGCTTGGGTCACCACGGCCTCCTCCAACAGCGCTTCTTAGCAACTGCAACCAGAGACTTCAGAAAGGAA